>CM075508.1:20585000-20950000 GCA_037950675.1 Hypophthalmichthys molitrix
GTTTGCTTTCATTTACATTTATTATTATTATATTTTGTTTTTTATTTATTAATATTGCTATTACTTTTTATTATTGCTTTTATTTTGCTTTTGTTTATTACTTCTATTATTATTGTTATTATAACCGTTAACCGCAGTAATCATCATAATCATCGTGTGTTTTAGTCCAGAAAAAGACATGGGCCAAGGGGGGCATGTAGAGATGTTGAAAGAGTCTCAGTCCATTGTGTGGTGTTAATTCGCTCTGCTCTGCTTGCTCCTGGGCAGACCAGAGGCCTGGGTAAATTCAGTTTGAACACGGCACATTGTCTAAACATATCGGCCTGCCAATCAGTCACCCCGAGCCCTGATAAGAGCCGTCTTGTATTATTGAATCAACAATAGGGCGGCTCTGCCGGCAGGAAGATAACGCACGCTTATTTCTCTTTAAGTCTCGGCAGAAGAAAGGCGCTGTCCACATCCACCTCATATAACTGCCTCAATTACCATAAAAACCACTGCCGTGCCCATCCTCACACATGCCTCTGCTGCTGTGACGGAGCTCTGCGTACGTGTGTGTGTGTGTGGAGGGAGAGGGCCATAAGATAGCACTGTGTTTCCAATTATGAATTTCAACATTTCAATCATTTGGATGACATTCCATCAGCGCTCGCCACCCCCCTAAAATTTCAGTGTCCTTTATACTGGGGATCCTGGATGAAAGATGGGTCATAATAAAATTGTGCTCAGCTCTGAACAGCCACGACTCGATAACCAATAACAGCTTTACACAAGTGACACCGTTCCACTCACGGACGCCTTTTCCATCACTCCATTTGTGTTTTTCCCCTCGCAAAGCAAGCACAAACATGTCAATTTGACCTAGATGCCGATTCCCCACCACCACCACCTCCCGTCTCTCTCCAATGTACACTGCTGTTTGAAGTGGGAAATCCGATGGTGATCCAATCAGAAGTGATTCCAATATCGACAGTCAGCAATATTCCTCCGCCCCAAAATGATCGCCGTTCATCACTTTGTCTATTAAGTCAGCCAAGCATTTGGCAGGTTAGCAACAAAGCCCCGAAAAAAACACAGCCAGCCGCCCCGCCAGTTTCTGTGCCGAAATATCGCAGTAAATTTGTCCGCATCAGTCAATGCCCACTCACTAGCTTCGGCCCACTGCAGTCACATGACCGTGGCACCTGCAGTTCGCTTCTCTCTCATTCAGTTTAAAGTAGTGTTGAGAATGGACAGGGCATGACACAATAATTAAAGTAAGTAGATAGCTCAGTAATTCTCTCCGGATTTTCTATGGACAATGAGCTGGGCTCCCCCTATCCTATGTCTTTATTTTCTCTGAGCATCTCCTTTTTCTCCGGCTCTGGATCTGCATGTGTGTAGGGAGAGGCAGCCAAGCACCGGACACATTTCATTAGGATCACCCACTCCTGCTCCTCTTTTAATATTTGAAGGCTCATTTGTTAAGTGGGAATGGTCTTTTCTCCTTGTCTTTTTCCCCCCATTTTGTGGGCTTTGGAAATATAATTTTCAATTTTTAATTTGATTCATTTAGATTAAAATCATTAATCAGGACTGAAAGTGAGTTAATTTTCTGGAAAATAAATGAGCTTGTTCGGATAGCTCTTTATTAAGTGAGAGTTGTGTGCAGAGGGGTGGGCGGTGATGGAGGAGGGTCTCTTTCAGGTACTATAGGATCGACTTTTGGCCCAAAATTAACAAGAGTGAGAGAGATATGGCACATTGGTGAGCTTTTCCTGGGATCCTCTGCATACGTCTATACTGTATTCCATCTAACTTAAGGATATTTGTATTAAAACTGACAAAGTCCTAATTTTTTAATAATGTTATGTAGAAATATTATATTATTTAGAAATATTAAGACCATAAACAACAAAAGCATTGTGAAAAAGCAGTGAAACAGCATTTGCGACTCATTTTACACCTGTAATGTGACATTTTTCCAAGTTATACAAGAGATACGTAGAGAAAAAATGTTGGGCATTTGTTCCAGTCGGAAATATTATTATTATTATTCCTGAATTATAATTATAATTTAGTAAAAATGACATCAGGATTATGTTTAAAGTAACTTTGATTCCAGATTGATTTTATTTGGTGAAATATAGTATACAGTTGGTAGTCAACCAGAATAATACTTTCACCTTCGCCGTAGATGTGTATGTTATTATTAGTATTACATATTTCAGAATCTATTAAAAACATTTTTATTTAGCTGTTCCAAGGCAAACAAGAATTTTTTTTTTTTTAAACAAGCAGCTCTAAACCTCTAGTTATTCACATATAACCCAAATCACCTTCAATGTGACTCCTTTTAGGCTATTAGCAGTTCGAGTGAGACTGGAATCATAAGATTCATTTATTTCATATGTTTTTTGGTTTCTGAGTTGCTGTGATTATGTCTTTGTGGAGGTTTGGGGTCTTTATTCTTTGCTTCTAGAATGTGTCATTGACTTGTGCCCACTATTTAATCGAAACAAATTGCCAGCATCCTTTTTCTGAACACACAACGACACACGCTCTCCTTCACACCAAACCTGACTTGTTTGTCAAGATGGTCACGTCTGTTTACTTGCCGGTGGTCAGCACATTTTCAAAGGATGCAAATCCTTGTCAAGGGCTAAGCTGAACACGAACGAAAATCTTTCACCGTCAAAAATTCAAAGCATCACTTCTGATATTCCAGAATTCAAAGTACCACCCTCAATGTTTAATTTCTGTAGCCGGCCAATCAAAATACAGAACCCAGATGTTATTCTGAGTTTGTTTGTTTTTTGGTTTTTCTGTTTGGGAATTTGAAGATTTCAAAGCTCAAGACAAATGCTGTCAATATTTGCTTCTCAATGTAATTACGTTACAGAGAATCTCAAGGGGAGGCGATTGTGCCAGGAGAGCGGGGGGGAATTTAACAGGCTTAAACATCAGAAAATCAAATAGAAATCCACATTTTATGCATGAATGGCACCACAGAGTGCACTTGTCCCAGAGCTTAGCGACCAACATTTACAGCGGCATAGAAAATAAATTCTCATTGGATTAAGAGGAAGATTCAGATGACAGTGTGTGTCTACCCCCTCTCTCCTATTCCTGCGTTCTCTCTCTCATCGTCCCGCTGAAGATTTAATAATTCATTCCTGTAGATCTCAGGGGATCTGGCAACCAGCAGTCCTGTTGCTTGCCCATGTTCATTTGTCCGATGCCCATTTGCATCTTGTGTGTAAACTCGGCTGTTTGCAACTGGGATTCGCTCTTTTTCTCAGAATGGGGTGTCTAGCTTGCTGGGCTGCCCTCATCACATGGGACACGCTTTGTTTTGCCCTTTGCCATAGGTCACAGTTATTTCCACATAAAAGCTCACAGCATTAATGGAATAGACTGGAGAATGTGGACTTCGGTGGAATAGGGCTGCTGACTGGAAGCTCACTTTGACTAAAACAATTTGGTCCCCCTTGGATTTAGCTAAAGTGAACCAGCAAGAATATGAGAATGAAGCTGGGTTTTGATTTTCTTATGGCCATGCTTTTAGAATATCTGCTTTTAGAGAGAGAGAGAGAGTTAAGGTGAACATTTTAATGGAGTTTGGCAGCTTACTGGTACTTTTACCCTGTGTTCATTTCTGTCAGCGCCTAATGACTGTTAAATGTGCTTTCTTAGAGAAGAGGAGCACTATAGGGTCCAATATGAACACCCATCGAGAGCCAAATGTGAGTTCAAATTGTATTTGGCAAGTAAATAGAGTAGAGTTACCAGTGGACAGTACCTTCACAAGGAACTGGAACTTAGTACATGGTTTAATTGAAGTTTGTAAGAGTGATAGACTGAATATTGCAAATGTACTTAAATGTTTCAGAGATGCTGAAACAGTCAACTTTAGGGGAAAAAAATACCCTCAGAAGTTTATCTAGTATTTATAAAAAAAAAAAAAAAAAATGTGAAATATTCATTGTGTTATGTAGCCAAAACAAGTACATAGCAGGTAAGTATACTTTATTTTACAGTGTCCGTTACACATATTGCATGTAGTTACTATAGTAATAACTATAAATTATGCATAATTACATGCGACTAACCCTAAACCAAACCCTAATCCTAACCCTAAAGTAAGTACATGTAGTTAATTGTTATTACTCAATACTTAAATATATGCGTACACTGTAACACGGACACCTTAAAATAAAGTGTGAACATAATATTTATAGCTTGTAATTTTCAATTTCTTAATTCACTAACCATAGGCATGTGTGGTATTAATTTTGGACTCTGATAAGCACTATTGCTACTATTGATAGATATCATTCATATTATTAATATTATTATTTACTATAATGACACAAAAGTTTAGGACTGAGTGGTTTCACTGGACTAGTGTCGTCCACAGTAATCGTATTAAGTAAATCAGATCAACATTCTTTCCTTCTTATGTTTGCATGGGTCAGTGTCTCATTTTTCTTATAGACAAACTGTTGATGGAAGATTTATTCTGGTAGCTAGAGTTAGCTGGTTAAGTGCTTGTTTCTATAAATATTCATCAGAGAGCAAGCCATACTCTTGTGATGCATAGCACCTGTAAAAAGAAACTGAACTATCAGCACACGTTTGACGTTCCTGTGAACACTTAAGCCTTTGTTGAGTGGACGCAGCGTAGTGTTTATGCATGTCAGCTGTGAGAAATTTGGCTGCTGTATTTACTCTTCAGTGCCCCATCAGCCTTGGCCAAAACAACAGTCTCCTTGCCTCTTTAGTGTGTCTGCGTGCATGCTGTTGACTACTAAACAAGAATAGGTGTAATATAATGATGTAAGTTTGAGACATCGGAATTCTCTGGACGCCTCTGATTAATTAGTCTTTTTTTTTAAAGTGGCACACGTTGCTGCCAGTTTGATTGTTTCTCTCACACTTCCCCGTAAATTTCTGCAGACGCCTTGCAGGATTCCACGCCACCTATGAAATTCAAAACAAGCCTTGTAAGAAGTTTACGGTCATCTGTGGGTCCTAATAAAAATGTAGGGGGATGTGCGGAGAGGATAGTAGGATAATTTAAAACAAGGGAAAAAGGATTTCACCACGAAGAAATTAGTCTGTTTGTCATCTTAATTAAAACAGTAAAATCTTGTAATCTACTGGGGATTTACAACAGTATGAAATGAAAGCTTCTTTTTCCACTTCTTCTTGTTCTGTATGCCTGCATGAACTCTGAGCCATTTGCTGTGAAAATCTTTAACAGCGTTTCATGTCCACATTAGTCCTAATGTATGAAGTTAAAAAAAAATTACAGAACTTACAAAAATATTATTTGTTAGCTTTAAACTGTTAACAGAGGAAGAAAGAGAAAAGTATTTTTTTTATTTATTTTTTTTAGAAAATAATGTACTATAATTTATTTATATCATTTAATGGAACCTCTTAGATAGTTCACACAAAAATTAAAATACTGTCTATGCTCACCCTCATGCCATCCATACCTGCATCCCTCTCTTTTTTCAGTGGAACATAAAAGGAAACATTTTTAAAATCCACCTGTGGGGAAAATCAAGTTTTTAATGTTGTTTATATGTCTATGTGGTGTTTTTAATATGCTTTAAGACAAACTATGTGCAAATTCATAAGTCAACACCATTGCTGAGTATTTTCTCTTTAAAACTGCAGTGATCTAAAGACAGTTTCAAAAACACGTTTTTAAATCGCTGGTGTTTGTGACATCACAAATTACCTCGTAACCAATCACATCAACGCGCCGGTGGGCTTTAGAATATCATTAACTGACCGCGCAAGGGAGTCTCAAAAGAAGCCAGGTTATCCCAGTATATTTTTCTGTTGATATGAAAAATCGGGTAGATATAGCAATATAGCGGGTGTATTACGATGTTATGATGAACTATATGCCTTTCTTCACTGACGTTCTGAGTTTTCAAAGCATTTCTAAGGATATTGATTTTTAGAAGGCAGCTGTGAATGACTCGATGGTGAATGGGAACATGGTGTGTGTAACATTAGCAACACATTATTAGCTGTTTGATAACGTAGTCAAGCAAAAGGCTAATCATATTAATTACCGTTATGTGTTTGACGTTGTTAAAAGCGATACCTTTGTGCAGCGTTTACGTCAGTAAGTTGACTGGATCTTTTGCGAGTGAGTGGGGGCAGGGCTAATTAGCATATTCATAGATCCGTGTATACTAAATGAGGTAAGGGAGTTACATTCAAGCTGTTTTAAGGCGTTAAGATTTTTTTTTTTTTTTTTAATTTTGGTGATCAAAGATGAGTTTTGAAGGATAAAATTATTGACTACAGGGGTACTTTAAAAAGTTCTATGTCTTTTCAGTACAGTGAAAGTGGATGAGGACCGGTGCTGTGAACCTTCAAAAAGAAAAAAAAAAAATTATAAAAGGTTATATTCTTCTGATATGGTCTTCTTAAGGTATATGATAGCTTTGCCTGTGCAAATGACTGAAAATTAAGTCATTACAGATAGAAAACCTTGCCTTGAAGCTATAGTCCCCATTTACTTTCATAATATGGAAAAGGGCAGCTTGGACATTCTGCTGTAAATCTCCTTTTGTGTTCCACAGAAGAAGAAGAAAATCATACAGATTTCTTTTTCTTTTTTTCTTTCTTTTTTTTTTGTTGTCCCTTTAAATGAACTCTTATTGTCTTGTCCTCATTTTTAAGGAAACCCATAACATTCACATGAACTGTATGGTAAGAGCTATTTGCTCTGTTTTGAGACTGTAACATCAGAGTTTTTTTGCGGCGTTCATCCCATGAAGCAGTGCAATTCATTGAGATCATTCCACGTGGACCCATAGATACGCCGTCAAACAAACAATCAGCAGCTCTTTGTATCTGCGCTTGTGTGAAACCCGACCCAGCGGCGCATCATGTGCAGCCAGGCGCCTGCTTGCTTTACAGTCATGTGGCGATAGAAGGTCTATCAGCAGACAGATGTATCCCGATGGTGTAAAGCCACATTTGCCGTTTGTGGAGGGTAGTGATCGCCCCTGGGTCGGCATCCCGTAGTTGCATCTTAATCTTAACCATATAAGAGAAGCCACAAAGCTGGCTGCAAATTAGTAACAAAGGGTAACTTATTCCAATGTTCTTTGTTTTGAGCATGTAAATCCTTGAACGATCCTCCTTCAGCAATGAGAGAGACTCTCCTAATAATATCCCACCATAGACGGCATCTTTCAGGGTTGTGCTGCATTAATTCCTCATCTATTTCCAGTGCATTGCAGGCCTACAAAGATGAGGAGCTTGAATACAAAACTATATACACAGTTATACATACTCAGTTTGATGGTTTTGGTGACATTTTGGTGTCACTTTTTGTTCTAGATCCAGGAAGAGTCAACCAATCAGGCTAATAAAAGAGCCATATATCAGACCCACATTAACCTGGGTAGCAAATGCAGGTTTCATGGAGGAGCGAGGTATAAGATGCCGCACGGGGCTGCAGGTGATGCTATTACAAGCATGTCTGTAGCAGTGAATTAGCCAAATAAACCCTGCAGTCCAAGCACCCGGACAGGGGCAGGATCCGGTTTCTGGCTCGGGGTCACTCTTGTTAAGATGAGAGGCTGTCAACATGTGAGAGTCGTGTGTTGTTGCATATTTCGGGTGCTGGCATCAAGGAGGTTATGCTAGCAATGTGACATCTTGTGTGACCGCCATTCTCATGTAAAACGAAGCCTGTGGGACGTGTGTTCCTTCGTGGAAATGTGAGCAAACAGGGTCACAGATCTGCTTTTGTCCTGCAGTACAATGTCACATAATCAACAACCAGCCAGGGTCAAAGTTAATTAACACTCATTATCACTCATTCAAAATATGCTTGTGTGTTGGGCACACAATGCAATACTGATTATAGGAGGAAATAACTATACCTTACTTGGAAAGGCACCATTGATACCATTGTATCTCTTTATCCCAGAAATCAGTACTTGTGAAGAGTAATATTAAATATAAAAAAAAAAAAAAAAAAAAAACTTTTTTTACTTCCCGGGCAAGATATATGTTAACATGCTTTTGTTTTGTTTTTTGTTTTATTTTATTTTATTTTATTTTATTTTATTTTATTTTATTTTATTTTATTTTATTTTATTTTATTTTATTTTATTTTATTTTATTTTATTTTATTTTATTTTATTTTATTTTATTTTATTTTATTTTATTTTATTTTATTTTATTTTATTATTTGTTTCGTTTCGTTTTAATAATAATTGTATACGTTATACAAGGTATATTGGCCAAAGAGACATTATAAATGAAATAGAGTTACATATAGGAATTAGCTTTTCACTTTTGTCAGTAAGGATGTAACCTGATATTTGGTTTGGGTTAAAATTTTTAAGAATCTCCCATTGAAAAACCCATTTTGGTTGACAATTGATCTAAATATTGAGGAGAAAACCCTTGTCTTTCACCATCCTAATTGAAATTCACATTTCATTGAGCTAAAATATAGTAAAACCCATAACCAGCACTTCAAAATTTCAGTCAGTGATCTTCAATATGAGACAGGTGCATCTCATTGTTAAATTATTCAGAGTATCAGGCCTTAAAGCCCAGCGGAGGTGCCGATTGAGCGCCATTCGGATAAACGAGAATTCCAGTGTTTTAATTGTGAAACGAGGGCCGGCCCACTGGGCCTTCATGTCCATTCTGTTCCTCTCCAGCATGCAACATGAAACTGGTCCTAGGCCACCTTTAAGTGGTTTCCACGGAAACCGCCCATCCCCTGGAGAGGTTTGCATAATTAAATTAAGGCTCTTTTGTGTGTCAATTAATTAAAAGCAGGGACAGGTCTTTAAGACTCTGCACTCATCAGAATCGCAGGTCGCGATGGATGGATTCAGAATGTTTTCACAACCGTCGCGCCTCAATGAATTACCCACCCATCACACTTTATTTGCACTCTTTGTGGGGGAAAAATATTGACAAAAGCTTTGAATGATGAAGAAGAATGGGACAGCCTTTAAAGACACGGTGAGGTGCTTCACATGAGTACTTGAGTATTTGAATGCCCTGAACATCTCCTGTAATTGTTGTCACCAAGACTTTTGAGGATGTGCCTTAACACCACAAAAATGGCTCTCTGCTGTTTATCTGTTATTCTGTTGCGAGTTGAGTGATCTAAAGATGCACACGCCACAAGCGGGAGATAGGCAGGTGCGTGTCCGGATGTCACATGGAGAGAGTGACTGTGCCCCTGTCTGTCAGCAGCTGGTCATCTCCTGTCCACATCCCTGAAATGGCCACTGACAGCTGCCGTGCCGTTTATGGCGGGCTCACAGTGGCCCGCTCCACTCACAGTGCTTTTAAAGTGACAGCGCAGGTTATCTGACTGCTTTATTGAAGAGGTTGTGTTTGTGGTAAAATGATGTGTAGAAAGTAAATGTTGTCTTTTTCTTGTCTCCTCTTTTTCATCAGGCGTTCGACTGGACCGTGTGCGCGGTGGAAGACAGAAGTACAAACGCAGGATAGATGCAGAAAACAGCCCCTATTTGAACCCTCAACTGGCTCTGCCGCCCAAAAAGCCATGTAAGAACTACATTGTGTTTATTAGTTGTCTCCAAATTTATAAAGAGATTTTTTTTTTCTTATATTCACTTTAAGAAGAGATTTTTGTTCTCACACACAAACAAACACTTATTTAAGCTATACTAAGTGCTAATATAAAGGATAGTTGACCCAAAAATTAAAATTGTCATTATTTACTTATCCTCATGTTGTTCCAAAGTATATACTGTATATATCAGGGCTGTCAAATTGATTAATCGCGATTAATTGCATCTAACATAAAAGTTTGTGTTTATATATATTATTATTTATATATATTATATGTGTATGTGTGTGTGTGTGTGTGTGTGTGTGTGTGTATATATATATTATGTAAAGACAAACTTTTATATTAGATGCGATTAATCGCAATTAATCGATTTGACAGTCCTAATATATATATACTTTGGAACAACATAATTATAAGTAAATAATGATTTTTGGTAACACTTTATTTTAGGGTCTTTTAACTAGTTGCTTATTAGCATGCATATTACTAGAATATTGGCTGTTTATTAGTACTTATAAAGCACATATTAATGCCTTATTCTGCATGACCTTATTCTACATTCTTAATCCTACCCAATACCTAAACTTAACAGCTACATTACTAACTATTAATAAGCAGTAAATTAGGAGTTTATTGAGGGAAAAGTCGTAGTTAATAGTTTATATGTGTTCCCTATACTAAAGTGTTACCTGATTTTTTTTATTTATTTTTTTTTTTTTTTCTCTCCCCATACAGTGAAAGGAAATGGGGTCCAATGTTGTCTTGGACCCCATTAACTTTCATTAAATGGACAAAAACAGTTAAGATATTCTTCATATTTAAAATAATTTCTTCTTTTGTGAAAGTCTACTGGTTTGAAAGGCTTAGTAAACATTTTTGGGTGAACTATCTCTTTCAGTTTACAATTTTTTGCATCTGTCACAACTGAAAAAAGATGAAATACAGATTCTTTCACTAATATCTCAATGTCACCTTACAGTGGCGTGCCTTATTTCCAATGCACCAGGAAATTGGACACAAAACAAGAAAGACAGAGATGTAGTATATGACAGAGCCAATCGACAAAGATGTTTGTGCTTGTGTGTGTGTTAGGGGAGAGCGAGTAAGCATGAGAGGGAGAGAGAGGCCTAATCCGGATTAAATCCAATCTGGCAAAGACATCAAACCCACAATACCGGAGCTTCCGCGCTGTCAGACTGCTCTGCAAAGAGACAGCACGGCAGCGCTTAACAGATTTGTCCCTAAAGCCTTTTTACTTAATGGTAGCATATTCTCCTGGAATACAATATGCTTTTATGCATGATAGCAGTGGAAATAATCTTAATTATTACAGTGGTAGAAATCATTTTAGGAATACGGCGCTCTGAATAACCTTCTGCCTAATCCTGCTGATCCCTCCTTCCAGGTTCAGGCTTATTTCCAGCCACCCAGAGCAACTTATTTTAAAGCTTATTCTCTATGTCCAGCTCCCATCCACTTTCATTACTTCATTTTTCCCCTTGCTATTGTATGCTAGCAAGATGGGGACTTTGTTCAGAGACAGTATAATGGGGAGGAGACGGACCACTCATAGAAAAATGAACAGGATGAAGCACTCAGTATGGCATGCTTCCTGCTTTTCAGTTAAAAGAGCCATTTTTAATTTGAGTTTGTTTAATCTAGAATGAATCTTTTTGGAGCTAAATAAGATGTATTTATGCTACCATTGTTATCGTAATTTATTGCTCCTTTGAATATGTTTTATTTGGTTTTTACCCATTATCTACACAGAAATTAGCTGTCTGGGTTCCAAGTTTCCAATTTTAAGACTTGCCTTTGCTTAGGTTTGAATTAAATTATGGATTCAAATATCTTTTTTTTTCTAACATAAATCCCCACTGATGGCTTTTTATCAGCTGGTAATCCAGAAGACGTCCACCCTTGCATGGGCATAGAGACAAATGTTTAGGTTTTGTAAGGCGTCTTCATATTTTAGTGCAATGTCCCATTAATAGAGGTTTTTATCAGTCTGTCTCTGAGCTCTCTGTATTTTTTCTCTCTTTCTTTTCTATCTCTTTCTCTATTTTTACAAACAGAGAGGAATAGCCATGGTCCCAGCCTACCTGATTGATTATTTGCACATAACAAAGGCATGGGGTTTGGAAATTGGGTTGCATTGATTCTAATTAGGGAAACATTAAATAAGATTTACCTAGAGATAGCACTTACAGGCTCCCCCACTCCCTGGAGTAGCAGGGCTGGGCTGATTGATCCATTTCTTCCCCTCCTCCAACACACACACACACCTCAGAAGTTAATGCTTTTTAATTTAGTGATCTGTTTTGTCCTCGGACCTCAAACACAGATGCACTTGGCTCAAAGTGATTCATCTGGGCCTTGCAAACACACAGATATACACACAGAGATTGCAGTGCTGTATTTGGCTTCTGACTGCCTATCATATTGCATTGACATAGATGATTAAACAGCAAATGAATTTCATTTAACTGTAAGGGTGTCGCTAATTACCTATTCCAATCTCCCTTACTGCCACAATCCGATCTGAAATGTGTGTCCTTTCTCTCATTAGATTGACAGAATACCCCCAAACACAAATCTTTATATGCACAATTCAGCGTAATCCACAATGAGAATCAAATGGATTTGAATTAAAAAAAAAAAAAAAAAAACAGTGGTTCTCAACTGGGTATTCATGTCCCCAAATTTTATTTTATTTTATTTTATTTTGTTTTGTTTTGTTTTATATTATTTACTGCATTGCATTGCAAAAAGTTTATTAAACTTTTTTATTATTAATAAGTATTATAACTTGTATTACCAACTATTCAGACTCTTTTATTTTGGTATAATTTCATTTGGCCAACATAAAAAGCCCCCATTGCTAAAAATCACACATTGCAAATATATATATATATATATATATATATATATATATATATATATATATATATATATATATATATATAATAAGTATATAATATATATAAGATCCACTGCTCTACACTATCAAACTCTCTCCTAACCTATGAACAAGAAACCAAAAAAGCCTTTTTCTTTTTTTTTTTTTCGATTACAGACGACACCAGGCATTCATTCGTAGACCAAAAACAGCCTTTTCAGTGCCACAAACATCATCTTTCCACCCAAAGAAAACAACTCTGCCAATATTTCATGTTATCTGATTGCTTTCTTTGCTACTGAACCAAACACTATATGACCTTGCTGGTATAATCCCAATCTGTTTCTTTGTTCTCCCCTCGGTGTTCAAATACAGTCCCCTTTGGCTGCCTTGCAGATAACAAGATTGTGTCTCACTTGCTGGTGGCGGAGCCCGAGAAGATCTACGCCATGCCTGACCCCACAGTGCCCGACAGCGACATCAAAGCCCTGACCACGCTCTGTGACCTGGCAGACAGGGAACTGGTGGTCAACATTGGCTGGGCCAAGCATATCCCAGGTAGGATATTTGCAGAGATACAGAGTATATGCAACTACAGGTAAAATCTCAGTGTGAAATGTGGATTGGATGTTCTGGCGTAAACCAGTTATTTTAGGTTGCATGGGATATTAAATATCTAATGAAAATGTTAGATATTTAAAAAATGAAACTCTATAATGCAGTGAGGTCCAGAAGTCTAAAAATGTTTCTATTAATTCCAAAAGAAATTAAAATGATTCTATTCCTTTGTTTTCCATTACAAATGATATTAACAGCATTACAGTGAGTGAACAAGTTAACTAAGATATAAATTTTAGAATTTATTAATATTTGTTTGCCATCCAAGTTATCCAGCATGATTTGAGAATGATCCAAAGTGCATTTTGTGATTCTTGGAAGCAAGAAAGTCAAATGATCTGGGTCACAAATGTTCTTATTTATTTTATTGTTCATATATTGTCCTTTTTTTATTTTTTATACGTTATATCTAAGATGTTCTTATTTATAGAAATCTAAACACATAAAATATTTGTTTATTTATCATATTTCTTCTTTTTTTTCTTTTCTTTTTTCTTTTTTACATTTTTCTGCATCCTTAAACCTTTTATTTTCAGATTTAAATTACATTTAAACCTTAAAATGTTTTATTCCACTGTATGTGCAAAATACAACAACAACTGTAAAGCATGTTTGAGTAATTGCTGTTTTCAGCAAGAGCAAAACACTAAGCTGAAACAAACAAAGCTGTGCCTTGTCAATCAAGGACATTTGCCATCACCCAGGCCACCAGTGACACAGTCCTTAGGTCAGCATTTTTCCTCCTGTGACAGCAGACAAGGATCAATCTGTTTAGTTTTAGCTTAATTCCTTTCTCAGTCTAGCACAATATGCATAGGAGTGGAGAGGAAGCATTTTCACCTGCTGTTTCAGCCAATCAGCAGCCTTTTTGAAAGGATTCCTGACATTAGCCATGAATGATAATGGCATGACTGACCATGATTGAGACAAGTGTCCTCCCCTCCTCTCTCTCTACTGCTGCTTATTGCCCATCTCCACAAGACAGAATGAGGAGTTTCCAGTAATCTGCTTAACAAAGCCCTTCTTTTGCATTTAATCTGAGACTGCCCTGGTCACAGAGAGTGGCGGCCCACTTCAGCCCTCACTGTTTGAAAAGAGCTTCCCATAGGTGACTGACTGTGGAGCGAGAGAAAAAATGAGGTGAAGAGAAAGAAAGCTCTGAAATCACACAATAGTAAGAGACTTAACTTAGAAAGAAAGGAAGAAGAGACGGAGTGGTAGTTTCACGGCATGTGAACGTGCATTCTTTTATGAGATATTTTTAACCACTTTTACTAACAAAAGAATCCAGCCTTTTAACTAAAACATGATAACACCTTGATTTGCCGCACAGGAAGTTGTGTTGTAGTTCCCCTTGTGCTGTAGATATGACTGTGTTAATACTGGCCCAGGGCAATAGTGCCACACAAAGCCATAAAATGGGCTTAAAGCTCATCAGAGTGCCAATTTCCTGCCAGGCACGAGATGCAAGATTGGGAGGTTATTTTTGCTGCTCCATGCCAGATTGACCCAGACTTGCCCTGTGGATTTAATGGGATTTTCCCTGTGTGCAGGAAGCCATACTGCTGGAGCTTCTGGAATGTGGCACGTTTATGTATATATAGTGTAGTATAGCAGTATAGTATGACACTATGCTTTTTTCTTTCTTTTTTTTTTTTGATTCAGTAAGGATGAATTTAATTGAACAAAAGTGAGAGTAAAACATTTATTATGTTACAAATGATTTATATTTCAAATTAATTTTGTACTTTTATACTTTCTATTCATCATAGAATACTGAAAAAAAAAAAAAATAGCACGGTTTCCACAAAGTTTAACAGCAGCACAACTGTTTCCAACACTGATAATAAGTTTCTTGAGCACCAAATCAGCTTATTAGAATGATTTCTAAAGGACTTTCACAATATTATATTATATATTATGTTTATAGTGGCTATTATTAAGTTTTATAATAATCAGTATAGGAATAATAAGTTTATCTAGACTCCTTTTATTAAAAAAAAAAAGATTCAAAATACAGTTTTGTACAGAGTATCAATGGCTCGTACACTCTTGTACACTTTTCTCAGTTCACTCGTCATTGGCAGATATGGAAACAGAACAAAAATAAGTGTTTTTTAGCACAGTGCAACATATCATACACTTAGAGTAACAGAATGTATACATTTTCAGGCTAAGAAGTGTCCATTATGTCTCAGGCTATACATGAACTTCTGCCACTCTGTGTGTATGCATTTGCACATTCATGGCTTTTTTTTCTGCACAGTGTCCGTATGTATTAGTTCTCTTCATAGACCGCATCTGTTCAGAAAGCAAACAGAGGAGTCTCTCGATTGGCAGTGTACATTTGGCGTCAGAGTTCACATTCTATGAACGATTGCTCAGCAGAAGAGAGATGATTGTATGATTAGACCTCGGCAGGCAATTCTGTGTCTGTTTGAAGAGGAAGGAGCCCCCTCATCTCCGGAGCAGGTATTCCTGCGGCTCTCATCTCCTCCTGCTCCTCGCGCTCCGATTGCCACTGTATCCTGATGAAAATTTCTAAAGAAAAGTGTGAGATACAGTATAAAGTTCCCTTCTTACTCATGACATATTTTTTTTTCCTCAAAATGATTTTTTTTCTTTAAACTCACACAATCAGACAGACACTCAGTGCAGGTGACGGGCAGGCACTGTAAACGGCCTCCTGTTAACCCTCCGCCACGGATCCATGTGCGCATTCCTCTATTTTCCGACTAGTTTATCTGTACGGTTTCTATGGTACAGTAATTTTTTTTAATCAAATTGATGAAGGCCTCCATTCTCCCCGAGAGCCCAAACCAATTTATGGCTCATGATACGGCGGCTATGTTGCTAACAGACGTAACAAACTGTCAGCCTCTCGCACAGAAGCTAATTTGAAGTCATTAGGTGTGCAGCGTACGGGCAACAATTTGTTACGGTGGTTAGGAGCGCCGCTGACATTTCTGAGCGCCTTCGCTTACGATCTGTCCTAGGCGAGGAGCAGGCAAATTGTAAACTAATTTAAACATCACTCAGTATTACTGGAGCTGCCGCTGCGGAGAGCTGGCGGATAATGAAGCAGTCTGTGTTTTGCGGAATAGAGTTAAAGACGCCTCGACGGCAGCTCCCTCCGCTGGCGGCGCAGACACGGCCGCTCCTTTCTGATTGCTTTTTTAATGCGCCGAGGCTTCGCCCCTTCTCCCTCCTCTGATCATTTACATGCTCGTATAGGCCGTGAAAACATTCGATATGGTTTACAAACACTCGGCGAGAGAGGGTGTCTGAACAAAACCCTGGCGTCACCCGTTCCTGTAAGCCTGGCATTATGGAAGACGGAAGGATTTGGAAATGTGATATTAACTCAATACGAGGGCGGAAAAAGGCATAAAATGACATAATGTGGATTAGGGTGAGAAATCTCATTTGCGAGATTAAAACATTCAGGCTCTAATTTTATTTTAGCATTTAAGCTGCACGTGGGGAGAGGAAAGAGCAAACGTTTGTAGCTTAAAAAAAACGGGAGGCGGGGAAAAAAATTTTTTTACTTAGAATTAGTGTCCCCTCACGTGAAAGGAATCAAAAAAAAAAAATTGTGTTCAATCTGCATATGGGGAGAGGAAAGAGCAAACATTTGAAGTGGAAAACAGTGGAAACCAAAAACCTGTACTTTTATCTGTAAATAGAATTAGAGTCTGCTCACGCTGACCGGGTGGAATCAAAATAAATGAAAACGTGCTGTCATACGGTTGTGACATGCCTTATCGGAACACAGCGGCACACAATGGAGGGCGGTCGCACTTGACTTGACGAGCGAGCTACAAGAATGGCCGGTGAACGGACCGTCGCTGGCTTTTTAGCATGACAGGACCCTCACTATTACAGGCCCTTTATGCAAGCTGAAATTGCTCGGGCTTCTCCTATTCTTGGTCCTATCTCAGGGACTTTCTCTCTTTCTTTATTTCCCTTTCAATTTTCACTGGCACGCGGATAAGCGTGTGCTAACACAATATGATTGAGCTGTAAAATGGAACCCTGTCGACTCTAATCTCTTTTATGTAGATACCGAGGTACTGCCACACTCCAGTTCATTCCTCTGCCTCCCCCACCTCCATCTTTTTTCCCTCTCTTGCTTTCTACACCTTCCTGTCCCTCTCTCTCCCTCGGCCTGGCCTCTCTCTCGCTGCCTCAATTGTCAGGGCCAGTGCTTTCGTAATGGGTTCAGGAGAAGGAGACAGTCATGGAAGCCCGACTCCTACTCAAATATCGCAGTGAGGTTTCTCTGGGTATATTTAAAATGATTACGTGTTTGCTGGACAGAGGCGCCGTGGGATTAGCATATTCGCATGGAAACCTCGTTAGGGAAAAAAAAACAGGAGGTGCTTACTCAGTGCAATCTGCAGACGTGATTGAGGTGTCATCATTATTGGTTGACCTGTGTATACAGGGCTTAGTGGCCTGTTCTGGATACAAACAATAGCAATTAAAGTTACTCTGGCATAGTGTGCACAACTGCCCCAAGGCTGCAGCCATGAACGCAACATGTGTGCGTGTGTGTGTGTGTTTTATGCTTTATTTATTTCATTCTGGCCCTGTCTCAGGCACTGGGCGGATGGTGAGAAGTCTTAATCAGGAGCTGACCGAGGGATTTATTTAAAGCATAGGTTTGCTTTCTCCATGAGCCCTTTCCCAGCCTCTAATCTTCAGGATGGAAAAACACACTGGAGATAGAGGCACTCTTGGCGTTGTAATACAGTGCTGAAATAATGCACATTTCACACCAGTTTCCTATATGTGTGTGTATATATGTTTTATATATATATATATATATATATATATATATATATATATATATATATATATATATATATACATACATACTACCAGTCAAAAGTTTGGACACGGTAAGATTTTTTATGTTTTTAAAAGAAGTTTCGTCTGCTCACCAAGGCTGCATTTATTTAATTAAAAATACAGTAAAAACAGTAATATTGTGAAATATTATGACAATTTAAAATAACTCTTTTCTGTTTGAATATATTTTATAAAGTAATTTATTCCTGTGATAGCAAAGCTGAAATTTCAGCATCATTACTCCAGTCTTCAGTGTCACATGATCCTTCAGAAATCATTCTAATATGCTGATCTGCTGCTCAAGAAACATTTATGATTATTATCAATGTTGAAAACAGTTGTGTACTTTTTTTTTTCAGGATTCCTTGATGAATAGAAAGTTCAAAAGAACAGCATTTATCTGAAATACAAAGCTTTTGTAACATTATACACTACCGTTCAAAAGTTTGGGGTCAGTAAGAATTTTTATTTTTATTTTTTTGAAAAGAAATTAAAGAAATTAATACTTTTATTTAGCAAGGATGCATTAAATCAAGAGACAGTAAAGTAATGTTACAAAAGATTGTATTTCAAATAAATGCTGTTCTTTTGAACTTTCTATTCATCAAAGAATCCTGAAAAAAAATTGTACACAATAAATGTTTCTTGAGCAGCAGATCATCATATTAGAATGATTTCTGAAGGATCATGTGACACTGAAGACTGGAGTAATGATGCTGAAAATTCAGCTTTGATCACAGGAATAAATTACTTTATAAAATATATTCAAACAGAAAACAGTTATATTAAATTGTAATAATATTTCACAATATTACTGTTTTTACTGTATTTTTAATTAAATAAATGCAGCCTTGGTGAGCTGACGAAACTTCTTTTAAAAACATTAAAAATCTTACCAATTCCAAACTTCCAGACTGGTAGTGTATATATATATATATATATATATATATATATATATATATATATATATATATATATATATATAATTGTCATAATAATAATAAATAATAATAATAATGCATTAAACCATGAAATTAAATAGTATACATAGTAACAATAAAATATATTACAAAATAAAAATAGTATGTATATATGTATACGTTTAATATACACATATAATATATATAAATATTATATTGATATTATATAGTTTTAATATATGTACATTTATTGTATATGTTATTGTTTTATTTATATTTTAAATATTTAATGTCATGGTTTAATGCTTTTTAAATATTTTTAAATGAAATTAACATTTAAAAAAACTGTAAATATGCAAGTACACATTGTCAAATAAATAACCAATAAATAAATACTTTTTAAAAAAGTTTAAAATTATGTACATGGACATTTGTTAATAACAGTCATATTGGTGGCTAAATAAAAGCTTTTTTGGATACTTTCTTCTTTCTTTTTTTTTTTTTTTTTTTTTACCTCATTAGGGCCACCAATTTTCACAATGTACTACAAAGTTCATTATAACTCCTTATTTTGGCCAACAAAACAACAACAAAAATCACAAAAGTTTAAGTACCCAAAACATAGTTTGATATGACAGAAAATAAAGACTGAGTTCATTAAGTGAGTCGTATGTTAATTCAGTGACCTTCAGTGAGTTCATTTTTTAGAGGATTTGTCAGACAGATCCAAACAGATAACTTTAAAATAACCGACTCATAAGAGTCATTTGTTAACGATTTAGACTACACTAGTCATGCTCTGTCTTTATTTTAATGTAACCTGTGAGGATGCAATAGAAATTGGTGTTGATTTGACATCATTTCACAGTACATTGGCTGTTTATCTCATCACATTCAATTTATACTGCTAGCTCAGAAGTTCTATTCATGAAAACACAGAGTCATGGCTCCATTCGCCTTTTTTTCTCAGTTTAGTCCCTCCCTCTTTCTCACTCCAGTCTCATTTTGACTGAACGTGCTTGCTAGTTTTGTCTCATTAGCTCCGTGAACCCACTGGAGGAAGAGCTAATCATATGTAAACATAATTATCTGCAAACTGGAGTAAGCCCTCTTATTCCTCCTCGCTGATGCTGGCGTGCCTGCCAGTGCTTTCCCAGATGTGATTTTTGGGACCCTCCTCCTCTTCTCTGCCCTGGATGAGAGGAGAAAACCCATTCGCGATACCCCCACCCCCACCCAATATCCCCACTCCAACCAATCTCTAAATGAGGCCTTGTCTGTCACCACCCTCAGCCTGACACACTGCAAATATTGATTAATAGATGCCCTAAGCTCCTTTTAGCAAATCAAATTTTCACTTTTAGCAGGGGTTTCACTCCTGATACATTCAGCAAAGTGAGACACACTAAATTAAGTCTGACACTCAGAGAAAAAGGCTGTACAGACAGAGCAAAGATAGGAGAAATGTGTGTCAGAGAGATGTGCGTTTTATATTGGTGTGTTAACATAGTTCAAAGGTCACGATCACATAAGCTTTCTTCAATCGCATGTCTCGTTATTACTTTGAAGTGATATAAATCTGTAAATTGGTCATTATAGACAAAGCAGGATGATAGTTGGTGGTGAAATGAGCAGTTGTCTTCTCAAGGTTGTGTTTGTGAGATTTTGTTCGGGGGAAGGCCGTGTCAGCTCAGCACAGAATACTGGATGAGTTCCACATCTTCATACTGATGTGCTGCCTACAGTCTGTGACATTATTGACTCAGGTGTCTGAATGATGCCCGAGTCTATACTTTTTCCCCATTACACACAGATTTGTCCTTTTTGTACATGTCAATATGTGGTCTATGTGTTTCTTTTTCTATACGCTGATCTCTCACTCCATTTTCTTCTTAACCTATATTTGAGGATATTAAGTTTTAATTAGTCTGGAGTGTTTGTGAAAAGATATTTGTAAATCATTTACTTAATAGCTTAGGACTAGGCCTAAACTAATACTTAAGTTTATTGAAGGGATAGTTAATGCAAAATGGAAAATTCTGTCATTTATTCACCCTCATGTTTTTTCCAATCCTATATGTTGTATTTCTTTTTACAAAAGCAGGAATTTTAAAGAATCTTTAAGCTGGTTGTCCTTATTGTGAGTCATAGTGACCATAACAAAGGCAACAATGCTATGAAAGTGGTATATTCCAAGTCTTCTGAAGTTATAAAATAGCTTTGTTTGATGAACAGATAAAAATGTGAATAGTCAATGATAATCTTCCTTTCAGCTGTAAATGCATATAAATATGGTGTCATACAGCTTTTCAGCAACATGAGGTTGAGTAAATGACTTTTATTTGTGGCTAAACTGCTCCTAAGGAAAAAGAGTCTTAAAAGGATAGTTCACCCAAAAATGAAAAAGATTCCATGATTTACTCAAGCCATCCTAGATGTATATGACTTCTTTCAGACAAGCACAATCGGAGATATATTTAAAAAATATCCTTAGTCCTCCAAGGTTTATAATGGTTGTGACTGGTACCCCCAAATTCTGAAGACAGAAAAAATGCATCCATCCAAAAAAAATGAATCCATACGACTCCAAGGGGTTAATAAAAGCCTTCTGAAATGAATCGATGCGTTTGTATAAGACAAGTATCCTTATTTAAAACTTTATAAAGTAAAATAATGAGCTTCCGGCACGACAGCCATACGCTTTTGACGTATGTCTAAAAAGCATTAACTTCCACGAATTAGTACACAATGCCATGACGTTCTACACAATGACATGACGTACTACGCGTTGTAGTACTACGTGCCTTTATTAACCCCCTGGAGTAGTATGGATTCTTTTTTTTTTATGTATGGATGCATTTTTTCTGCCTTCAGAATTTGGGGTACCAGTCACAACTATTATAAACCTTAGAGGACTAATGATATTTTTTTAATATATCTCTGATTTTGTTCGTCTGAAAGAAGATAGTTATATACACCTAGGATGGCTTGAGGGTGAGTAAATCATAGAATAATTTTTTAATTTTTGGGTGAACTATCCCTTTAAAATGTAGATTGGCAGTTTGCTCGCCAAACCAAGTTAAAAAAAAAAAAAAAAAACAGCTTGTAAACATGATTGTGATTTTAGATGAGGGTTCATGTTTGAAAGAAAAAAATATTTATTTATTATATTAAATATTTCAAATTCAGGAGGAATTGATTGTTAGGAACACATGATGGATGTCTTCATATGATTATTATTCACCATATTTAAGCATTGATTTTCTTCTTGAAATTAATATAGTTCTCTTTTTTTCTCCATTTTTGCTAATAGACTGTGCATCACAGAATATGGAGTGACTGTCCAACACACACAATGCCCATCCTGCACCATGTAAACACGTCTGTCTTAGCCTGTTGGAAATGCAACTGACAGTAGTCCGATTTGCATCATGCTTTGCACTCACATTCGCATTTGTTTTCGCATGACAAAGCTCTGCATTATGCTTGTGTTTATCTGTCCTCTCGCATGTTGGCCTTTATAAAGGACACATTTGCTTTTATAAAGGCAGTAAGAGAGCTGACTAGGTGTGACAGTAACCTTCTGGCCTCTCACCAGCACTGCATTCTTACCAACCCATCAGGCCCAGTGTCTGCCCCACAGCCAGCGGGGGGCGGCCCTGTGTGATTGCCCGTTGAAAAAACAAGGCATTATTGCTCATTTTTCCCTCTTATTAGTTTGATTACATTTGCAAATCAAATCAATCCATCAGGCAGTTTGTGAAGGGCTGCGTCCTGCAATCTGAAAGGGCCTCCTAGTAATCTCCATCTAATAAGATGCAAATGTGTCACATCAGTAAGTAACCAATAAATCATCGCTGTGTCTACGCCAATCATTAACCATCAGAATGAACAGTCAATTTTTAGTATTTTCAATTTGTGATATGCTAGTGGAATATAAAGATAGATGGACGTAATTATACAAACCAAACTCTATTTCACTCCCCTCATCTCCAACAGCAAATTTGCTGGGAGGTAGAACAGGCCTGTCATCATATTATGATTTTTTTTTTTGTCTCTTTTTTTTTTTTTTGTCTCTCTTTTTTTTTGTCTAGCGGTTCATGCAAAGTTCACAGGCAGGCTCAAAATGGCCCTCCCCTGAAAACCCACCCCAAAGTATCAGTTCAGGGGGGCATCATCTCCATCAAAGAGCAAGCAGGCAGGAAAATGGGATTGGATTTGAGCTGTCGGCCAGCTCTGAGGAATTATAACCTCGTGTGTACCCGTCCAAACGAGACTGTGAGTTAAACAGGCGGCTCTCGAAGATGCAACATATTGCCTTGGTCCTGTATGCGAGCCTAATCATGATGTAAATTATTACCGATGCGGTGGCAAGGCGACACGGCCCGTATATGGTCGTGCCCAGTGTGTTGCTTATAAATAATGCTGTGATTGGCCGTGTTTTTAACAGAGAAAGTGTCCTCTTCACATAGTGAAAAAGTAGAATGGATCAGCAGTGCTTCACACATGCAGATTTACAGAAAACCTGAAGTGGCATTTGGAAGGAACCTCAGAGTAGAATTGTGTCAATGACACTTTTTTAGACCTTTTATGATAAACATATTAATCTTATATATATATATATATATATATATATATATATATATATATATATATATATATATATATATATATATATGTGTGTGTGTGTGTGTGTGTGTATATATATATATATATATATACAATTTTTAAAGAAAATAATATAAAATACAAGATTTTACAACATTTTATTATTAATTATTTGAAATTTTATGTTTTTAATTTATCCTTTTTATATATTTATATTTAAAAAAAAAAAAAAAAGTCAAGATTCTTCCTTTTCTTTATTGTGGACTCTTATTTGTCATTGACCCATGTGCTGATGCTGAATGAGTTTTTAGCCAGTCCATATTCAAAGAGATTGAAAAGCAATACTGGTTCAAATACAGTACTTTCTCTCACACACACAGACTCACACGCATGGACGTCTCAACATCTAAGTGTCCTCCACCTCATCACCATATTTCATATTTGAATGTAAATTCACATTTAAATGTCTGCTACCTTCAGTGTGTCCAAAATGTTCTCCCTTCCATTTTTTCCTCTTCTGAATTTCCCTCTCTGTCTCTTTTGTTGCAGTCCCTCAGGTATAGAGAGTTTCCCTCCACAGAACCTCTTCTGTACTTCTAAGGCCAAAGAGCCATTGTGTCTTGCAAAACTGGCATCAGCATATTCTTTTTCGCCTCATTCTTTCCGCCCTGCATATTTTGCACATAAAATGTGGCCCTCCTCAAATAAGCTCTTGTGTTTATCATGATCGATGCTTTCATGCATTACTCTGTTATATTATTCTCTCTGTTCTGAAATAGCTATACGTCACAGTGCAGGTTCTCTCGCATCCCTCATTATATTTTAATTTCTTTGTGTGTGTGTGTGTGTGTATGACTTACTTTCTTTTAAGAAATATATTTTGAAGTTTTTTTTTTTTCCCATACAGTGAAAATCAATGGGGTCCAAAACAACTTTGGACATGAACTTTTATTGTATGGACAAACTATTCCTTTCATTCATGAGTGCAGAAATGGCCATCCTGGCTCATTGTCTCTCTGTTCACACACACACTTACAAATTCCCAACACCCAGCTACTTCCTTCATATGCATCGCTGCCTTATTTCCAATTGCGTAATCAAAACGCAGCTTCGATGGTCGCTCGCGCCGGACGCTAAACAACATTTGGGTTTGTGCTGCGGATTTACAGTTTATCTTTATCTGTTGCTTCATCTGTGGGTAGCTATTACGCCAGCCGGGCCAGCTTATTGTTTGGGTCTGATAGATCTGTGTGCAGTCCATCACTTGGAGCTGTGCACCCGGAAAGCCATCGGCCCGCCTGATGATGAAATACGAGCTATCAGCCTCAGTAATGGCTGTAAAATTTCATAATTACACGGCCTTTATTACATTGCATAATGACCCTGAAGCAGTATGGAACAATTAATTAAGATTTTCAGCCGTGGCTTTTGCAGAAATTAAAAGGTGCTCATTGCCGTGGAATGGGGTAATGTCTTGTCTCAGAAGCATTAAGGCACGCTTTTAAGCGCGAGACTCCCTGTCTGTCTGCGTACGTCGTTGACGCCGGAGTGTTTGTGGAAATGCGGGACATTCCTCTGCTTCTGTTTGTCTGGCCGGATCATGTTTGAGAGAGACGCTAATCCTCCAGTATGAAATTAATCCATGCAGTCAGGCCTCTATCGGAAAGATCTGGATGATTTTTCTCAAATTTAATCTCCAGTGATAAGCATATAAATAAAATGCTGCGGTAATCGCAGTTATTCCATGTTTCAGAGAAGAATGTATCATCAAAGATTTTTTTCTTGTTATTTTTTTTTTTTTCACAACGTCCAGATGAGATAGGGTTTGTCAATACAGCCTCGTAAGGGGCTTTATCGATCAGCATGGGAAAACAAATGAATCCGTATAAGTATTTGCCCCACACCCCTCCCTTATGCGCGCACACACACACACACGCTCTCACGCTCCTGACTATATGCTGTGGCAAACTAAGGGGGCGTCTGAGGCTCAGACTTAAGCCCTTGCTTGGTGCATCTCATGGCCTTTGCTAACACATCCTTTTGTGCCTGATGGAACGACGGCAGTTGCGTTCGACGGACCTTGCCAGCGGGAGCTGCTTCGACACCCGTAGGGGAGTCGCACATCAAAGACATCCAACTGGCGCAGGAGTGAGGCGGAGAGCTCTAGAGCTCTGTGTAAACTACACTAATGCCCCCTAATAGGAATAGGACAAAACTGCTGTCATTCCAGCAAACATTAGCATGAAAAACAGCAAGTATAGGGATGAGCCAAACTGAACCCCATGAGAAAGAGGGGACGTGTTTATTTTGTCTTTTTGCCACATTATTAATCTCATTAGTTCAACATAACTTTTCTGAAAACAATAAAATCTCCAAATCCACGTCAATCCTGAGATTAATAATATCAACCTTCTCCCGAAACCCTTAAGAGACACTTCTACATTCACCAACCTTAAGAGACTCTGGGGAGAAATAGGAAAAAGGTGTAATTAAAATGTAAATATTGATATTTCATTGTTGGAAATGGCTTTTCGGCGCTGTGGTTAATGTCACTCCATCTGTGGAGCCTCTGCCATGGATGCTTTATTACAGTCCGGGGAGCTGCCGCCCTTCTCCGCGGCCGTCACCAGGGCACATGTGCTTGTTGCTGCCTCGTTTCCATATGCAATTAAGTGGAAAAGTACAGTCCGAACAGTAATCCATGCTATCTTAACCAGCCGTCTCGATATATTTAGAATTAATCTCCACCACCAATCGGCCTTAATGTATGCAATTAAGAGTCTGCCGATTGCTAATTAAGGTGCATTAGAATCAAGAAGTCGTGCTAACGTGACGATGCAGCACCTTCTCTGCTTTGGGTGGAGCAAATCCTGCAAGACAACAGTAAATTAGTTGTGTTATTAGTTTTGTCTTAATAATCTGGAGCAAGATGTGACAGACAGTTTAAATAAAATTACATTTTACAAGTTTTGCACTTTGTTAATGCAATTGAATTAACCAGTGGGCAACTGATTTTGCTTCCATCTGACAGATTTTCAAGTAAAACAGGATATTCAACAAGAAGAAATTGATTTTATCACTTGGGAGTTGATTGGAATTTGAAAAGTTGCATTATATACTAAAATGGAGCCAAATGGTTGGAGCTAGTTGATACATTTTACTGAAAGATTTTTATTTTTAGGCCAATATGCACCAATTAATTGAGCACAATATGACTAAAAACATGTATTAAGACAATAGATAAAAGACTTTACGAGTTTCAGTAGTCTAATGAGAGTTGATTACCTTTGATCCAATTGCTTCACCCTCCTACAGAATTAGCCTTCGGATGATTGCTTTCGATTTCTAAAATTCTTCTCAAAACGGAAACAAAATAATTTTGTAAATAAAAAGTAAGATAAAAAGTGCCATAAAAAAACCATTCCATTTTTTCCCCAAAGAAAAGCCTGAGGGAAAATCATTCAATTCTGTTTAACTCTATTGAATGGTAGAGCAGAATCCAGCAGCTGTTTAACACCGTAGCGGTGCACATGTGATCACGGTAAATGCTGTACGGCAGCATGCCTCATACTGACAGGTGAATATTTGCTTAGCCGCTAAATGGATGTGGACAGCTATGGCGGTGTTAATGTGTTTTCTTTCCTAAAAAGTGTGATTTTTCTCTCTTTCTCTCTCTGACTGGTGTTGTTTTGTGGAGATGAAAGGCGGCCGGTGATAAAAGCAAAGAGGAGCGCTGCGGCGGTTTGTGTGTATGCGGCTCCTGTCATCACTTCCCCTGTGTCCCCCCTCCTTGCTGAGGGGGGAAGGGAGACTAAAGACCCGACTGTTTACACACACACAGAACACTCTTGTTTGCCTTTTCATGTTGTTTTTGATTTGTTCAAGACTTCTGTAGGCTAATATTTGCCATTTCCTTTGGTGGGAGTTGTTCCGGTGCAGGAGTTTTGCAGAAAGCTGGTTTAGCTGCTGAGGGAGCGTCTCAGCCCCTTGCTGGGGCATTAAATGGACAGACAGAGACTGGCATGGTGGTTGTTCCTGTCTCACCATGAACTTTGGCATCATTAGCCTCACCACAGGCTTATCTGTAAGCTTAGAGTAATCAGCTGAATGTATTCCAAAGAAACATCCTTTTCATGACTTATTTGGAGATTGACGCTACAAAGGATCTGTTTTGGTGACTCAAATACACAATAGTATAGAGGTGAAAAGATATGGGGAGGGGGACTATACATTAATAAATACACGTAATAAAAATGCATTTACATCAAAACATGTCTTTTGAGTGAGTGACTTTATGAGTGAGCCATTCATTCAGTCAATTTGTTCAAAAGCACTGATTCATTCAGGAACGAAACAAGTCTTTATGAGTGAGTTGTTGAATCATTTTCTCAAACAATTCATTCAAAAATGCTGATTCATTTAAGAAACAAACAAAGTTCACTATTTAATGGTTCTGGTGTGGATTCGTTTGGAACTATTTCTGTTGGTAGACCAAAACTACACAATGTAACTGGTAATATTGTATAAAATGTTAATCAATATTAACTTATTGTTTATTGCTGAACTGCAGTATAAAAACAAAATTACTCTCATAATTGTGCTGTTTTCCAGATATTGTGATGAATTCACATGTTAATATATCTGTTATAGATTTACGTTTGTTTTTGTTTTTTATCATCCAATGCTGTTCTCTTAAGGCGACATGACAACTTGGACTAATATTACTAAGTCTCACTTTCGTTCTCCCTAGCACTATTTTTACAAGTAGATTAGTCACTGTGTCATCATCGTCTTGACAAAGTGTGAAAGCAAATAGAGTGTATATTCACACGGGAGCTCAGGAGGGAGCCAGGATACGTCAAATAAACATCCAGTGCAGTCAGCACGCAGAATAGAACTGATTCTCATTGCTCAAGCGTGTTCATTTACCCTGCAACCATGAGAAAATAAACAGGGGTGTTGCTTAGAGTGAGACGGAGGAGCTGAGCGCACGTGTGTTTATATGACGGCTAAGCAGCGTTGCTGAGTTTAAGTCTGCCTTGAGGAAGACGAGGTGGAGGAACGACTGCGTATGTGTGTGTGTTTGTCTCGGCGGGCTCTCTCAGTGTGTAAACGTGCAGTCAGAAAAGATTTGGCAGACGGACGGCCGGTGGTTGCTGTGAGGCCTGGTGGTGAGCAGTCCTGCCCGGCAGGGGTTAACTTCGCATGGCTGCACCGCAGCCTCTTTCTGTCAGCCTGTGCAATGCGCTGCTCCAATGCTTATTTCTTCTGAAAAGCCACTGCAGGTTTCACAAGGCCTCAGCCATCAGATACCTTCTACTGGTGTAACCTTCACAGATCCACATACTTAGCCTTTCCTCCCCATCTAGCACAAAGTGCATCAGTTTACTGAGAGAAAAGAGAGAGATAGAGAGAAGAAGAGAGATTGTGCCAGTGGCAAAGCCCCTTCAGTCCTGCTCGAGAGAGAGGGAGTCTGAGCTCTGAAGCTGGTCTCCGGGCTAAGAGAGTTAAATTGAGAGGACCTTACTGGAGATTGAACGCTGGATCAGATAATGCCTGTGTGTCATCAGGATGGGGCAGTCTGCTTTGTGTCTGCCAAATAAAAGGGACTGTTATCCAGAGTTACATGGCTTGCTTTTTCCAGCACAAAAGAAATCAGGCAAATTATGAAATATCTGAATATATGTTTAAAAATAAATAGTGTTTATGTGTGTGTACGTCTTTAGACTGTCATGCCTTGTCTAGTGTCATGCCTGCACTCAATTAACTTCCTCTTGTTACAGGAAGTCCTTTGGGAAAAGAGTTGTACACATTTACCACAGCTGAAATGACAGTGACGTGCTTTAATTCAGCTCTTTGGATCCTTTCTCACGCAGCAAAGCATCCAAAGGTGAACCGTAATCACGGTCGCCACTGAGCTCTTTTGTGAAATGAAATAACAGATGAAAAGAAGGGGAAAAATGCATCTTTAAAGTTTGCCCTCGCGTAAATGTCAATAGAGAACCTTTTCCATCATCAGCAGTAAATTCACATTGATGGCTCTTTTCTTCTCTCTATCGATCCGGCCATGAGAACGTAGATTTGTATCTGTTAATTAATGCGTCCTGAAACAGCATTTGTATTAATCAGGGAGATAAGAAAAATTGGATGCCTGCACTGGCATGACAACCGTAAAAGCGCGAGCCCCTGATAAAATCATTGATGGACCTCAATAAAGAGGGAAAAAAAGTTCTTCCTTCCACTCAATAAACTAATCATCCGGCTTTTAATTATTCTGCGGAGAGATGTGTGGAGATTGGGGAATGTGTAAATCTAATTATTTACTAACAGCAGTGGCTGAGAGGGAGGGCTGGGAGTGGCACAGGGGGAGCTCAAGGCGATGGGCTCCGTCCATCTGCCACTCCACTCCACTCCACAACCCCCTCCTCACCCGCCCCCTGCCTTTATTTTGTCTCTCTGTTTGTCCCTCGTACACTCATTCTCTTTGTCCCTCTGCATCTCTCGATCTATATTGAAATATAGTGTCTTCAGCCTTCCATCATTCATTTGACTTCTGTACGATTTGTTTCTTTTCATGATCAACTCTGCCGACGATAACCCTTTTAAATGTCACCAACCATGCAAAACACTGTTTATAGTTTTTCAAAGTGAATCTCTTAATGGAGAAAACATGAAAAGCTTTTTAAATAGCCAATCAATTACTCAATACGATGTCATTTATAGTCAAAATTATGCTTATGATTTATCATTTATATATAGAATGAGTGTTTCAGTTTAAAATACTCTGACTTGCATAGATCCGAAGTAGGTTAGTGGATTTTTTTCCAAATGATCAGCAGTATTAAAGGATTGCACGTGCCTCTAAGGAGGCCAAGAGAGTGTGATCTTATTTTTAGCCAGTGCCACCTTTCATTGAGGCCAATGTCTTCGTAAGAATGCAGCGGCCTTGCATTAGACCCCCTTAAGAAATTCTTGGCTTAATCCCTTTTGATGATTTTATTAAGTAGTAGAAGATGGCCCTGCCAACTGGCATTGAGCACACTAGCACCAGCAGGCCAGGGGAGGCACCAACTGCTCACCAGCTCTTAGTCTGCCTCTAATGAGATCAGAGATGTTAACAGTTTGGGATAATAAATTAGCGGTTGGTATAAACAATAGCCTGAAACCTATACCTAATGAGCTCCATGCCATTAGTGATTAACTCACAGAAAGAGATTTCAAAAAAGAGAAGAAAAAAATTTAGCAAAATTGCTTGCTTTCTCTGAAGGCATCTCTCCACAACAGATGTTGGTGAGCATCTCTTTCCTCCCGTTCCCCAGCCACCCAGATTAGCCCCCTTGCTGTCGCAAAGAGAGACGCTTCATCTGTTCTTGGAAGAGCAGAATGAGTGAGATGAGACGAAAAAGGTCCAACACCAACAGGTGCTGTTTTGTCTGTCCCTCTCCTTTAGACCTGACGGATGGCTCTTAAGCACTTATGCAGTTTATTAGGATTACTTGCCCTTTACAAGCTACTTTCTATCTGTCTTGGTTTTGGAAAGAGTACTTAAACTTTATTTTAAAGGGTTAGTTCACCCAAAAATGAAATTTCTGTCATTAAGTACTCCCCCTCATGTCGTTCCAAACCCGTTAGACCTTTGTTCATCTTCAGAACACAAATTAAGATATTTTTGATTAAATTCAAGTGGTTTTTTTTTTCTCCCATAGAAAGCAACAAAATGACCACATTCAAGGTCCAGAGAAGTAGTAAAGACATCGTTAAATTAGTAAACGTGATTACAGTGGTTCAAATAATTTTTGTGTATTCTTTTCACTTCATAACATTAAGGTTGAACCACTGTAGTCACGTTGACTATTTTAACAATGTCTTTACTACTTCTCTAGACCTTGAATGTGGTAATTATGTTGCTTTCTGTGGGAGATAAAAAACCTCTCGGATTTCATCAAAAATATCTTAACTTGTGTTCCGAAGATGAATGAAGGTCTTGCGGGTTTGGAACGACATAAGGGTGAGTAATTAATGACAGAATTTTCATTTTTGGGTGAACTAACCCTTTACATATTTTACTATTATTATTATTATTATTTCAATAATAGTTGGGGATTTTGAAATTAACCTCTTATTTCCCTTCACTTCACTTAAAACATTCATCTGACCCAGTAAAAAGTCAGTAGATAGAAACTATTGAAACTTTAACCCTCAATTTGAGGTCTTTGAATGGTGTGTGCATCAATCAAAAAATCTTAGCATGTGAAAAATTATTGTATTTATTCATCTTATAGTTGGGGCATAACAGTATTAGGAAACATCTTCAGGTATCACCTCAATATTAAGTATGTTTCTCAGACCCCAAACTGAACATGAAGGTTAACTTCCTTTTCTTATTGACAGACAAAAGCCTTGTGATAATCTGTTTCAAATGGCATTCATGAACATGAACTTCAAGACTTCCTTCACTTCTAGCAAAAAGACTGAAAACTGAAAAAGAAAAAAACGTGTGTGCAGAGTGGGGGGAGGAGGAAGGAGAAGGAGTTTGAGGCAAGCAATTAGTCTTTCAGTTGGTGTGATGGGAAGAATTGATCCATGCTGCATGTTGGGGGAGATAAGGAGTGCCCTCCCTCAGGATGCCCCCTGGCCTGCAGCGCAGCAGGAGATGAGAGCCAAGGCTCGTGCTAGGTGCCTCAGCTCACTCCCACTGGAGTTTTCCTCTGTATTACACCTCTAGAATGTCAATGCTTCCCACTAACACAACCAGAAACTTCTGACAATGAACTGAGCTTTAATACCGTATGCCAAGTTGAATGTTGATTTGAAGCTGAGCGTTCATCGTTGAGTTGAACAAAGCTCTTTCTCTCGCTTTTTCTCAGGGTTTTCCACACTTTCGCTGGCGGACCAGATGAGTCTTCTGCAGAGCGCGTGGATGGAGATCCTGATCCTGCGTGTAGTCTACCGCTCGCTGTCTTTTGAGGACAAGCTGGTCTACGCTGAAGACTACATCATGGATGAGGATCAGTCCAAGCTGGCCGGCCTGCTCGACCTGAATAACGCCATTCTTCAGCTGGTGAAGAAATATAAGAGCATGAAGCTGGAGAAGGAGGAGTTCGTCACTCTTAAAGCTATAGCCCTGGCTAACTCAGGTAAAATGAGCAGATGCTATAGATTTCAGTCAGAGCAGGCGCCATATTTGATTTGATGTATTTAGTATGTCATACTGTTATGGATCGATCAGTCAATCACAAAACATCTTTCAACAAATTCCCCAAAAAATTACGAAGGAAAAAATTGACGTTTTAAAATTGGGTCAATGGCATGACACTCAGTTTTTGTCCAGATTTATGAATGTATCCAAAAACTAAATTATGAACACAATATATACATACAATGATTCATTTATTACATTAATACATACATGACAAAAGAGTCATTTTTTGAAAAAGGTATAAATATTTTTCAAAAACATATGAAACCAACATTAAAGGGTTAGTTTACCCAAACTGAAAATGTTGTCATTAATTACTCATCCTCATGTCGTTCCACATCCGTAAGACCTTCGTTCATCTTCAGAACGCAAATTAAGATATTTTTCATAAAATCTGAGAGATATATGACTCCTCAATAGACAGCAATTTAACCACCACTTTTTCAAGGTCCAGAAATGTACTTAAGACATTGTTAAAACATCGCTAACATGGTTTAATAAAGTCATTATTTTTGTTTTTGTACACAAAAAGTATTCTCGTCGCTTCATAAAATTAAGGTTGAACCACTGCAGTCACGTCGACTTTTTTAACAATGTCTTTAGTACCTTTTTGGACCTAGAAAGTGGTGGTTAAATTGCTATTGACGAGTCATATACCTCTCGGATTTCATCAAAAATATCTTAATTTGTGTTACGAAGATGAACAAAGGTCTTAAGGGTGTGGATCGATATGAGGGCGAGTGATTAATGACAGAATTTTTGGGTGAACTAACCCTTTAATAAAGAGTAAATTTTTTTAAGAATTAAGATTTTTTTCTTTTCCTTATCATGGAAACTCTTACATGTCATTGACCCACTTCTATCTGTCATTAGTTTGTTTTTGTTCATGTCAACTTAAATATGGTGTCTGATCTGATTAAGTCAATGTTCCATTCCAAACAAAATCATTCACAGTAATCCTATTGCAAATGAAATAAGATGCTAAATTTAGTTTGAATTGCACTTGAGGCCTCTTGAATTTTCTTGCCATTAGCACAACGTTTATTTTTTCGTCCTCTTAATATGGGCTGTTGATAATTTTTAGAAAGATAGAAGGAGTTAAACTCCCTGCTTTGGAATGTTAAAGACTGATGTAGCGGCAGAGTCATTCAGGTACAGTTATCTTAATATCTTAGTCTTTCTTTCTCTCATGTTTTCTCTTCCTCTGTTCACGCGAACACTAAACAATGTTCCCACCCCTCCCCGCCCCGTTTGAAATCCTTCAAAAGCACGGCTGCGGCCCCTCTCCAAATTAGCATAAGTCTCTGCTCAGATGCCTCTTAAGTAAGGAGCCCATCACTATGCACCTGCATGTCAATAACAGGCTCTGATGTTGTCCACCATCGACAGTCACGCCATGGCCCTCTGGCTCCCTTTGTGTTGACCCCATCTTTGAACTTTATCTTGGTTGCTGGCCAGTAGTTTTCCCTTTAATTACAAGAAGGAAACTGTCAATAAAATCTGTTAAATGGGACGCAATGAGCAGCTTGAATGGGAGGGCGGCTATTTGTTCAAATTCTCCAGCGCTCAAGGTATTGACAGTTTGTTTTCTGGGGCCATATGTGACGATCAATCTCCGGCTGGGCCTGGCCATGCTGAAAAATGAAAAAGCAGATTGCTCTTGCTCGCTTGCGGATGACGGCTCGCGAGTTTGGCCCCGGCCTGCAGACACCGGGGGCCGTTCTGCCCAAAGTGCACCCCTGAGAGACCGAGAGAGCACGTGACTCTTTTGAGAAATTATTTTTTAATTGATTCGACGATTAGCAGTTCATCTAGCTTTGTTGATGTGCGTGTCAACCCGCCAAAAACAGGTAAAAGTGATCGATGAGTGGTAGATTTATTCAAACCGATGTCATCTTCTGTCCATGTTTACGCCTTTTTTTGTTTTTTTTTCTGAAGCATACACAATGAGACTTCCTGTAGCCTGATGCATAGGCTAATCGCTAGTCCTGGCTCTGTTTTTTTTTTTCTTTCCTCTCGTTCTCGGGTGTCATTCTCTGTATTTATCGAGACTTTCTCTCTGCGGCTTCTCTCCGCACTCTTCTCTCAGGAGAGACATGCATCATGTCCGATTTCAAAGGTGAGCCATTTTGTCACTTCTTTTTTTAGTGGAGAGCAGAGTGTTTCAGACAGCTGCTAAAAAAAATGATACACTCCACCATTTTCTAAAGCCCCAAAGTGCTGGGTATTTCCACTCAGATCCAAAGTATTTCACAGACTTTCAATAGACACAGTATTGCTTAAGCAATTGCTGTCAGAGTGACACTTTTTCCTATTTATTTGAAAGCTTTAAGTTGCAGTTAATCTCATTACGGTGCGTTTTTCTTTTTAAAGGACACATTATTTAAAATGTAAGTGAATGAGTCATAAAGTAAAGCGGTCCATGACCTCTCATTTCTTCAACTAATACAACCATTTACTGACACTATTTCAGTGTCGTTCTGGGAAATCCTAACAAATTTGAGTCTAGCAAAGTGTCCTTTTGATAGTAAATTTTAAGACACAAATAGCGTGCAGAAAATGTGTTTTCTTGTACGCTCTGAGTTTTCCCGTGAGATTGATAAGAGCAGCTTGTGTGGAAAGGTGCAGGTAAGCACTTTCCTGCCAGGGATTTCTGTCAGATCACAGGTCACTTTTCAGATGGCCAAAGCCCATGTGACTGATGGACGAGACCTCGCTGTCTGAATTGTAGATGGGCTCCAGACACTGAAGGGTTAGGATATCGAATCGTAGCCTGAAGCAGGCTGACGTTTGCCGCCCCTGGCCAGCCCAAAGGAAAGACGGCACTCTCTACTAATAGAGGAACCTCACGAGGTCTCGCTTTCATCAATACTTAACCATACAATTATTATTTAACGTGTATGTATCAATTGATTTGAGGCAATGCATTGATTGTGACATCTTTGCCAAAAGCCAGCGTGCATTTGGACATTTTATCCGGAGGGAACAGGATCGGATTGACACGCCACAGTAGAAAACCAAGTCAATACTGTTGGTGGAGTCTGTCTATAAAGAGCAAGTCAGACAAAGCACTTTCTTTACCATTGTGATGCGATAAAACCATCAGAGAACTGCGTAGTAGCATCCAAGGCTTGGATTAGCTGGAAAAGTGCAACTATATTAGCCACTGGAGCACAACACAGCAAAGATAGTAGCTGCCTGAGACTAATTGCGTTCTCAGAGGCATGTCTGTCGCGGTGAACGGGCGTGAAGGCTGTACTAACGAGTGCGAATGCAAATGCAGCCTGTTTGACATTTCTGGCAGACAATGCCAGTCAGGCTGAGGTATTGTTTCCTGACTCAAGCCTCTGTTTCTCTCGCTTAGACAAGTGCCATATCAGCTCTCCTCCAAACACTGTTTCTGTCGCCCGTGCCATTCATCAGTCCCATAGAGAGGCTTGTAAACACGTGCTGAGGACAGTCTCGGCGTTTAACACTCAAGTGTGCCTTTAATCACTGGAGAATGAGCTTAGGGCTGGCAAAAAAGGATGAGTCACATTCGTTTAATCCCTTTCCTTTTGCCAGGACTTCATCCTCAGGTTTCCATCAGCCTAAAATGGATTTTTTTTTTTTTTTTTTTAAAAAGAAAGAAAAGAAAAGTCCCGTACAGGACTAGCATCAGGGAGTGTCATGCCTATTTAAACTTCTTTGATTTTTGAGCCATCCCAAAATTTTGAATGGTGTGCTGTGTAGATTACATGACAAAAAATGTAGTTACTAGCATAATCCATTACATTTAAAGGGTTAGTTCACCCAAAAATGAAAATTCTGTCATTAATTACTCACCCTCATGTCGTTCCACACCCGTAAGACCTTCGTTCATCTTCAGAACACAAATAAAGATATTTTTGATAAAATCCGATGGCTTAGTAAGGCTTGCATCGCCAGCAATTACACTCCCTTTTTCAATTCCCAGAAAGCTACTAAAAACATATTTAAAACAGTTCATGTGACTACAGTGGTTCAACCTTAATATTAAAGTGACTAGAATACTTTTTGTGCGCCAAAAAATAACAAAATAGCGACTTTGTTTCGAATCAGTGGTTCGGAGCACGTATCAAACTGCCAAAGTCACGTGAACTATTAAAGTTTCAAAACACTTATGACGTAACGAAGCCTTGATTACTTAGATATTGTTGAATAAAGTCGCTACTTTGTTTTTTTGTGCGCACAAAAAGTATTCTCGTCGCTTTATAATATTAAGGTTAAACCACTGTAGTCACATGAACTGTTTTAAATATGTTTTTAGTAGCTTTCTGGACATTAAAAATGGGAGTGTTATTGCTGGCAATAGAGGCCTCACTGAGCCATTGGATTTTATCAAAAATATCTTAATTTGTGTTCCAAAGATGAACGAAGGTCTTACGGGTGTGGAACGACATGAAGGTGAGTAATTAGTAACTGAATTGTCATTTTTGGATGAACTAACCCTTTAAGGTAATGTAATCGGACTACTTTTTGATTACTTTTAGATTACTTTTGAACCAGCTTGTTTATCACATTGATTTGAATAGGATAATCTTAATAATTGATATAAAAAAAATATTTAAAAAAATATACCAAATAATATAAAGAATGAGAAAGAAAATAAATTCCATTCTTTATCAACAACATGAAATCAATAAAATCAAGTAATCAGTTAAAAAGTAACTGTAGTCTGATTACGAGTATTTTAAAATGTAATGTCTAATTACAAGTACTTAATTTTTGGAATCTGATTACATAATCCAGATTACGTAATCAGTTACTACCCAGTGCTGGGTATCAGTTACTCATCATTGTCTGGTGAATAATTGTTTTTCCAGATTCCATGCATATAGAGGACGTGGAAGCTGTGCAGAAGCTCCAGGACGTGTTGCACGAGGCCCTGCAGGACTACGAGGCGGGCCAGCATGCAGAGGACCCGCGCCGGGCTGGCAAGCTGCTCATGACCCTGCCGCTGCTCCGGCAAACATCCACCAAGGCAGTGCAGCACTTCTACAGCATCAAACAGGACGGCAAAGTGCCCATGCACAAACTGTTTTTGGAGCTGCTGGAGGCCAAGGTCTAACTCCGCCCCACCGGCCCCGTGTTATACCGACAGAGAGCTGGAGGGGGTATGCCACTGACTCCGCCCCTTCACCGGGCAGACACTGACTAACTCTCTGCCGCTGTTCATGAAACCTTTGTCTATAAACTTTATCAAATAATAACTAAAAACATAACCGTAATGGTACTTCTAATTACTGACAATGATACGTAAATATAAGAATGATTTAAAATGTGATTATTGAGAAAAATATGAAGTGGAAAAAAATGACTGCTCTCATTATTCAGCAGTGGGACTTGAAACCAGCCGTTGACTTGTTCTTCTCGAAAATCTGATGCTGACTTTTTTTGTGCTTTTGAAACATTTTGTTGATTTTCAAAAGAGAATTACTGGAGCCAAGAAAGACCAGCCCTGCCAAAGGAAGGAGGTCCACCCGATGGACACCAGCAAGCGAAACTTTCCCCAAACTGTACCGTCCAGCTCCCATGTTGCTGAAGGAATCTAGGAATCGACCCTCTTTACCATAAGAGTGTGGCGTAGTGACTATGTGCAGTATTACATTAGAGGTCCTCGGAGCAGTTTAGCCAAACGGAGATTTTCACGTCTTTGAAGAAGCTGCTCCTCACCATTATGTAGCCATGCGGATTGATCATGTGTGTGTCACTCCCTTGTCCTTTTCTTTCAAGTCTTCCAAACACGTCTAGCCTCTTTTAATGATTTCATTTCAATCTTTTCAGGGAATAGCCGAAGCTTTAGTCTCTCATGCAATACCGAGCAAAGATGAATCGCAGTGGTCAAGGAACAGACTCATTTATTTATTGACTTTATTTTATTATGTTTTATTTGAGTGTATTTTTACTGTACTGAAGGATGTAAATATATGGTATGGTCATCAAACACAATGTTTCTTCATATAATGTTAATAATAGATCGTTATGTTTTTCTACCGACCGCCGTGTTGCGCGATTTACGAACCATGAAGATGAAAACCTGCTATCTTCTCTAAGCAATAGATGTTTAAAAAGTGGAGGTGTATATGTATGCAATTTTTGTTTGCTTTTTTTTTCTTAGTGCCACACTTACTTGGGAAAATGAATTTCCAGAAGCTTTCGCGTTTCTGTCTGTGCTTGTCATAAGATGATAGATTACATACATGATATGGCCAGGAGGACCATAACCATTATCTCAAGTCAATTATATATGCATATATATTAACGTCAGCCTCGAAATTCTATTGACATTCTTTCATAATAAAGCAGTATTTGAACTTTGTTAAGCAAAATAGCACTTAGGGAAGACGGAGAAACATCGTAGATTTAGTTTCACGATGGTCCTGATTTTTTTTTTTTTTTTTTTTTCTTTTTCTTTTTTTTTTTAGTGCCAGAGATATCATACACATGATGTAATCTTCTTCCAAATGACATTTTTTAGCAGAGAGGCTCAAGTATCAAAGCAAGCGATCCACAGCCTTCATCAGAAATATGTCAGTATTAGTATGGGGTATTTTCTGATTATTCTTAAGCATTGTATATTGTAAATGAACAGATTAAAAATCTAACCTAAGACATTTTATTGGAACAGATCAAAGAAGAAAAAAAAAGAATGAAAAATGAACAAAAAAAAATGTAGTTCAGCTTCTTGGTGTTTCATGTCTGCTGTGTTTTTTCTGAAACATCTCTGTTTTTTTTTTCCCCTTTCCTCTGTCACACGCAAAAGATGTAGTGTACTACCCGTGGAGATTCGGTTTATCTTCTTTCTTTTTTCTTTTCTAATTTTAGTTCATTTTTTAGAGACAGGGTAGAATTAGAGACAATACTGGATGTATGAATCCTCAGGAGCAAGATGATGGGTTCTCAAATAACCTTCTGAAAAAAAAAAAAGACTCTTCCTAGTTACCGCAGATCAACCGATCAACGATCAATATAATCTATGCTGATATATAAGTGAATATTTAAAAGGAGGTGCATTATATGTACAAGAGACCATCTGTGTAACTCCGATCTTGTAGACTAACACTGTATATCATAGGTTACGATGAAAAATATGCTTTGAAATAGTACCCTTTTTCTTCCTTTTCCCCTCTTTTTCTGATTTTCCTTCTCTTTTAACAAAATGCTGTACATAAGGCCTTCATGCTGAACTCCATTGGTATATATCTTGACTCTTTAAGGTTGCAAAGGGAAGAAACATTTTTGTTTGTTTTGGTGTAAGATCGGTTTTCAAAACTATCACTTTGACTTTGTGTGCTTAATAAAAATGACGGAAAAAAATGAAGGAACAGATCATTTTTTAAGACGAACGGGGAACGAGGGTTTTTAGTTGCTTTTTTCAGTCTTGTTCTATAAATACACTGTATCTATCATTAGCTATTCAAATCTCTTAATAGATTGTGCTTTGGAAAGGTTAGTGTAACGTAACTAGATCTTATCGCTCATGGCAACTCATCAGATGGTCAAAACATGGGGTTGGGAGGGGGGGGGTCTTGCTGTTAAGAAGACGTTGGCACTTTCAAATTTTTCACGTGATCAACTCCTGGCAGATGAGGTGCTGTTTTCTCTCTTTAATTTTTATTTCTTTCCTTTTCTTTTGTGTTGTCTTTACTCTGAGGTGATCACGATGGAAATGAAGCGATTATAAAACTAGTTAAGCTTTCTAATTCTGGTCAGTTTTGTAAGATTTCAAGTGGTCCTGATCTACACTCAGTCTTTCAGATATGCATTTTTTCCAAGTTGCTTTTAGTGCAGAAAATGAAAAGCGAAATACTTTTATGACACGTGAAGTGTAATTTTGGACAAAAAAACAGACACAGACCTCTCAAACCATTTAAAGACAATTTTACTGTCTTTTAACACTCATCTATCCAGCATAGAAATGAAAGTGTAATTAATCCGTACCCACAATGACTTTTTTTTAGAGATATTTTCTTATTTAAAGCAATATGACGGTGCAGTTGTTGTACAATGCGATTCAATTAGTGATCAAATGCTGTATCTATTGGACTATTTTGCAAATTATAGGATTAAGGATGAACAAATAACTGCTATTTTTCAATGTTGAAGAGATTCTAGGTGTTGGTTGTATTTATTCATGCATTGACACGTCTGCCAAACGCATCTAGGCTTCCTGGCAGTTTAACACAGAAACCAGTGAGGGAAAGGACAAGATCCAGAGGAAGGGGAAAGAATAAAAGAGCATTTGAGAAGCTTCTATGATCAGTATGATAATGATATATTTCAACCCAGCAGTTGCTGAAACAACCTGTAGTGAGAATCATGTCTGTAGTTTTTAGATGTGCTCCACATCGGTAAAACTATTAACTGTATATTTTTGTGATGTGCATCATTACAGTGTGCTCCAAACAATATGTCCATTTGTGTAAATGTATTTATTTTACATTGTATATATTGTTCAATGCAAAAAGAGAGACCTATGATTCTGTAACTACGATCAGTTCAGATGTGTAACTCCAATTATGCCTTTCAGGATAATAGTAGAGCAATATTAAACATGCTTCCAGTTTTGACTCGGGCTGTGTTTTCCTGTGTGAGAACATGTTTTAACACATTGTGGTTTTGACTTTTTGCTGTAGTGTTCTGTGGACTGCATGATGTGGGGTAAACGTTCAGGCCATTACATTACGAGGCTCAAGACTGTTGTTCATCAGTACATTAATACGCCTATATATGCTCTTGAAATAATGAGAAATGTTTCTTAGGCACCAAATCAGCATAGTAGAATGATTTCTGAAGAATTATGTGACTCTGAAGACTGGAGTAATGGCTGCTGAAAGTTCAGCTTTGCCCTCACAGGAATAAAATACATTTTAGAATATATTGCATTGCAATAAGATTTAAATATGACTATTTTCAATGAATTTTTCATCAAATTAATGCTGGCTTGTTGAGCATAAGATGCTTTATTCAAAAAAATGTCAAACAAAGTTCAAACAGATGCCAAACTCTGTAAGATGTTTTAACACTCTATCAATATAAATCAGACAGAAATATTCTACCTTTTAACTTCCATTTTGGCACTTTTTTTTATATCATATTGGTCAAGTGAGAGTTTTCAAGCTGATATGACCTGTTACAAATCTGGAATAAAAATACATATACGTGACCCTGGACCACAAAACCAGTCATACGGGTAAATTATTTGAAATTGAGATTTATGAAAGCTGAATAAATAAGCTTTCCATTGATGTATGGTTTGTTAGGATAGGACAATATTTGAAAATCTGGAATCTGAGGGTGCAAAAAAAATCAAAATATTGAGAATATCACCTTTAAAGTTGTCCAAATCAAGTCCCATTTTGACCCATAAAACGTATTGTTGGCTATCGCTACAAATATACCCGTGCGACTTATGACTGGTTTTGTGGTCCAGGGTCACGTGTTTCTATAAGTACGACAAAGTACTGACAAAAATATTTTCCTTAAAGGAAAAAAAGAAAATTGTGAAATAAACAATTGATGAGCAGAATGCTGGTATCCAGGCAATAGAGGCGTCTGCTTCACTACTTGACTTTTTTCTTCTTCTCAAGAGCAGTCTGTCTTTTTTTTTCCCCTGCACTGGCATCTTCACGCAGCCACTCTTCATTCTGTCGCGGTTACAATATTATTGCGTCGGAAAGGGGAAGAAAAATGGTGGATGAGCAGAAAGTTCTTGACAACTTGATGCAGCGTTTGAGGCATGTCCACTCAGAGGGTAATCAGCCGCTATGCCCTGAGGCTTTACAGCAGACACATTGATGTAAGACAACGTTCCTAACATCAGCACAGCCTCACGGTCTGCCCACATCCACTCTGTCTCTCCTATAACACACGACGGCCCAAATGAGGAGCAAAAGATACAAACACCAGCAAGAGGAAAGCACTTAGGGTACCCAAATGGCAAACCCCAACTAAATAATAATATTGTCAAAAGAGACAAAATAATAAGGCTATTCAGGGCAATTTCCTGTATACAGGCTTGAAAAAAAAAGCAAATATAGCACTATGTAGTAAGAGCATAGTGTGTGTAAAATCATCTGCCACTAATATGTATCATACAATGTGAGGAGACATTTAATGTTCTGTAGCAAAAGCGTTTAAGGCTTTAAAACAGAGAGCAGTGACCTGGAGGCAAATATTTTTCAAGAAGATGACATCATAAGATATTACTTAAAGAGGGCCCCGTTGGCGGAGGATTTTTCCCCCCACTTTTTTTTCTTCTTCTTTTTTTATTATTTGCGCTGCGGCACATACATTTTACTCATTGACTTCGGAGTTCATTTATTTTATTTTATCTTTACGCCATTGATTCATTATTATGATACAATAAAAGCTACTTGAGCATTTCAGCTGCCAAGTACCGTTATCATTAACCTTGCGAGACGCTAAAAGTGCTCCATGGCATTTGTAATGGCTCTTTTAACTCTTTCCGCTCTCCCATGTTATACGGCTGCAATGTGGAGCTGCTGTAATTGGGTTTTCACTGAGGTTGGACCCTCAGAGGAGGCCCCGGTACAAGCTAAGCCGAGGGATATGCGCGGATATGCCGTACTATTTGTATTTCTCCATTATGTCAATTTATGGATCATCCCGTCGGTGCAATTTGGAACCGGAGCGGGAAAGTGTCTTATAGTCCAATTGGGAATTTTGATGTTCCCCATAAAGCTTTAGTTCAAAGTTAAGCTCATTTTAGATTAATTGATCTATTCTAGACATATTAGTTAAACTGCTGATCTTGATAAGTCTGTTTGAAATGACCTCTGTCCTGCTCACATCCGTTTAATGCTTTCTGGTAACCGTATGAACTGACATAAAAAAGGAGTGGCCAAGTTATATAGTCAAAGGTGTCATGTACCTTCTTCTTCTTCTTCTTCTCGAAGGGGCAGTCTGACTCACTTGCCATCACAAGTGGAGTAAGATGTGACCAAAGAAAATCAAAAAATTAAAAAAAAAAAGGCAGGTAGATTAATGACTAGTTCAAAGCAAATGATTTGCAGAATACAATTTAATTGTTCTGACAAAATGTAATGTGTTCTACACCCTTTTTAACTTATAATAATTGAGCAATTTATTTTGTTACATAAATTGAAGTGGGTTTTTTTGGTTCAAACATTCTGAGAGGGCTTTTGTAACCCCTCCGGTTCTACTCGCACTGCTCCGACCAGGATTCAAACCAGCGTTTCCGGCATGGGAGGCAGACACACTAACAAGACCGCAGCCTCTAGCATTAATCGCTAGTGCGCTTCTTTAGGCCAGGGGTGTGGTTTACCTGCACAGCTCTTTAGAAGCTGGCCTACAATACACTCACCCCCCTAAACCTCACTCCCATCCGGGTAACGGCACCAATGTAACCCCTCCTGTTCAACTCATACTGCTCCGAGTGGAATTTAAACCACCGTTTACGGCATGGATGGTGGGTGCTCTAACAAGGACGGTAAAGACCACACCCTCTAGTGTTAATTGCTAGTGCAGCTCTTTTGGCCAGGGGAGTGAGGTTTACCTGCACAGCTCTTTACTAGCTGGACTACATTACACTCATTACTCCCATCCGGGTCATGGCACCAATGTATCCCCTCCTGTTCAACTCATACTGCTCCGGATTTAAACCGCCATTTCCGGCATGGATGGTGGGTGTGCTAACAAGGATGCTAAAGACCACAGCCTCTAGTGTCAGTCTCTAGTGGCCACACATGCATAGTCAAAAAAAATTTTAGTTTAGGTCCGTACAACAAGACAAATTCATTTAAACAGTGTTTTGTTGAACCAATTTATTGGATGTAAATTCCAGTGTTATAGATGATAACTTGCATTAGCCAACAACTAAGTAAGAAGAGACTGATCTCAGAACAGGTACTGAGTGAAGCAGCACAGATTGTGGTCTTAATGTTGCCTCCCACAACCTAAGCACAAGTGTCACTATTCAACAATGGTAACCACATAATTCTAAATTTCCAGCACAACAGAACATTAAATATTAATTATTTTTTAAGTTAACTTACATTTTACAAATTCAAGTGGTTTGAACATAATGAAATTAAGTTGTGGCAAAATGTTCATGAATTGTTTTGCTTCAGCTCATTGTAACTCATTTTTTGAGTGCTAGTCTATAAAAATGACTCTCAAGGGAAGCATGGCTCTCAATCTAACCAAATGCATTTCGCTCATCTTCAGCTGCAGGTTTTGAAGAGTTGAATGCAGTATAGACCAACTTTCCTGGTCATTTCATACGGCAAACTACTTTGTCTCTTGAGCGGTTCTGTATGTTTTGTGTCCCCGATGTGCCATGGGAACAAAGTTCGACTGGTGGCATGGGTGTGCTTGGCGTCATCTGTGAAGTGCTAATGTGTGCAGTTGGGCCCTGATGGCTTTTTGTCACTGAGTCCACCCAATTTATTTCTCAGTGTGAGAGCAGGGTCACTCTCCTGGGTCTTAGTGTGCTGATGGCCTGGGCCACACTGTGGTAATGGCCTTTCACAGGTCTCCTGCTCCCTCGACGCCGGTTATGTCTCTGCGAGAGACATCACGGGGGCCTGATATGTGTGTGTAGAAAGAGAGAAGGAAGTGTGTAGATCCGAATCCTGACAATGTGCAAAGAAGGCAACTTTGGGCTTATCCCTCTTGAGACCCAGTTTACCCCTAGATGCAAGCAGCTACCCTACATTCTCTGAAGTCCTGGGTCTTTAGAGAGAGTTCAAGTTATGGATAACCAAACCAGTTTGTTTTTAAAATATGATTTTATATTTAATTTCATGTCCTTTTTAATGTTTTTTTTTCTTTTTAATAGTTTTTAAATCATTTTATAATGCTGTCGCTTTCAATCCAAATATAGGACTTTTGTCAGGTACAAAAATGTATGTTTTGTATTGACACACAATTAAAGCACTGACACATTTTACAAAATATCTGTTTTGTTTGTTTTCCACAGAAGAATGTAAGTCATACAGTCTTGAAACAAGTAATGACAAAATTTTAAGTTTTGGATAAACTATCTCTTTAATGTTTTAGATCACATCAAATTTTCACGGCCTATGTTTTTAACATTTGCTTTTAATAAATATGAATGTTTATTTTTAGTTTGCACCACACTTTAAACTAAAAATAAAAAATCATCTTACAAGACATTATGTAAAACTATAAGAAATTCCAGTATTAGTATCTCATTAGTCATCTGTATCTTATTAATAAAGTGGGTTAGTTCCCATCTAAACCCTTCTTTCCCTCTTTTCTTCACGCACCACGTCTCCACCGTTCTACTGAGGCAGATAATGACTCATCTCCAGCAGAATAGCCTTTTTCAATTTTAGAACTACTTAACACTAAATGTAACTGGTAGATCACTCAAAAGCAATTAATTGTCGTCCCTGTAAAAGGCAAGTTCACCATCTCCTTAATACACGGGATAAAATGGATCAGACGGCACCAGCTCATTGAGAGCATTAGCAGGTCACACTTGCACGTTTATTTGCACTTAAATGTTTTACTCTACATTCGATGAACCATTAATTCGGTTAGTGCACTTTTATAAATAGTTTGGGGTGTCATCTGGGTTTGAATTAGTAGCACTTGAGAACTCTTTAGGGGAGGCCTTCATAAAATAGCATAAAACACAATAAATAACTAATGTGTGGATTCACGGATTTCTTGGAGGAAGCAAAATTTATAGATATGGTTTTGACTACATAAAATCAAACAATTTTAAATTAAATGTAAAGTTTCTTTGTATTACACTAGATGTCTTCTGTATTTTCTCTTCTGTACCTTATTTCCTTGTAATTCGGTCCATGCTTTCAACCATAGCTGGTGTTTGTGTCTGCTGAAATCTCACCCCCCTGTGGCGCAGTGAGCTGAATGACTGACTGTGTATGTGTGTGTGTGGCAACCGAACACTCCAGAGCCCATTGTGACTTGACTTCCTAGTGATCTCCAGTTCCTACTCCGAGCCAGCATGGGGTGTCTGGAGTGTCACATCTGACAACTCAATATACAACCATGTCGCTACACAGGAGAGGAGCAATCTGAGAGATGATGCACTGGCACAGTCCCTCTATGTCCATCTTTTTCTCTGACAGCAACAGGGATTCCAAGCACTACAGCTGTCTTGAAGTGCACATCACCCACATTTTCTCTCCCCCACTTCCCTCTACAACTTGTTTACAATCTCATTTCATTCAATCACTCTTCATTTTCAACTGAACTTTGATAAAACGGTAACACTTTACAATAAGGTTCCATTAGTTAATGCTGGTTAATGCATTACCTAACAATGACCAATGCATTCATAACAGAATTGATTAATCTTTGTTAATGTTAGTTAATAAGAATACAGCTAATTTTTTTTTAATACAACTCATTGTTAGTTCATGTTAACTCAGATTTAGCAAGCACATTGATAAAGTGTGCTGAAATATACAACCGGAATGCTATCTGTACCCCTTTGCCAAACTATGGCAGATTTTTCTTCCTGCACTGGGAGTAAGAGGCTAATATAATCATATGTATCTCAGCAGGACAGGGATTTCACTATGGAACCCTGGGGGAAAATACCACAGAACTGCACATCAGCAGCATAAAGCTCAAGATATGACTTTCAGGCTTTATTACAATTTATGGCATTAACATGTCCCATATTTTATTGTAAAACAAACCATATGCCAGTTTAACAGTCAAAAGGTGCGTTTCTGCCAGTGGATTCCTGTTAGTAAAGCCAGGGAGGACGGGACTGATTTATATGTTGGTTTATGTTAATTTGGCATATATGAGAAACAGTGATATTATTCAGTCCGGTGTGGATTTTTAATATTGCATCACATATTTAATAGGGAAAAAACAGAAAAAAATCTAATGGAAACAGTGCAATGTGTTGTTTTTGTAGTTGTTGAGCTTCATTAATTAGCAGAAGAGTCCAGGCGCACAGCTGGGTTAAACTGCCAGGGTTCGTCTCCTGAGTAACTGGAATGCAGAGGATAGCAGTGTTAGCCTCATTTGCATGCTATCTCTGTGAACAAAAGCTAAGATAATGCTAAGGCTAATTCTAACACCGCTCTTCATTTCAACATTCTCAGCATTTGTGTGCAGCAGAGGCTGCAAGACAGGAGGCTTAAGAAAAATCGATATGATTAAAATCCAAACCTGATGTCTACTTCAGTCTAATGGAATAGGAAAACATGATGAAACTGTAGTCAATGTTGGGAAATACTTTCTTTGGCCTTGATCTTAAATTTTATCCCATGAGGATAAATAGAAAATGCAAAATATGCACTCAGAATATTGGAATGTACATGTTTGTGTTTTCTTGTTTTAAATTAGTCTTAATTTTATTACCACACTTCTCATAGTTGATGTAACTTTATTAGAATTGAATGTTAAAGGGATAGTCCACCCAAAGAAATTCTGTCATCAATTACTCACCCTCATGTTGTTCCAAACCTGCATGATTTATTAAGAAAATAATGTTGATAACTAGTTTTGGTTCCCATTGACTTCTATTTTATGGACAATAGAAGTCTATCCGCTTGTTAAGTTGTGACGTAAGGAATGCCGTTTCTGGATCCAAGCCCTGGCTTGTTTCACTTGAGAATGCCGTCTCGACGGCCATTTATGAGCGCTATTTATTCATATTAAACATTTAACATTTTAAAAAGTTAAACATTTAAAATACTTACAGTCTACACAACAGTCTCTCACAGAGTCACAGACATTAATATATTAATGATTTATAAGATGAATCACTGTCTGGCCATCTGGGATTTTGGTATGGAGATAAAGGTTATGGTTATAATTTTTTGGTAGTATTACACCACATAATGTGTGTATATTAGCACTGTTAGTTTTTAGTTTTTTTTAGTTCGGTTTTTTTTTTTTTTTTTTGTGGTATGAGATAGAGTGTTTGGACCCGGAAGCGCTGCCGTGTGACATCACACTTAAAAACCAAATTGTTTTTTATGGAAAAAAAAAAAGTCAATTAGAACCAACACTGTTTGGTTAACATTCATCAAAATATCTTCTTTTGTGTTCAGGAAAGAAGAATGGTGGGGAAAATGCATACAGGTTTGAAATGACCTGAGGGTGAGTAAATCATGATAGAATTTTCATTTTTGGGTGGACTGTCTCTTTAAGCAAATATTCAAAATTTACCAACATGAGAAAGAATTAAACTAATTGCAGCCCTTATGTGAACAAGTCCAGCATGTGTTCTAATAGCAGCAGAAATAAGCTGCTGTTCCTCAGACCAATACATGTTTAAAGGGAAAGTCTTTCTACAGCTGGACACAGCTGATGGAGTTTATTGATTATTAGGCAAGTGAGCTAAGCCGCTTAAGGTCATTAGAAGCACTTAATTAAAAAGTGGTAGGACTGTCTTTGTTTACAAAAGTAATTGCAACTGTTTAAATATCTTCCATAGATAATAAATAGTTTCAAATAACAGGAGACTTTTGTTTTAATCATGTATAACCCTATTGTATGGTTTGCTGCACCCTCGTGCGAGGTTTGCATACACATTAGCCGACAGATGAAGTGGATCAGATGCAATGTTTGTCAAATAAATAATTGTTTCAGATGTTTTCATGTAACAACATAAACACTTCATTTAACACTTTACACTGTATGTATGTATGTATGTATGTAGAAGTTAACATAAGGATACTATTTAAATACCAATAAAGTGGGGTCTATATTTTAATCAGTTTTATTTTGATAAACATGACACAATATAACATTAAGATTAACTGACGTTGTAGGTCACATGACGGTGACAACCTAGTATGTCCGCATTTCATTTATACTACACACATTCATACTATCCACCTATTCCTAATGAGCCTTTAGACTATGGGTGGCACTTCTGGTTTGGGGAAGTTCCACTCAAAAAGACTCAGAAAATCATTTCAAATCAAAAGGTTGCACTACAAATAATCCTTATCCATCAGTTTGACTGAATGAGCTGTAAAATTTCCTTCATGTTCAGACTTCAAGAGAATAACGTAATGCTTTTCATTTTAATGTGACTTGGTATGACAAGAATATCTATGGCAAGAGCTCTTTTCAGTCACTGCATTCTTTTCCTCCTGATTGTTTTCCTTTTCCTTTGTATTCCGCTGTAACAGTATGAAAAAGTACTGCGCATTTGAGGTCTGCTCTCCCGTTTTAATTTACAATATATCCCATTAAGAATTCATTAATGCACTAAGAATCTCTTTTCTCCACAAATCCTCACGTCTCTTTCCAGGTTTGTTTTCACACCCGTGCTTTAAAATGGAATTGTCTCCTCTTTTCACTTCTAATCCCTGTAATAAGCAGTGTTTACCGGAATGTTTCTAAAGCATGTAAATATATTTATTGTTTGTCACCATGACGGAAATCACATTAATATTTACGTAATACAGACATATTACTACAGTGATATTTAATGGGTTTTTGGTTGTAACTGAAGAGACGGTATTAAACATAATACAGTAATAACACAGTAATACTGTATGTATTTAACAAACCAATGAATAACATGATATAAAATCATGTGAAAACTATAAAATAAATACAAAAACATATAATACAGCTTCAATTATTACAAACTCAATTGAGTTTATTCCTGTTCCACCAGCAGACAGAGAAGAACTTCATACAAGTTAAATATTGCATGTCTTTGATATCAGAACATGAGAATGTGATTCCATCAAAGATCTGGCGGAGGAACAACTCTGTGGAAACCCAACTCAGACTATGTAAATAATGCTCACGCTCCCTCCAGTCTACCAGAGTACACTGATTTACCCTTATTAGCTGATAATTCTGATTATGTTCAAAATGGACAAACTAGAGATCAGGTGTTTTCAATCTCATCTGAAATGAGCAGTGTTGGGGGCAATGCATTACAAGTAACCTGCATTATGTAATCAAATTACATAATGCAAGTACAGCAATGCATTAGCCTACAAGTAGCATGCATTATGTAATCAGATTACTTTTTTGATGTAAAGACGAGTAAAGCAATGCATTAGCCTATAAGTAGCATGCATTATGTAGTCAGATTACTTTTTTGATGTAACGACGAGTAAAGCAACGCATTACAAGTAATATGCATTATGTAATCAGATTACTTTTTTGATTTAAAGAGAAGTAAAGCAACACATTACAAGTAACATGCATTATGTAATCAGATTACTTTTTTGATGTAAAGAGAAATAAAGCAACACATTACAAGTAATATGCATTATGTAATCAGATTACTTTTTTGATGTAAAGAGAAATAAAGCAACACATTACAAGTAATATGCATTATGTAATCAGATTACTTTTTTGATGTAACAACGAGTAAAGCAAGGCATTACAAGTAACATGCTTTACGACGTAATCAGATTATTTTCTTGAATTGCAAATTATATTCTAATAACACAAATACATTTATTTACAACCAAAAAGGTTACTGCAGTTTTTAAAGAACAGTCACAGTAATAGTATGAATTTTAGATGAAATATAGCTATGCATGATGTCCAATTTAGTGGACAGATGATTAATCAGAATTTCCTCCCAATCTAAAATCAATACTTGGAAAATTTAATAACAACATGACTCTTTAGATGTTGATGTTACAACATTATTATTATTTACCTGCAAGAGTCTCCTATGATAGAAGGAATGGATGAATATGTGAATGAGTAGACTATGCTGACAATCATTAACATTAATATTTAGGTTAAAATAGGCTCTGTGTATAATGTACGTATTATGTGCTGTATATGCCTATAACCTTTACTTTTTGTCTATTTTTGTAACAAATTTTTTCTTAATTCTCAACATGTTTTTTGATTGAAAAAGTTTTACATCTGACAAAAATACCAATCTACAAAAGACTGGAGGTAAGTGTAGTGAAAATTCAGTATTATGTGATTAATATATAAAATTGTATATAGAATTTGTAGCCTATAATGAATAAAACTACTGAAAATGTATATGGAGACTGCTCTAAGATAAGCATAATTTTTAGCTTTCTATAGAAGACTTTCATAAAGTTCAAAGCAAGTGCACCATAGGCCTCTAAATATGCAAGGGGTTCAGTGAAGTGTAGAAAATATTCCACAAAATTAAAGAGTGTCACAGGGGTGCTTGGATATGAATGTATCCAAATTTCATTCTCCTAGCTTGCTAGAAAAGCTTCTCAAGAAAGTCAAAACATATAATTATGTCTATGCTTGGGTCTCTGAGAGTTAAAGCAGGTGTAGGCCAGTCATTTATAAGGGTTGTTCCATTTACACCCATTTTAAGTGGGTTTAAGGTGCACAAAGTAGGATGCGACATTTGGCCAATGTAATGCCATCCCAGATTCAGTGACCAGTGTGAGCCATTGCGTCATGGACCATAATAATACTCAGACATCCCCACATAGTGCATTCATTCAGCCCCCCTCTCTTTAATCCTTTGTCCTGCTTTCCCCTCCCGGAGTCCAGCACCTGAATGTGCAACTCTGTGCTGGGTTGCTTAGCGACGTCGAGTGGCGTTCCTGAGCCAAGAGATCCACTTGTTAAATCGAGACGTAATGTAACACTGACATCTTCCTTCAGCGACCGATCAATGATGCCAACAGGTGTTTTGTTTTTATTCATGGCGGATATGTGCGTGTATGCTATTTATCAGCATTTCGGTAAATTGTTTTAGTGATCGAGCGTTCAAGTTCTGGACAGGAGCAGATGGCAAACTCTCATAATCTGCTTTACTCAGAGTGGCCACGCGCTCCTTGAATTCATCATGCGCCGAGGTAAGAATATAGTAGGCTAGACTGTTTTTCGTGTCACGCATGGATCTTCAATGTGCTTTTCCCCGTTAATATTTGCTTGTATTAAATTAGTTTAATGAGACACATTTCTTCTGTTTATTAAAGACGTTTAAAGAAAACAGCCAGTGCTTTTGTTCACTGAAGTGCATGGTGCGCATTATGGGTTCAGGCTAATTAAGAAAGTCCAAATAAAACGTTGGGGGCTTAAACGTATGTATTCGTTTACATATAAGTGTACAAACACTTATATGTCACAAAAGTTTGTCAGAGTAGCCTACGCTAATAGAAGTCGTAGAACAGAAATAGCGTTCGCCTGAGGAGGTAACCATAGTAACAGTATGCTGCCAGAGTGTCGGACGGGAAAACGTCAAACTGTATTATCACTGAATTACATTTTTTTTTTTTCACATATTACAAACTATAATCACAAAAAACTGAAGTGTTTTGTTTAGAATGTCTTAAAATTATTTGACGGGTAGCTTTAGAGGCACCAAAAGACAATTTTTGTCGCTTGAGGAGAACGTTACCTAGCCTACAGAAGTCCTTTAAAACGTCGACCACTAGAAAGTCTTTGTATAACTCTCACACGTTTGACAAAGGACAGAATTTCCCAAGGGTTTTCTTGTTTTTGCTCTTTTTCTTCATTCTGATACAAAGTCAATAAGATTGGCTCCAGAAACCTGTTTGAATGCATGTTGGCAAATAGCCCGCTGCGACAGTAACGTGAACAAGGTTGAGCTCGTGCTCAGTCATCAGTCTAGTAGACTCTTACTCTGGATTTATGCGCTTTTTTTTTTTAAAGGAACTATAAACCTACCTGATTTGTTTTTCATCTCTTCTTTGTGCATGTATTTTATGTCTTTACTGTACACCATTTTTGAAAGGTTATTATAATTCTCCTCTTTATAATAGCACTTGAATTGAGGGTAGAAAGCCATGCCCAGTGCAATTCAGATGCACCAGCAAAAGTAATTGTTAAGCTTTTCTTGCATCAAGTGGAATCCTAAGAGCCTTAGGCAGGGTGTCAGGGTATAATATTTTCATAAATATGTTTTCACATATGATTTTACTCTTCCTTTCTCCCTTTGGTTTTCTACAGGACTTTGACGGGCCCAAATCCTAGCTATCATGTGAAGGCTTTGGCCTCCTCTTTGACATTGTGCCATTAAGCTGCGCTGCCTTACCCAAGGCACTGGACTGTAAAAATGTCACCACCGGCATGACCATCATTACTTATTTAAGATCACTACATCAGGAGGCAACCTCGGCACCAACAACGAATTGGCTCCTTGGGCACAAAGGTGCTATGTTATTACTGTACACCCTAGGCTTTTATGCCTCCCTCAGCCTGGTTGCCCCTCAGGGCAACTTCCCCAGGCTCAAGAACATAGGGGCATATAAATCTGTCAGCACCACGCCGACGATGGCCACATGTGGAATTCCTGAAAGGAGTACTTTCTGTCAAGTCAGCCAGGTTCAGGAGGATCTCCTCACCTGCATCCAGAAGTTCTGTATCCAAGAGTGTCCATATAGTTCCTCTACGCCAGACTACACTGACGTTTTCGCCACAAGTGTGGGGACGTGCTGGAAAGGTGATGCACGAGACCACCACCCAGGTGCAGAGGCTGATTCCACCAGCTTCATCTTTCCCACCTCGAGAGGTTGTCCGGCTTCCCCCTCAACTCTAAGCTTCGGCCCAGCAAGCTCATTTACTCTAACGGTGTGGCTGAAACTCGAGCAAGACACTGTAATGTAAGTAGACACACGTCCAGAATTTTCCCTTAAGAAGATCACAGAGGCAGTGCAAGTGTTTCTGTCACTTAGAGAGTGAATATTTTACTTAATCAACCAGATCGGTTTCAATACCTGTTCCGTTCCAGGAAAAGAATGACTTGTTAGAACGCCGCTGCATGATCTAAACCCGATATGGATTAGCTCGACTGCTCGCCTTGCCAGAGCTGGTTTTATTCAAAATAGCTTTTCCTGTGTAGTTGATCCCCACTCAGCTGTTGGTTGTCCTCACCTCATTTTCAGACATTTCCTCTGTTGTATCTCCTCTTTGAAACCATGTTGGTACATGGAATACATTCTGTGAGGAGTCCTGCCAAGTTGAAAAAGCTATGAGCCCTGTTTGCTCTGCTCTGGCAAGACCAGCTGTGGCCAGTTTTAGATCAATGAAATGAAATTGCCACAGTGTTTCCTGAGCTCTGGCAAAAAAGCATCAACTCAAAGGCCACTTTGTTTTTCCACAGCACAGAAAATGATATAGTTGAAAGTGGGTGATGGGATGAAAGGATGGAGTCAGAGAGGCTGTAGACGAAGAACAACTGTTTCAGCATTTTATATCAAGTGCAGAGCATGAAAAGGGAGAGAAAGCCACCAGCGTGTAGTGTTGAAAAATAAATAAGCGAGTCCGTGCGGTCAAGGCGGTTCATCCAACGCAGTCTCTCCTCGAAGTGGCGCGAGGCAGAGTCAACAGGCATGCGTGTTTATTCTGTTCTTAGTGAATTAATTGGCCTGTGTTTAATACCTGCCTAAGATCCCCTTGGTAATATGACATAAAAATATACACCGCTCAGACGTAGTTTTTTGGAACACTTGCCTTACTAGACATATTGAATACTAAAATGTTGCCTTCCCTGGAGAAACCTGGCCTAATTGCAAGTGGAGCAGGCAGCAAAGCTTGGCTATAGGTGAGATGTTTCTGACTCCGGGGCCAGCCGCAACCTGAGTACAAATGCTTTATGATTTATTGGATGCGGTGGCCTGTGTTCGTAAATGCTGCCGTTTCCCGTAAAACGTCTGTAATGGTGTTTCATATGACAGTGTATGAGGGTGCTTTTGAGTAACAAGAAAAGGCAAATGGAAAATATTGATACAACTTGCATAAATGTCAGAGTGATGCTCATTTCAGATGGCAAGGAATTTCCTAGTAAAAGAGGGTTGTTGGAATTTCATAGCCGATCTTTTAAAGGTCTATTGATTGTTTACTAATGTCTTTCACTGTTCCATATGAAATTATATGAGCCGCTTCATATGAAGATGTATCATGCAACACAAAATGTAGATACTTCATGCAAATTTAAGGCCTACTTTGGATATTCTTTTATGGCGCATGTTTTGAGTACCTAAATTGCTCTTATCCAATCATTAATGTTTATTTTCCTAATGTGCAGGACTTTAATCGAAAAGAGCACTGTGGGCAGACTGGTGCTGCTTGTGACGGTCTCTGAGGAAGACATTCAGATCCACTACGGCATTCAAAGCAGACAAAACTTCTCCATAAGCATGAAGACTGCAGGTCACATTAGCATTGGCCGCTGGACACACTTGGCTTTACAGGTAGGAAGCACGTTTCTATTCTATTATTCTTTCTGTGGCTATTTATATTGGAAAACTGGACAGGACTTGATTTTATCCTTCAGGATTTGTTTGGATTGCTTTTAGATAGCTGTGATGTTGTGGCCTTGGTTATGTTGAAAAAGTAGTTTCAGAGGTGGAATATGTATATTATTTTTAATTTATTGCCTTCCTGTAATTTCTCTGGCATAAAGGCGATGTGATCAAGAATATTTTAATGTCTTGTACATTAAAATATATGTTGCTGAGCTGACAGTGGTGATTGATAGTTTTTTAGCACTGCAGAAGAAATAATATAACAAGCTTGGTCAAATGTCATGTAGTGTTGCTCTGGCAACACTACTAAATCACACTCCATTCATATCTGAGGTAATTAGCTGCTGGAAAATATTGATATTAATATTGTGTCGAGAGAACCCGCAGCAGGTTCTCGCTGAACCCATGTCACAACAGATTTCCACTTTGGACAAGATGCATGAATTGAAGGCGTTAATTACAGTGGTAAACATCTGCTTTCCTGCAGCTGTGAGGGCAGGAAGGGGGAAGAGAGCAGGTCAGCCCCTCACACACCCCACTCTGAATACATATCAACACACACACCAGGCCCAGTCGCTCCTGCTTCATTCCTGTCAGAAATTCTCAGCTGTTTTTGCCTCTGCTTTGTTTTCAAAGAATGATCCGCATCCAATGCAGCAATGCAAATATAAAGAGCACAAAATCTGTGGAATTGCTGGGTCATGTTTCATTCTCAGCTTTCGAAGCCCTTTGCACAGACAAAGTACCAGTCAGCCCCATCAGGACTGGCTTTCTGGCATTGTTCAGCTTTGCGAATGGCTGCCTGTTTCTCTGAGTCAGAAATGAAAAGGGAAAGAGCAGAGGATAAACTTGGCCATCATCAGGAAACAGAGTGCTCTGTCTGTGGAGAGTATTACCTTACAATAGTAGTGATTATTATGGCTTTAAATTGCAATCGTTCAGATTATGAATAGCAGGTTGACTTCTGGGACGGAAAACATTATTATGATAATGAGATCCTTCCCACAAATTCAGAGGTAATATGTTCCCTTCCTGCGACAGCCTTGACTTGGACTATATAAGATATATTCTCTGTGCCCATTAGGAATTTAAACTGCAGGCCGGCCACTGTATTCCAGGGACAAAATTAGCCTATTTTCAGCCTTAACTCTTCATGGTGGTCTACTTGCGGAGGGCTATTACTGATACAGTCTAAGTAGCCTACCTGGTTTTTTCACCAAGTATAGAACTAACTTTTAAATATGATTATGAAATACATTACAAAAGTAAACATAAAACAATGATTGTATGTTAACTATTCAACAAAGACATATGCATTATGCATCTGCCCTTTACACTTTTTTTTAAAAGTGATAGCTAGACCTTTTAACTCTGCAAAACTAATCAGTGGGTTGCTTGAACAATTAATGAGGTAATTGTTCATAAGAAAGCCCTTTGTAATTAGGCTGGGGTTAATTTAGGGTTATGTCCACCTGACACCAGATGTGTTTCTTAGGGAGATACAATATACATGTTTTAATCAGATAAATGACAGATATTAAACACAATGGATAAATACAATAACTCTGACTCTTGGATTTTTCTTGAATTGAAATACAGCATTTCTCACAAAAAAAAATTGGATATACAGAGTATGCATAATTATGTTAAACTATATTATGTAGACGAAAAATGGCTGCAGGAGAAACTTGTCAGAAAGCTTTTTGTGATTGTTTTGTGCAATAAAATGTTGTTAAGCCTATTTATGTTGATTGTCTGTCAGTTATGTCCTAGGAATCCCCTGTCTGAGAAGTCTCTTTTAAGCATCAATAGGGCTAGGTATTGACACAAATTTTACGGTTTAATTTCAAGTCACAGGCTTTTGATTCGATTCAATTCTGATTTTGATTCAATACTATGCAGTATCAAGTAAGTGTGTGTATCAGGTACAGTACATGGCAAATTTTCTCAAAGAAAAAAATCTCTCAACTAATGCTGTAAACTATAAAGGGAACCTTAGTTGGTACATTAATATTAAAGGTTAAAATTAACTGATTTATATGTGCTACTTACATTAAAAGCGGTCATGACATGAGAAGTCAAATTTTCCTTTATCTTTTGGCATATAAGAGATCTTTGTATCATTAATACATCCTGCAAGTTCCTTAACTTAAAACGTCCTCTTCATTAATAAAAAAGCATTTATACAATCAAGCTGTAAAAATACTTCAATACTTTGAATCTGAGGGGGCGTGTGACATCACAGGGGCACAACCATTTAACTGCCTCTGGAGCAAGACAACAACACCTACTTTTACATTGTTGCATTGTTAGCCCCGCCCACTGATGTTCAGTTGATGAGTAGCAAGTGGATCTAAAGAAGGCCTGTTGTTTACGATAAGATTGTGATAATAACAAGATTGCGTTTATAAACTTATGTTTATAAGCTGTTTTACTGATGTCTTTCCGCCTTTCATGTAATTGAGTGATTACAGATTGCGGTAAGTTGTACTTTATCTTTCAACATACCTTCTGATGTTCATTCATTTTTATTTCATGCTGTGACTAGCAGTAAAGCAGAAAAGATAATCCATTCACGTGCGCTCCATGCTGTCACTTCGCTTGAACTGAGGCACTACAGCGATCTGTCACACCACATTAAGGTGCTCCAAAACTATATTTATTGTTTGGATTTCATAATAAAATTGACAGAATATGAAAACTGAGACTTTGTTTCATATCAAAATTAACAAAGCACAAAGTTTATTGTATAGGAGGCACACTGCAAAGTTTTGTTTGTTCATCAACTGAAAACAGCATGGACTAAAAGAATCTTGGGATCTTAGAATCGAAATGTTCATCAAATTCAGTTCATCAGTTCATCAAAATGAAAATTAATTAAAATCGAGAAGTCAATATTTTTAACCCAGCCTTAGTGACCAACTAGTCCAATGTTTGCCAACCTTTTTGTCGTGTTCTTGAATAATAAACACCAACATAAAATGTGTTTCTTTCAACTCATATTGTAGCCTATTGGATTTAAAAAAGTGAAAATATGTGTAAAAAGGTGCTAAAAAATCATAATCATTTTAACTTTTATTTTGAATTTGTATTAAGTAAATCTACCACAGTGTTCAGGTACTATACAAAATACATGTGATCATTTTAATTTTTATTTTATTGACAATATTAATATTTTTATTTTCAGTCAGTTTCTGTTTTATAGGTTCAACAAAGAAAGTCAAGTTTTTTTTTAAGTCAAGTATCCCTGGGTACACGTACCCCTGGTTGAAAATCACTGGATCATCCAAGCCCATCCATGACGTTAACATTAGTTATACATATTGTTTGTATGCCATGCATCGTTACCCCTTCCTTTTTCTTTTTAACAATTTTAATCTGAAATATAAAACTATAAAATACAGGAAAGCCTTGGTTTTTAACATAATCACTATCACATTACTTTCACATTCCCTCAGGGTCAGTTTGGGATTTTTTGTTGTCTTTTACTCTGCTACTGTCTGACAGTATGGTTTTGTAAAAAGCAGGCCACCAAATAATTAAACGACCTGATAGGTAGCTGTCTTCTACCGTCTGTGGAGGAAGCCTGTATAGTCAAAAGAAACTCCAAGATAAAGAGAGCGGTGGAAAAAAGAAACACTCAAACAGAATACAACATTACAGCATTTAGAAAGGCTTCAGGGAAAAAGAAAAGAGGAGTTGATCTGTAGGTGCTTGTCCGTAGTCATTACTTTAAGAGGAGAGTGAGAGAAACAGAAGAGGAGAAGTGCGAAAAGAGTGATATGCCTTTTATGCTGCCTGCTTGGATGACGATGAGGAGCGACAGTGGGCTCCTGTCAGTTGTTTGTTGCGCTGCTTATTGTGAGTAATTTGTCTCTCTGAAGATGTGGGCCGTAATTGAGATCAAGCAAGTATCGAGTGGCATAAGACTCGGCAGGGAGGAAAAGTACAACAGTGTTCTTTTTGTCTCTCTTTGCACGTCAGTTCAAAACCGTGAACGTATCACAGCGTAGCTGACGAGCCTCGGCAGGTCTCAACACATGAAAAGAGTCGTCGAAGAAGGAAATCTGAAAATGTAAATGCCAAGGAGGAGCAAAGGAGGAGCAGTGATTACAGCAGTTCCTCAATGTAAATCTGAATTATCATATCAATGCATGTCAGGTGCCTGTCATGACAAAACTCGCTCTTATAAATGTTTAAAACTTCCTTGTTCTTGCATATAAAGGTTGGGACTCTTTTGATGTAGTTCTTTGCTACTGAAGTGGACATTATCACATCTACATCTTGTCCATTTCAGGGTATCCGTGTCACAAACATTGCTGTGTCTGCTCTCACTTTCAGATCTCGTGTTTGGTTACAATTTAAAAAGCTCCTGTGATGCCAAGTAGAGACAGGACCTTGCCTGTGTCAAACAGATCTGAGCTATGCCTCTTGAAAACTCATGCACTCCTTTAGTTTCTTATTTAGAAGCTGAAATAAAACTATAATCAATTTCCTTTTTGAAGTGACTGTTTTTTCTAAACTGATATATAGAATCATAAAATCTTAGATATGAATTTATACAATAGTTAGTTCTGGTCTTTTAATTTGTTTGGCTGAGGGTGTTCCAAGAGTGCTGATACACAGTCCTTCTACTTTGTGAGTCATTGAATCATTGAGTTGTTCAATAAACTGATAAATTTAAAAACAAGCATCAATTCAGTCAATTCAGTCGAACAAGGAACTATCTTTATGAACGATTAATTGAATAATTAAACTGATTTATTAAAAAAAACACTTATTCTTTAAAAAGACAAACACATCACGCTTTATGAGTGTGAGATTTGAATCAATCACTCAACTGATTCATTCAAAAACTCTTGATTGTGTGTTGCTCAGAGACCTGTAGCAGTTAATTTTGCTTGAAACTAACAAATGCTTTAGTCATAAGTTATTCTCTTATTTATTGAACTGTTAAAAAGCATTGTAATATTATATATTCTTTAGTAATATTATATATTCAGACTGACAGCAGAAGGTCTGGACTCTATCGCAGCTTCCATTGGCCAAGGGCAGACCAAGAGGACGTTTGACTGACATGTAACGCAACCAATCACAGTTCGTTTTGTACCACGTCATGTTTAGGGGTGTGAAAATGTAAAGTCGATGTCCCTACAATAACAGATTGGCGTGCAATTATTCGTTCAAGAATGTTGTGCAAGTTTACCGCAACAATGGAGCTTTGAACTTAACATACTTTTGAAAATCCAGCATTTAGTTGATCCATGAAAGCGCTCATTGTCACAGTTGTAAACACGATGACGTTCTTCTTCCACGAAGGGGTTCGGCATCACAGCATTTGTTTCCACACGACCCGTTAAAGAATGCGACACACATGTCTCCTGGACATCCTGTAGGATTCCACCCACCAGATGAGGACTTCGAAAATCCTGAAGTGTTTTCAGTTAAGTGTGTCATATGCATCAGATATTCAGCCAATGGTCTGTGGGCGTGACGTCTGAGGCTGAGACTATATATTCTTGAATATACAATTATGTATGATAGCAGTTGACAGTGGATTAAATTGCACTGAGCAAATTTATATGTGTGTACGTGATTTTTTTTTTTTTTTTACGATTATCTTTAATAATCCTGTAATGGTGCAATGATGACAGTTACTGTTTCTGTAATTCTGTAAATCTGTAAAACCAAATTCTGTAATTTCAATAGGAATCCATGTGATTGTGAATTTGCGTGAGGGTGAAAGATTTCCCCACACAGATTTCGCAGTGGGTTCAAGTTGGTCACACAGATTCGCCCTGTTAACTTACAGAAAGCTGCTTGGTTAGAAAGTGACTTCAAGTGTGAACTCTGCCTTATACATCACTACGCTATTGATGGTAGCCAATGGACCTTTTTTGCCTTCAAAATTTGACCACATCTTTACTTTATTTTCAAACATACAAATAATTTTTTGGGGAAATTGCCTTAAAATTCTGCTTAGCTCAAAAATCTGAGAGGGTACATGTCCAATAACAGTACATTCTCCAGCTCCTGGGGGAAGAGTTTTGAAACTGCGCTCTTGTGGCTGTTTATATGTTGTCTTTGGCTGTTCGAAGTTCGTGAGAATTCCACAAGTTAATGAACATTTTCACGCACAATTAGAGCTTCCACAAGGGTCTAGGCCTTGGCCGTGCCATTTCGATCGCAGAGGCTTGCACTGTGGCAGACACTCGTTCTCCGGGGACATTTGTTTTGGCCAAGAGCTGCCGAGTCTCAAGCTCTTAACCCGAATGTGCACATGCCTCATCACCCTGCGTGAACTTCACCCCACCCAAAGATAAGTAGGCCAGCCAGCCCGTGGCCCAGGGCCCCTTGAGCCAGAGGACCACTAAAACCGGGGTGAGGTGCTGGGGTTGGCAAAGGGTAGCTGGCTGCCTCGAGTCAAACTATCTGTATGAGGGAAAAAAAAAAAGATCATGCAGTATAATAAAGGCCTGTAGGCAGCTCGCTTTCACAGTATATGTTTAGTAATACAGTCTTTAACACAAATAGACTCAAAGCCCTCACTTCCTGTTGTTGTAAGCTGTGATTGCAGCTTATTTTTCATTGCTTTTCACAATAAAACACTGATGATAAAACACCAAAAATGGAAAGTATACATTTTGAATCGAGAATGTCATGATGTTTATCTTTATAGATGAAGGTGTGCTGTGAATAAACTTTGCCGAAGCACAAGAGTCAATCTGAAGCAGAGGAGACATCAGCAATGCTATCAGGCTGCCCTCTGGCTCTGGCAGGGGAGCTGGCAGCGGGTCAGCTGACCTTTCAGAGCTTCTCATGCCACCCAGAGTGATGGAGACTGATTGGCAGCGCAAGTGAAGGTGAAACAAGGTGGATGGAGGCAAGGAGAGCTTCCACCTTTCCCCAGCTCACTGTCTACGGGCACCGGAGGCCATGAGTGGTGAATAAATCACCCCAAAGTGTTGACAGGAAATTAGAGTCTTTGCTGCTTTAAGCTCCTGGAGTTGACTTCTACAGGACATGGGCGGCACTTCTCGTAGTGCTTATGAATATACTGGTTTTAAATTACTTGTCGTATCGAAAGGAAAATACAATGGCCTTTTGAGAACCGCCAGCAATGACGTACAGAGTATTGTTTAATCTGGTCCATCAAGGCGTTTATATGTGTTTCAGCGCATCAAAGTCAGACGGAATTAAACGTTCACCCAGAGATAGGCTTTCCTTGGCAAGTTTTCTCCTGACTCTTTATTCAGATTAAAGTCAGAGAAGATCAGCGGCAGATGGATGTAAATCACAAAGGGCAATGCTGAGTGGCGGAGCTCCCTGCGAAACTGGTAATGGCCATAAGTCGATATGTGGAATTTCACTGTATATTATGTCTCTCAAACCAGGCGTGAGTAACAATGACAGACGGGCGTACTGCCACGGGGCGAGAGCCATCCCGGAAATCGTCCGTGTTGATCAGACAGATCAAATGCATTGTGTGGCCGCAACGGAGTCCTGTAATCTGTCATAGCTGCGGGGTCACGGCTCTTTGCAGATGTGGCGGAGCTGATTATGTCTCCTCTGTTTAGCTGCCATTGCCCTTCTGCCTAGTTAGCATGTGTTTATTGCTAGTGAAAGGCGCGAGAGGGATGGGTAGAGGAAAAAATGAAGTGTACAGTCCTGGATCTGAAGCCTGTCAGGAGATGGATGGGTAGCTCGTGGCACGCTGCCCCTGCATCCACAATCTGTAAAGTGTACAGCAAAGTCATATGAACACACCAGCACTCAGCGTACTACATAAATAAGGCCAGACGGCAATAAGTCAGGCGCTAAAATGCCCCGGTATGTTAAACATTTCCGGCATTTCTAAATAAACGGCAATTCATCAAATAGAAAACGTCACATGCACTACATTGGCTCAATTATATATTTCATCTTTGGAGGTAATAAATAATGAGAGGCTACGTGAAATGTGGGCTTGGTTATTTTACTTTGATGGTTGTTCAGGACTGGTAATCTTGCAAGTGAATGATGTATGTGCTCACTTACTTGGTCTGATTTTCAATTCCATAAAGGTTATATCAACATTAACTGCTTTAACATCTCATGATTTTGAAGGACTATAATGCATTTTATATATACATATATTATGTATATATACATATATATTATGTATATTACATAAACACACATCAACCTCTGTGAGTAATTTTATACATTTAGTTTTATATTTATTTTATTTTGCTATCATTTATTTATACTTTTATTTATATATTTAATGAAGGAAATGTAAGTAGTACTTATCTGTTCAAAACTCTCGGCTTACTGGTCCAAGTCTCTATGGTGTCACTAGATATGACTCGGATTTCACCCTCAGTTTATGTAAACTTCAAATGTGAGGTGTAATTCAACAAACTCACTTGAAGCATTTGAACAAATACATTTCAATATGAACAAGGAGTTTGTTCACATGAGTCAAATGAGTTCAAGTAATCAGAATAAGCAATAGTAATAGCAATGCGTGCGTTAGCAAACACCACTACATTAAAAATGGACAAAAGACATGGACATTGTTTCAAAATAAATGTATACTCATCGGTCTGCAGGTGGTTTGGATTGTTATTATGGCTTCTCAGAGAGCATTTTGTGCTACTTTGTGCTTTAACAGTATTGCCATAAATTTGCATAATGTTTCTAGTACTTTCAGAGGCAGACACAAGTAGGAGAAAAGGGAGATAACAGGAAAATCACTTTTGGAAAATCACTGTTACAGTAGACATTGCTCTTTCCATTGTTGCATAGAAGCTGCATTGAATTCACCTTCCTCGCTCACTGGTGGGAGAGCATGTTTGATTAATATCCTTAATGACAACCGGATCAATTAGGAACATTTGCACTTGTAAATTACTTGTAAATGTCATGTTTTCAAGAAACAGTGTACTTGAAATCATTATCTTGGTATAAAAAGATGTAACTCACCACAAATCTAGATATTCCTGCATCAGTAATTTCCCCAGCAGGAAGACTATTAATGATGCTGTAAAAACAAACAGCTTCCAGTAAAACAATTATGCCAAATGTTTACAGTCAGTAGGGTTTATGAATATTTACTAATTTCCTAGTTAAATATGTCAAAGTTGCAGTCGTATCCATTGCACATTCTGTTCTATGATGCATAGTCACTGCTTGAGCATGTGGTGAATATTTATGTATCATTAGAAATGTGTTATCAGACTTAGTATTTTATGCTACTAATCATTAAGGCGTAAATATGGAATAAATAAAAATATGAAAGGAACAATAAATAAATAAATAGTGGAAGCCACTTATCTGCTGCTATTTTCTGCCTGGGTCCTCAGCATAAACTTTTATGTGACGATACTCATTCTTTACTGACACATAACCATAACTGTAGAAATTATAGTAATAATACATTGTTTTGAAAACCTAGTTAGTTAAAATAAATTCCGTTCCATTCAGACACAGAGAACAGTGAAAAAAAAATCTCAGGATATGCTTGCTGTGTAAAGCATTGCCTCTCAAGAGTTATTACCTTTATTAAAAGCACTGACACATTGCCTTATATATTTCTGACTTCTCCAGCGCCACAGAGACAATTTTCTTTTCTTAAATAAACTGTCATGCTAGTCTTAATATATTGTTGCCATCCTCACAGCAGGAGAAAGAAGGCTGATATAAAACATGTATATGTGAGATTGGTAATTGTATCTTTAGTGTACTTGAGTAGAACAAATGTTTCTTTCTCATGGCTGCGTTAATGTGATAAAGCTGAAATTGGCTTTTCATCAGTTTTCTTCGCACTGTAATGGTGGACAGTGAAGAGAGGCCCTGGCGTCAATTGCGACTCTGCAAACTTCCTGTCTGTGCTAGTTATATTTCACATCACCACACTGGCCCCTCAGTGCATTATGAAACATGTGATAATGTAACAAATTACAAATATGAAAACCTTTTTGCTTCATTTAAATGATAAGAATCACAGGGAGGCCTAGCTATAAGCCATAAATAAAACATCTCACATGTTTGCGGTTATGTATGTGTGAGTGTGTATGAGGTGACGGGAGAGAGTGTGCGTTCAGATAGAAGGGCAGGGCTCCAGCAGGTATCAGCGTTAAAAGAGGTGGATTGCTCGTGCTGATACCCTCATCCAGAGTGGAATATTTCTAGAGGCCCTGACAGCTCCTCCAGTGCCGAAATGGAAAGGGCTTTATCATGGAATGGTTTGTCACTCACGCTGCTGCAGACGACTTGGCTTCAGGTTAAGCTTGTATCTGCCCCTGCTATATGGTCCAAGCCCAAAGATCACAACATTGTTTTTGGTGTGAATTATGAAATCACTGATATATAAAGCCCCCAGTTAGATTTTAGAAAGATTGTGCCCTGTTGTTTTCTTAGAATAGAATCTGAGGCTAAATTGTCTTCCTTTAACACATGAAAAGGGTTTTAAGTATTTCATAAATCTTGTATCAGACAGTCTGCTTCAGTTTAAAAAGGTTATCTTTTTTTTTTTTTTTCAGAGGTTTTTTTCTTTCTTCCTGACCTTTTTGTTTTCTTTCGGACCATTGGAGGCAAAACTTATGGATTGTGAGTTTGCTGTTGAGTCTCATATAAAGTGTAATAATCTGTTTCCTCCTCAGGACTTCACTGCAAATGGTCTAAAGCGCTGAACCCTTTCACAACAAGCCATTTTTGCAAATTTGTTTCAATAAATGTTCAGTTGTGTTTTCTTTCTCTGAGAATGATTAGCTTTTATATTATGTGATCCCTTTAAAGGATTATTTCACTCTAAAATAAAAAAAATTACCCCAAGCTTTACTCACCCTCAAGCCATCCTAGGTGTATATGACTTTCTTCTTTCTGATGAACACAATCGGAGTTGTATTAATAAATATCCTGACGAGTCCAAGCTTTATAACTGCAGTGAACGGGGGCAAAAAGTTCCATCCATTATAAACGTACTCCACACGGCTCCGGGGGGTTAATAAAGGCCTTCTGAAGCAAAGCGATGTGTTTGTGTAAGAAAAATATCCATATTTAACAAGTTATAAAGTAAAATATCTAGCTTCCGCCAGACCGCATTCCGTATTCATCTTAAGAAAAAAACAACTGACGTTGCGACAGTTACGTTTTTTTCGTAAGTTGAATAAGGAAGGCGTAGGACGTAGCATTAACCTTTTGAACTGTGAGAGTTTTTACACTTTCTTCGTAAGTTGAATACGGAAGGCGGTCTGGCGGAAGCTAGATATTTTACTTTATAACTTGTTAAAATGGATATTTTTCTTACACAAACGCATCGCTTTGCTGCAGAAGGCTTTTATTAACCCCCGAAACCGTGTAGAGTACGTTTATGATTGGCCCCATTCACTGCCATTATAACTCTTGGACGTGTTAGGATATTTATTAATATAACTCAGATTGTGTTCATCAGAAAGAAGAAAGTCATATACACCTAGGATGGCTTGAGGGTAAATCTTGGGGTAATTTAGATTTTAAAGTGAACTAATACTTTAAAGACCTTGTTGTGTCGCCAGATTTAAAAAAAAAACACAGCAAGGTTAGCTATGTTTGTTCAATATTCACTTTTTTACAAGGCAGATGGACAAAAGACTTTTAGCAGCTAGGTAGAATTACTGTTTCTTAATGTCAGCTAGTGATAAAGTTACACCTTTTGCTCTGTGTTTTTAGGGTGTTGTTGTGTCTTAGCATTGTTGTTTCCCACAACAAGTTAACAGTGTTAACAGAGTTAACAGTGAAAATTTAAGTACTTTTCCCACCATTTCCAATACATATTTTTGTGCCTACATTATGTAAAACCACAATACTTTAGGAATAAATTATTATTAGTTTCAGCAGTAGTTTCTGTCTACTGATAGTTGGACCTTTGCTAAATAGCCATTGTTATATAAATAATGGCATAAATTTGTTGCACATTCTGGTAAATCCCTGTGCAGATTAAATCTTCTCTTTTCAATTTGAAAGCAGAGAGGAGCTTTTAAGATGTCAGCACCTGCTGATTAGTACGTTACTAAGAGCTCCAATGAACGTCCAGTTATTAATCTGCTCTAGAGCTGAAACCACCTCCACACCAGTTTGATCTCATAAGGCAGCGTTCCAGACAGGTCAGACCAGTCCCACACTACAAACACACACTTTGCACATGCATTCTAACACAACATAAGATAACCAAGTGACTGACTTGGGACACAAGTGGTTCTAATCAGAAAGGACTTTTATTCTCCACCTTCAAAAGAAACATACTTAGAATGACAAACCTGACATAATGATCAACTCATATAAATGGGTAAAGAAGAAGAAGAAGAAGAACAGTGTGTATGTTGCTTATGAATACCATATTCATATATCATTGAGAAAAAAACACACATTGGGATAAAAAGCCACATACTGTAACATGAAGCATCACACTTGTTTCCTAGAAAAGTTTATGATTTTTACATCATCACAAAATACATGAATTTTGAATCCTAAATACAATTTACAGAAGTAAAAAGCTAAAGTTAGGCTGGTTATATACTACACCACAGTTGCACGACTTCAAAGCCAGCACCACTAATTTTCCAAAAAAGAATTTTTATTTCAAATCTACAAGTTGCTATAAATTTTTAGTTAAAATAGTTTGCTAGAGCACAAAAAAAAAAAAAAAAAAATCAATGAAGCAGTACTAGCAAGTACAGGTTATAATTTTAAAATGATAACTGCACTGTAGACACTGTTAGACACTGTAACAGCATTATGTGGCAGCAAACATCTTTCTACATTCAAAAATTAGCTATTAGCAGAGCTTGACATTAACTTTTTTGCTCACCAGCCTCTGTGGCTAGTGGTTTTCCAAAGTTACTAGCCACTTAGCATTTTCACTGGCCACAATTTTGACATCGATACTACGGGGAAAAACTGCCATATAGATATTTGTATTATCTCATAATTTGGCAGCAGGTATATTAGGCTTTATGCTCAGATTTATGCTCGCACACTTTGGGTGTAAGCACAAAATTTGCAGAAATGAGTAATATTATGCGCAATACACGGATATTCAAGCCCTGTGTAACACCAACAGTATTAATCAAATAAAACGAGTGAGTGAGGGGAGGCGGGTTAGCAATTTGCTGTTGGAGAGATGAGAGAGCGAGAAAGCGCAGCTGGTATCGTGTATCTATTGTAAATGAGTATTGGAAGCGTTTCAGATATTTCACTATCAACATGTATCAAAAATCGATATTTTTGACAACATTGCTCTTGTTTATTATTTCAGATACCTTTTTAAAAGACTACAATTGAAAAATTTATATTTAGGCTATATATAAAATTTAACCCACCAAAATGGCTAGTAGGATAGATTGTGTTACATGGCACTGTTAAAATCAACCCACATTTTGTGGGATGGCCGGTGTTAATGTCAAGCCCTGGCTATTAGTGTGTTCTGAGAAAATTTGTTATATATATATTTTATATTTCATTATATTATAGAATATATTTTATCAGTATCTGAATTAGGAGTATAAAATGAACTTGAATGTAAAAAATTTTCCTGTCTGCTGCCTTGGACATCACAGCTTAAAGTCCCGAAGAGCTCGGGACTGTGCACATTCTTGTGATGCCATCAGCCAGTCAGCATTGTCATGAGGTCATGAATGGGAATGCTAATAAATAGATGTTTCTTGGATGTTTCTTTTAAGCCTCCATGGATTGTAGCTATAAAAAAAGTTGTAGTTGCTGCCTTCAGTCTGTTTGTTGCTTGATGACACATTAATCCTGATTGTTGGTTTTGTTTGGAAATAATTTTGTTGGATAAAAAAATAAAACTAACTAGTCATATTCGTCTAAAACATAAGTTCCTTAATATTATTTTTTTATTTATTTGTTTATTGAATGGTTGCATGAAAGCAGTATCCCAACTGTGCTTTTTGGGCTGAATCACAACCATCTTATATTGCATACATTTTTCATGTCATAAACACTTACTTTGATGCTACGGTTGAAAAAATACCTCCATGTTGTCCCAAAGCAACAGTTACTAGAAAGGAAGGGGGAGAAAAGGAACAATGGGAGTACCAGAGCTCTTTCAAGAGTCTGCAGGGCTGGTAAATGGGATGAAGCACTTCAAGATTCATTTACATCACTATGACGTTGCTTCAGATCTCAGCAGCAAGTCATTGGCCAGTTAGAGATTTCAAGAATAGCCTCTCTACAGTCTTCAATCAGCAGCCATGAAAGAGAGCAGCTTAAGCATCCTCAAGTCCAACACTGCTTCATCGTTATGGATTTTTTTTAGTTGACTTATTTCCATGCACCTTTGAAAAAAAGGTGAAAAAAACATGCAAATATGAATGTGATGAAGGGGCGTTTTCTGAGAAGAGTATCCACAATCATCAGCCATAGAAAACATAAATATTACATCTTATATGCTGCCTACATTTGAAAATTCTTAACTACCTTTTAGCAATATTTTTCGGTATTGAATAAAATGTTTATTTATAATCAACATTGCACTCATTCTTCTGTTTTTCTTATGAATCCATAGATGCATGACACAAGTGTGAGCTTGTTCCTGAATGGTCAAGAGGAGGATGGCACAGCTTTGGACACACAAACCCTAGCAGGACCAGTTGATGACATCACCACAGAAGGTGCTCTGTGGATCGGTAGGAGTTCTAACGGTAATGATTTCTGTACTTCTACATTTGTTTTTAATTTTTAATATGCACATTTATTTCATTTGAATTAGCTTTTTTTTTTCTTCAAAGCTGCAACTATCCTTATTTGTCCTCATAGTTTCCTATCACACAGAATCACACAGTTTCCGATTTGAGTACAGAAAAGGACACACTAATTTGCAGACATGTTACATTTTTTCCATTATAGAAATATTCATAAGCCTGCAACTAATCATAGTTGGAGTTTATATAGGTCAGGGGTGACCATATGGCAACAAATAATCTCCTCATAAATGAGATGAGATGGGATTTCTGTAATACCCCCAGGGAATGAAATGCACACATAATCACACACACACACACACACACACACACACACACACACACACACACACACACACACACACACGTGTTTTGAATACACATTCACAAGTAGTATAGACTTGCTAAAGTTTAAGTTTACTCAGCTGTCATTCTAATCTAAGCGCAACATTGCTGTGTTTGTTAGTGCAAAAATGACAATAATTCTGCCCAAATCTATTAGAGGACATAATAAATTGGTTACCACTGCTGATAGTTTCTCTCATTTCTTAAATGGCACAGGAGAACAAGGAAGCAACCCACTGCATATAGTCTTCAAAGAGAGCATGCTTCATTTACTCAAACATGCACACACAGAACAGCTTCACATGAAAGTTGCAGTCTGTGTAATCCATTTTGCACACATTATAAACTCTGCATACTGAGCCCAGGGGTCTGAAATGCTTGTTTGATTCATGTAGAACTCATGTGGACAAAGCATAAAAGGAGTTCTTATGAGATTTGACGTCCAATGTTGGGTTCAGACAAACATGATGCCATTTGAAATTCATCTAAGAATCCTGAAAGAAATGTATCACAGTTTCCACAAACATTTTAAGCAGCACAACTATTTTCAACATTGATAATAATAGAAATTTTACTTGAGCACCAAACCAGATTTTTCTCTTGGTCTTGGTGAGCGTAGGAGACTTCTTTCAAAAAGACCTCAAAATTTGGATTATTGAAGTGTAAATCTATTCAATGTCACTTAATATTGAATAATCTCGCCTCTGGTGTACAGACTGGTTTGTTTTACATACAGTCATTGTTGTCTGTAAGAAATGGTTTTATTATTATATACATTACACTTTTCTTTGGCTTAGCATATCTTGCGTTCTCATATATGCATACAAACTTCTTTAGTTCATGTTTATATGAATGAAATGTACTATATAAATACAGCAATGAAATCTCATATAAAACACAGACTCGGCACACAAAGATGAAAAGATTTCAGGGCAGACATCCATATGACATCTCAATCAGAGCCGGTTATTAGAACAGAAGTGATTATATCTTATCTGGTGATGTAGATGGACCCGCACGTTTAGGCTTGGATCTATGCCGCCCATCCAGCCGGTGGGATTAATGCTCACAGAGAACTGTAAATAAGCATAATAGATCCCACCATGCAGCAAGTGTCTCTTTAACTCAAATAAAGACACAGATAAGGTAATCCACTAGTTGCTATGGATCCTGCAGACCGTCTTCAATAGTGCCCATTGACTTTCCTTTCTTTTTCTCCCCAGGGTCAAATCAATTCATTGGAAGAATGCAGGATTTTAGATTTTATCCAAAGACATTAACCAACAGGTAAGCATAATGTCAGAGGACATTAACATCAGATATAGTAGGTAGTTTTTATAAAAATGTGCTATATAAAATCTAGGTCCTGAAGCAAAACTAGTTTAGAAACACGGATATGTCAATTAAATCATGCGTTTCTGTATTTCAGAGAGATTGAAGAGGTGTACTCTGGGCAATTCCCTCAACTACACACCCAGTCGACATGCCGCTGCCTCGCCAGCCACCCCAGAGTGCACCCCCTAGTGGAGAGGTACTGCATCCCCAATGCAGCCAATGATACCACCCATAACAAAGTGCTCCGCCTGAACCAGGACGCCCACCCACTGCATTACATAAATGACAATGACATCGGAACCACCTGGATCTCGTCCGTCTTTCCCACTTTAGAGCTGCTGGACAAAGGAATAACCATCACTATAGATCTGGAGAACGGACAGTACCAGGTACATATGGCTTGTTGGGAATGTTGTTCCAGGACCAACAAAAATGACCTAAAAAATCCCTGTTTGGTTCATGCAGTGAATTTAGAAGACCTGAGCCTTTATTAGGGTTTATAGTTAGTTTATCTTGATATTAATTTAGTTTTGCAGAGCATCAAGGGTCAAGACACTATAAGTTAGTTTAACTTGATATTAGTTTAGTTTACAGAGAATCAAGAAACTATATGATTTGAAGCAGTGGTTCTCAACCTTTTTGACTCAATTTGTCCAAGACAATATTCGAAAACCCTTATACCTCTAGTAATACATGAGTGTAATAAATAATAAATGAGTAGGGTAATATCACACAAGTAGCCTTGTGATATGGCTGTATATCAGCATGGCTGTGATTTGGCTGTAGGCACGAGGCTGCAGATAATCACAGCGTGCTGATATATAGCCATATCACATGGCTACGAGGGTGATATTGCGTTTATACAACAGTTCAATGGCTCGAGTGTATAAATAAATAAGAAATAACAACGGAGTGTCTTTAAATCCTCTTTTGTGCACAACTACTTCCTTCGGCCACGGATTCAAATCTCAAGTTGACAGTTTGACCAAGGCTCCTTTACTATTTTCAAAACGTCACTTTAGAACTAGTAACGAAGGAGTGTTGAGTCCCTCCATTGAAACTCATTGTATTTTGTACAATATTATTGAGAGAGAGAAAGAGAGAGAGAGAGATCGTCTGAGTGAGCATTACCTGTGTCTGATATAGCCTAACATTCATTCTTCATGTCCATAATATTAAATCCATTAAAAAAAATCCATTTGAATGTCTGCTGAGGAAAGCGATCTTTGTATTTGTCCTTTTTACAGTTAAGGGAATTTTCCATAACAGCGCTAAAACAACGTCTTTTGTTTACAAAAGTCCCTTTCAATTTAAAAGTCTCTTGTGACTGACTCATTCACTCGTAAAGTTTGTGACTTTCACTCAATCCATATTACGCACTAATAGACCCTTTCTCAATACTAAATACAACATATTATTTATATAAAATAATATTTATTGAACAACAATATTTAAATTAACAACAATAGCCATTATAAATGACAATAGGAAATAAACATAATTGTACAATTCAGTCAGATGTACAAAAGCAGTGCTCTACAGGATGTAAGTTAAATATAGCCTTAATATTAAATTACTAAATAGATTAATAAGACCAAAGATTGCCCATTTATTGTACCATTGTATTGTAAATGAATTATATCTCATGTTTAACAACTATCAGAGTCTGCGGCAAATCCCTGAAGCACTGGCCAAGATGAAGCTGTTCTTGGCGGGCACACGACCACTGAACAGCCGCTTACGGCCTGGAGCTTGCATCTCTGAAAAATAGGCACTATGATTAAATATGAGTCACATATTTTAGGTCTAAACAACTACATTCTCGCCTAAACTCTTAAAACTACAGTTCGTGGTACAGCAAGTGAAGTATTTGTAAAAAAAAATACGGTGGAGTGGAGTGATACAAATGGTGAAAAGGTAGGAGTGCTGTCATCGCTAGAATATCGCACAGCCAAACAGATTCAAGAACCAGAAAGAACTGTTGTATAAAAATAAACTCAAAAATATGCCAGTTTTATGTTACACGTCTTTTTTTTTTTTTTTTTTAGCGTTTAAGTATTGTAATTAATATAACTAAATTTAAATAATTTGAAGACTTAATAGGGTGCCCCAGGTAGTTTGCAGAGGACTCCTACAGTGTTGGGTGTAATGCGTTACGCGTTACAGTAATTAAATTACTTATCCACTGAAAAAGTAAAGTAAGGGATTACTGTTCATTTTTAGGTAATTTAATTACAGTTACTTATAATGTACTTTCGTTACATATTGTAAATTAGTTCAGCAGTTCTGTTTAAGTCAATATTGAATTTAAATTTTAAATTTGTCCTCTAAAGGTAAAAGTGAACGCTGCCTCTTTAAAATCGTTAGCTGTAGTGCAGTTGCACGTGAGTTCGCAACTTGGCACGAGTTGTCTGTAGATGTCGGCAGAAGCGAGTGGCTGTTTTGCAGAATGGAAATATTACAATTACTTCACTTTTTTGACACAGGTAGGCAAGAACATTACGGTAAAATGTAAGCTTTCTCCTAGGGAGAAAAAACTGCGCGCGCTCTCTGAGAGACGGTCTTCAGTCAGTGAGCTCTCAGCGCACACACATATAGCCGCCTCTCGCGAGTGTCAATTTTTCGCTGTTTATTACACATAAACGTTCAAATACACACACAGTTATGTCAAAATGCCCATTTTGGCGTATATTCGCGTTGGTTATGTGAATGTGAACAGCATGTGTAACAGTATTGTCTCCGTCCATTAGGTGACAGCAGTCTTTTAAACATGCTACTGTCTACTATTGGCTGTCTGTATTATAAATGATAATCAAACAATAAAAGAAAAGCTTTAATAAGGATTAATCTATATTTAATTTATACAGTTATGACTATGCAGAGTTATTTTATATTTGATTACTCAATTTCAGTGGTATTTTTACTTCCTACTATTAGACCTACCTGGCATTGTTTTATTTGTATTTTTATATATTTTTACCGTGGTATCGAGTATTGTGCACTTTTGTGGTATTGGTACCGACTACTAGATTTTTGGTATAGTGACATTCCTATTTGTTACTAAAAAAAATTTAAGTATTATAAAGTAAATAAAAGTATTATGTATATGTTTTAATAAAGTTAAAATGTTTTAAAAAGCTATAAAAGGCTAAGCTATTCCATGTTTGACTAAATTATTAAAAGAGTTTCCTTTCTATTGTCTATCCGGTCAAGGTTTATAGGGATTTTAAGAAGTAATTAGTAAGTTACTTATTGAGTAATTAAATTACTTTTCAGACAGAGTAATTAGAAACGTATTTTAAATACAATATTGATGACGTAATTAGTAATTAATTACTTTTTTGAAGTAACTTACCCAACACTGGCCTCCTAGTGGGCGCCGGCCCTTGGTTGATAACCACTGGTTTAAAGTAAGCTTCAACTCGCCGTTGTCTATTTGTGTGGCTGCTTTCTCAAATCCAGACACTGGGTAGCGTCTTTTCCATTTGAATACACTAAAGCCGACCTAAAGTCCTTTGTGTGTGTCTGAGTGAGTCGCTCAGTCATCCATGTGGCTAAGCCAAGCCGAGCAGAGAGTCCAGCTGTAAAGAAGTAGAGGATTTATGCAGCTCTGCCTCAGTCTCTCCTCTCAATACCAGATAAAACACACCACCACACAGACTTTGAAGTGTCCACTTAGTCAAAGCTGCAACCAGTTTCTCGACAAACTCCTCAAAATGAAGCCACAGAGGGAGAGAGGGAAGAGTAAAGCGGTGCTTCAAGCTGTTCTTCAAAGCGCCGGCGTGCTTTAGGAGGCAGCGGAGCATTGACTGTTGCTGTGCAGATAATAGATAATCCATTGCTGTTTAGTATTTCATGCATATTTCACCCTCTGACAATTTTGCATGCTTCCTTTACAGGTTTTCTACGTGATACTCCAGTTCCTCAACGCTCAGCCCGAAGCGGTCCGCATTCAAAGGAAAACTATCAGGAACTCAGAATGGAAGGACTGGCAGTTTCTGGCCAAGAACTGCAGCTACTTTGGAATGGAGGATAACGGGCTTTTGGATCGTCCTGATTCTGTAAATTGTCTACAGTTGCCCAGGTACTGTATACACACTCAAATACCCATGCGCTCTATATGTCTGTTAGTCCATCCACAGGTGCTTCTAAATCTGATAACAGTCCTTGAACAAATGATTCCTACCAAGTAAGCTGGTTCCCACTTTGATAAAAGCAGTGGATTGTCGTTTAGTGGGAGTCAGGGAGCTTTTGGAGGATCTTAGGAGGAGAATAGGGAGGAAAATGCTGCTCTTGGCTGCAGTCCAGGCTGCACAGATCTGATCTCTGCTGTCCTTGGCTGCAATCAAGACAGCAAAGATACTTAGCTGTTATGGACCACACAAGCACCTGGTTTCACATGCATACAACAGAGAAAATGAGGACAGTTATTTTAATGGGCTCGGGCTGAGAGGGTTATCGTAACTATTTATGATGAGAAACTACAGTTCATGTTTCTTTTTTGATGGTACATATACAGGAACGTGCATAATTGACCCTCACTAAATGATTAGTGAAAGTCATATTTAAATGATGCAATTAAGTAGCTTCTTCTCAAAGAATTACATGAATCCATTTGACATTAGCGTTAAACCTTGTTTTTAGGCAATTATGTAAATTTCCTATAAGAATTATGTTGTGTAGCATATTTTAGTCATCACCTTAGCCTAAAACTGTTTTGTAAATTTAGCATTCCAAATCATGGGACATTTTTTGTAATATTCAGTAAGTATAAAGATGTATTGGAGACAGCAAGAATCAAATAAGTAAAAGAAAAACAAGCTTAAAGAAAAAAAAAAAAAGCTTCCCCACTCAGTAACTGTTGTTTTTGAATCACTTTAAGAATCATGATTAATTACTTTAATATATCAATATAGCAATACTCCCAGTTTCTGTTAAAAAAGTTTGAAAACAACGGAGGGCCTTAGGCAGCGTGTCCACCAAAGTGTTTGTAGCCAGCTGAAACGGTTCGCTAAAAAGTGACCGTGATGAGCGCAGTGTTTTATCAGTTGAACATTCTTTCAACTCCCATTGAAAACAATTGGAAAAGTATGCTAGCCCCTGGGAAAAAACGCTTTGGTGGACACACAGCCTTAGAGTAAAAAAGGTTGAAAACCACTGATCTACATAACATCATACTACATTTTAAGTTTGATCATGATGAATATATTTCAAATGTAGGCTATGCATCCTGCTAAGTTTGGTTCTGCTTGGAGAAACACCATACTGGCCAGATGTTTCACCACTTTACTTGTCTGAATATTTTAGTTTAAAAACAAAAGCTTGGACCCAATGACATGAGGGTCTGCACTCTTCAGACATGTCACATCAAAATATGCTGGGAGAGAGAGACACAGAGAGTGAAGGTAGATGGAAAAAGAGAGAGAGATTACGACAAAAGACTTTCTTCCAACAGGTTTGTCCTGGATAAGTCTACCAGTATTAGGGCTGAAACGTGCAGAAGCGCTCTGTGGATCTTTCTTGAGAGTGAATAATGCAGCAGGGGCTATACCTGTCCTGCCCCTGAAAAAGACTTCGAGAACTCTCTCATTCACCCCATTTATTCCTGTCCTTTGAGAAATCACCCTTTCAAACCCTGTACCACTAAACTATATTACTGTATTAGTGAAATTTTCTCTCAGTAGTTGTGAGATGCAAAGGAAAGACCTGTGCTTTTACAATTTCTTTGATGTTTGTTCATTTCAGTAGCTTGTGACATGTTTCATTTTCAACCTGACAACGTGTTACCCTGCTATGTCAAAACTTGAAGTTCTCAGTCTCTTTCAATCACTCACACACTCAAAGCTTAAGACGCAGAAATATCTTTTTTTTTCTTTCTTTTATTAGTCACTAGGATAATATAGGGTACATTTTCTGTTTGTAACACTTTAAAGGGTTTAGTTCACCCAGAAATCATTTACTCATCCTTGTATCATTTCAAAACATGCCTACAACGCTTACTTTTTTCCAAGGAGAAATGTTGAAGAATTACGTTGGCCATTCTTTTCCATATAACGAAAGTGGATCTGGTCTGTCATTTAAAAGCACCAAAAATTATATATATATAATATATATATATATATATATATATATATATTAAAAAGTTTATGACGTGTGATTTATCTGTGGACTATATTCCTTATCTTTTGAAGATTACAAGTGAATAACAAACTAAATTTGGGTCTCTTTCACACACAAAGCTATCGTATGACTTCAGAATAGGGTGCAAGTCAACATTTATGGCCTTTTTTTGTGTGTGTGTGTGTGTGTGTGTGTGTGTGTGTGTGTGTGTGTGTGTGTCATTTTGGAGATTGAGAGCCTGAAAATTTACTTGCATTTTATAGAATAGATGGCCAGTTCAGTCTTCAGAACATTTTTTCTTTTGTGTTCCACAAAAGAAAGAAAATATACAGGTTTCAAATTCAGCCAGTAAATTTCTTTGAAGCAATGGTTCTCAGCCTTTTTGTCTCCAAAACTAAATGTTTTCAGGGTTCATACTTTTTTTTATGACCATGGAATTTACATGACATTTCCTACATGAATTTACATTGATTATGGGATTTTTTCCCCCAATCATTTTAAGCCATTTTGTGGTCTCATTGGAAGTTGCCCTAGTGGGTCCTGACTCTTTGATTGAAAGGGATCCTGCATACTCTTTTAACAACATTTGTTTCTGTCTTTTGTGTCAGTGACATACCTTACTCCCGCGGAAATATCACCTTCAGCATGCTAACACCTGAGCCGAACCTGCGACCGGGCTACAACGACTTCTACAACAGTGCCGCCCTACAGGAGTTTGTGAGAGCCACACATGTGAGAATCCACCTCCACGGCCAGTACCACACCCATGATGCCACGGTTCCTTTCCGCCATCGCTACTACGCCGTTGACGAGATCACCATCAGCGGCAGGTTCGAGACCAGCAGCACTCCGACACTTGTCAACCCCAGTCAAGCATCACCGGACACAATCGCCCCCATGATTAACGCTTCCAGTAACAAAATTTGACATATATTTGTGGACTTTTGTTTTAATTTGATTGGCTTTCCGTGTTTGATGAGAAAATCAGTAGGCGGATATGGCAGGATAATTCAGACTTTGATAAAGTGAAAGACTTTTTAGGTTCAAGACCAACTGGAGATGGCAGACAAGTGATGTTTGCTAGTTTGACACAAGTGGGGGATCTATGACATGTCTGTTATTAGCCGCAGAGAGCAATGCCATGTTTAACACAGATTTTGTCTTCCAGTTAATGGTCTTGTAATTACAGTGGGGATGCCACATTTGGAAATCACTGGCAGGAAAACTTCAGAACTTCTTCTTGGAGGCTATAGGGAAGCAGCTAATCAGTATAAAACGTTCTTCTGCATCTCTCAAGGATGTCAAATCTGTTCTTTTGTCTCTTCAGAAGCAGAGACATGGTGTTATATCCATGTATACCTTCAGACATTAAACAGCCACTGTTCTTACGACTATGGTAATTATGTCATTATGCAGGCAGCTGTAACTTGGCTCGCTCTCGCTGTGCGAGTATGTCTGAGTGAGCTAGAGAAGGCAGCTTTAATTAAGAGCTAGTTAAACTGGCACAGACGAAATCGAGATTTAGAGACTGTGAAATCTCATCATCCTCTGACATTCAGAGGTGTCCCCCGTCCTCCCCGCCTTTTCTCTCTTTTTTTTCCTCCTGTACGGTTCTCTTCTTTTGCTCTCTGAAGCATCGCAACAGCTTCGCCAGAGAAACAAAGGCAGAGAGTAAACAGTAGTGGATTCACCCCCTTAGGGAGACTGACGGTTCAAACCCGTGAGAGGCTGAGAAGAGGATGTATGTGTGTTTGGGGACTAAAATGTGCGTAAATTCAGCCTTTGAGGTATTCTGACAGGGTGTCAAGCTGTGTCTGGGAGCATTAGCGTTTGCTTTACGCTCATACCGTAATAACCTCCAGCAATAATGACAGCCCTCTTTCTTTTCCACTCTCCTCCTCTCTTGTTTGCTTGTTAGGTTGTTTGTTTGAGTAACGGAGGTGAAGGGTGCTGCTTTTAGAGGGAGCCGTGTAAAGATGGGTGGATGATAATGTTGAATAAGGGCCCTTGAGAATGAATAATTAAAGCGATGACCTGCAGGTGCGTGTTCCGTCTGATGGAGACCTGTCAGGTCTGCTGTTGTACATTACGATACACCGTTGATATTTCCTCTGGCATTTATAAATGTTGAATGCGAAAGTCCTATTAGCCATGCACAGAGAGAATGGAGGAATGGAAGACTGATAGAGAGATCTAGAGAATGTGAAAAAGAGAGAGAAAGATTTTGTCAGGCACCTTTGACGTTGCTGACCCTGTTGATTTTTTGGAACTTGTTATATGTTTTCAAGTGTCCTGAAAAAAATAAAGTGGAACTAAAAATTATAAATTTGGGTCAATTAAAAAAAAAAAAAAAAACGATTAATATTATTTGACATAAAACAGCATGGCTTTTTGTCAACATGAAATCAGTGACTTTTTTTAGCATTTTCATTTCAATACATTTTAAAGTTCTTGGTCTTATTATGACAGATTCTACATTACAAAACATTGTCATGTCAATCTTTGAAAATACAATATCCAATATCCTGTCTAAAGTTTTTGTTTTTTGTTTTGCCCTGCCCAAAACAACTTTCCTTTCTGCTAACATCATCAGGTCCTCTTATTTCTCAGCCAATCAATTCCCACTGTATAAAGTAATGTCTTGTTTGACTTATTTTTATGTGTAAAATGTAAATATCCTATGTAATTAAGAAATGCGTCACATTATTTGTTGTTCTCACCATTTCATGCCGACTTTATGTAAAAAAAATAATAAAAAAAAATAAGTAAAAATCATGTACTCTAAAAAATGATGGGTTAAAAACAACCCAAGTTGGGTTGAAAATGGACAAACCCAGCGATTGAAATGGTGACAAATCATATCTGCATAATCTGCATCATCATATCCTGTTTCCTGAGCCAGTTCCTTGATCTTACTCTATACCTGCTCCTATGAAGGTATTCAAGCAAAACACAGATTTCTGCTTTACCTTGGAAACCAGTTCCACTAGATGTATGAAAAGAACAGAAATTAAGATTTTCCAGAAAGATGTGGGTTCTAATTGTGTGTCTTTGTCCCCTTAGGTGTGAGTGCCATGGCCATGCAGACAGCTGTGACACTAGTGTGAGTCCGTACCGCTGCGCTTGCCTCCCAGAGAGCCACACACATGGAGCTAATGTGAGTCCCGCAGGGGAGGCCCCCTTTTAATTAACCACTTCCCTTTAATGACGTGCTAGAGTCCTATTTAATGAACAGCACACTCAAAAATAGGCCTTAACGGAATGACAGGAAAAAAGCAGAGAGAGAGAGAGAGAGAGAGAGAGAGAGAGAGGACAACAAGAGACAGAGATCATTCCCGCACATCTCCAGTTTCCTGATGAAAAGAGCTAGAAGAAGTGGAAAAAAGAAAGGGTAAGGAAAGAAGGAAGTGGTTTTGTGGGCAGCAGTGCTCTAATCGTCCTGTCTCATCAGCCCCTGGGTGTCTTGATGATGAGTCCAGCAAAGGTAATTATATCTCAGGGAAAGCTCTGATGACACGGCTTCAGTACTCACACTTTCAGGAATGCCAGAACTCACCAGTGTTGAGAAGTTACTTTGAAACTGTAGTTTGCCAAGCTAAACATAATTTAAAGTATCTGAACTACAGTTAAGCTGTAGTGGACAAAATTTTTTTTTTTTTTTAAATTTCAATGAACCATTCAAATAAACTGTTCAATAAGATAGATTAGGGTGAACTGATTCACAAGAACGAATCAGACCTTCTGACACTACATATGAGAGAAAGGACCATTTAGGGGAGACCATTCGATTTATAGCTTCACCAAAGCTGCGTGTGCAATACAATGTGACAGTAAAAGCAGCAATGTAGTATTTGATTGCACTAGACAGCCTCTTGTTGGAAAAACTAGCTTTTTGCTGGGCAAGCCACATTTTTGAAAGCAACAAGTCTGTAGTTAAATGTAGTTATGTTTAAATGTCCTGTATTTGAAGAACTGCTTTTGGCAATATAGTCTTTTTAGTATTCTCCAAGTTCTCCATTCCTCTCTGGAATCTCCTCATCGTTCTTCCTATTGAGAGTCTGTGCTGTCCAGATCGCTGCATATAATTCTGAACATTGGGAGCAAGTCCCAGGATTAAACTTTTAAACCTGATGTTTGGTGATTTAAATTATTCACCAGATGTCATGCATTATTCAAGGCCAGACACGGCACTCTCTCTCTACTGCTGCTACTGTTGTTGTTTTCACTGAAACAAACAAGGGCCACATCTAACACGTAGATGCTGAAAAGTGTGTGTGTGTAAATATGAATTGTCTCACCGCCCTAAACGCCCCTAGACCCAAACACCTGGCTTCGAGGAGGGACCGCCGCCTGCCCCAGAGCTATCTGCTGTGTTTGCTTACTAGCTCTGAGACACAGATCTAGGCTGGCCCTACTAATGTTTGCTTCCTCGTAATATCCCAGTCAGAGCCAGTGAAAGTGCTGCTGGGATCTCATTTCTCATCTTCAGCGCACATTGACTGAAATGATTGTCACTCAGGAAAGTAGTGTTGGAGTTCACATGTACTGTATGTGACATAGGTTATTCATGTCATTCACATTTCACAGAGAGCGTTCCGATGTGTCCTGTTAATGCCTTAGCCACATTTCACTGCATTCATCCCTCAGAAGCTATTTAGACAATGTCTATTAACAAATCTTAATTACCAGCATAGAGAGAAATTAGTACTCTACTACAACTCAACACATGGTTTGGGTGTAGCTGTGTAAAAGTGGTGATGCTACAAACTGAATACTTGAATGCTCTTCTACACTGTTCACTCTTTCATATAGAGCATTCATAATTTGTCTGAAAGTGAACCTTTTGTGAACCACCTGAATGAAACGATTCCCAAAATTCATTCATTACAACGATTTACTAATTATATGAGACTTATATTTTTTGTAAGTAAATGTTAAGTTAAATACTGTTGTTCATCTCTGTTTTCAACTTAGTTATAGAATTTAGTGTGCATTCTAGTTTTTTTTTTTTTTTTTAATAGATTCTTATTTAGTTACCTGGTGCATCACCAGAGGTGTAAAGAGTACCTGAAAACCATACTCAAGTAAAAGGACAGTTACCTTACTGCAAAAATGACTCTATTACAAGTTACAAGTCACCAATTCCAATACGACTTGAGTAAAAGTCTTAGAGTATCTGATTTTAACAGTGCTTAAGTATTTTACTCCTACTGAATGTAGGCTCAAAGATGCACTAGTCCTCAACACCTAAGAGACATGCCAGTGAAAAACAAGAAACAGTTTATTTGTAAGATTGTAAGCGGCTGCAGTCATGACCTCATCTCATAAATCAAACACCTGCGATTCAGCAACTACCTGCTAATGGACTCGCATTCATGTAAAGTTTGGGAGTTTGGGAGAGTAAAGGCAAAACTCACAAGATATAGTACCTTCAATGCCCTTAGATGGCGATATCACTTCTTTATAGCAGAAATAAACATCTGCAGAAAAAGTTAGGTGCCATGCAAAATGTAGTATGTAATCGCATTACTCATCACAAATATTTTGGAGTAAAGAGTACATTTACTTTTTCAAAAATGTTGTCAAGTACAGAGTAAAAGTTGCTAATATCTTTGATACTCAGTAAAACTATAAAGTAGCCAGAGATACTTAAGTACAGTAACTAATTACATTTGCTCAAATTTTTTACACCACTGTGCATTACTAATTGTGGAGAGCAATATTCTCAGCAAAATTTAGCTCAGTCACTCTAAGGGGCTGTTTACGCAACACCATTTCCAACGAAAAAGTTTTGGCCGTTCATTTACATGACAACGGCATTTGGTGGCCTGAAAACGCAAACTTTTGAAAACGATTCCGGTGTCATTGCCGTGTAAACTGCAAAAACGCGAATCTATGAAAACTGACATCATGCACATGTGTATTAAGTGTTTAGTCTATCCACCTTATTTTTCGTTGCGGAAGAAAGGTGTTTTCTGTGAATGTTTGAGACTTCCAATTTATTAGCCACTATAAGGAAATAACGAGAAGAATATCAAAGTAAACTGTAAAATAAGGTAGATATGCATGCGCGTTTAGTGCGAGTGCTCTGTAAAAGAATGCGTATGCTCAGGCGCGTAGTCTTTCTTTACAAAGTGACATTGCCACATAATTTCTGGCGTGCATAATACAGCGTTTTTAGTCATTTTCACGGATCCATGTGAACGGGGATAGTTTTGAAAACATTTTCATCTGTACAAAGAAAAAACTTTTCCATTTTTAGTACATCGTTGTCATGTAAACGTACCCTACATATCAGACATATACACTGTGTTTCATGATGGAGTTAAGCATAATGAAATGTTAGTGTCCCTTCCACACAGTATGATCCCTTTAGTCTTTTCTAGATTAACTATAAATGGAGAATGCCATTTTTGGCAATGCATTGCTAAAACCTTGTGTTTTCAGACAGGCTAAAGGTTAACTGTAGGCTCGCTACTGGTGCAGCCTAGCGCAGACCTTTCCTGAGGGAGCGTGAAATTAGCCATGGCATTCACAGAGGCCTTTCACACGGGATGAAGGCTCTTTTCCCACTGGAGCCCGACTCCTTGCACACTGGAGACGAATACAAAACACACAATACTTGTGTATTCTGATCTCTGTTCTGTGGTCTTAGTTTTATGGATGAAATTCTGGATTTAGATTAGTCTACGTAATTGCATTTTCCATATTGATCAACTTTAGTCATTCACATGAATTATTTGGACATGGTTCTGTAGTTTTTTTTTTTTTTTTTTTGTACTTTTACATTTACATTCCTGTCAGGTACACTAATTTGATTGAATAAAATTACTTTTATTAATACATTACACTTTATTTAAAGATGACATTGTTACAGTGTAAGTACATGAAAAAAGTACTGATATATGTACCATATAGTATGAATTAACTATATGGTTAAGTTTAAGGTCATTACTGTTATAACAATAGTAACTACACGTAACGTATAACATATAATCACCTTATAATAAAGTGTTACCTTTAAGTTTGTCTCAATTTTCTTTGGAAAAAATCCAAACCATATTATAAACTTTTTGATTATTATTTTATACAATTGTTTATTCCTCGCTAAAAACAAAATATTCAGTCACTCTTCACTCCTCTTCTATATTCATATCTGGGATGAGTTTTTATAGGCTAATATAAGTATGCCAAAACTGTTGCACCTATATTTGCTCGCTCTGAAACTACATTCTGTGATATATAAAAATCTAAATCCCTGTAGCATGTAGTCAGACCCCTGATTGGCATAGAGGGCTGTAGTGGCGGGTGGTCTGTGTCTGGCTCTTCTAGCATCCAGCCTGCTAAATTTGCAATTCCCTCTGGGCTCACGGCCCACTACGGCTGCCCAAACAGCAGCCTGACACGGTGAGCCTCTGCCACAGCTTGAGCAGTCACTGGGGACTCCTTTGGTTTTTAGAATACATTTTTAATCATTTCTTTTGATGCCTCCCGTGTTCTCCGTAATTTGTAATGACTGTTCACAAAAATCAAATACTTTGCCAATAAAGGCTCAAAAAACTAATTTTTCTCCTCTTGCCTGTCCGTCTCTCTTTCGATTACGAGATGTTCGTTCGATGAGAGTGTCCTATTAAAATAGTTCAGTTGTTGAAAGTCACTTACAATAAATGAGCTGATTTTACTCTGTCTTGTACATATGGAAATATTGTGTTATTTGTGACTGTGGGGACTTTCTCATTGAACCTTGAGGTCGCATCTGGATATTGCTGATAAATGTATATGTAGATGATATATGTAGATGTGCTCTGATCTCTTACTCTCTCCAACAGTGCGAGCGTTGCTCTCCTCTCTTCAATGACAAGCCCTTCAGAGCTGGAGATCAGGTACAGGCATACAACTGCCGCCCATGCCAGTGCTACGGCCATGCCTCTTCCTGCCACTACAACGCCAGCCTGGATCCTCAACCTGGAGAGCACTTCAGAGGAGGTGGAGGGGTGTGTGATAACTGTACACATAACACCACAGGTAAAAGCATATGAGTTTTTTTCAGAGAACGATTGTAAATATAAAGTAATTTAAATCTGGAAATGTAATTGAAACCTGAAATTTTCAGAATTTTCTGCTTTCAATTACACACACACACACACACACACACACACACACACACATATATATATATATATATATATATATATATTACGGTACATGTATTCATCCCGAACTTTCACGGTACGGACGTCATGGTTTGGTTCATACAGTCAGACGACGAATACAGTCAGTCACAAGCAATCTACATTCCAATCCAGAAGGGGGCACGCGGTAATGCAACGCTGTTTGCTAACCGCCACAACAAGAAAAAGCACAGAAGAAGAACAGACGATCTATGCATAGATATGTTTACATGTAATCTCTCAACCAGTGTTTCTTTTGCAGAAAGACATCAATAAAACAGCTTGAGAATAATATCTCACGTAGCATTACATTTACCTCAGGCAAGTCATTTTGTGTCCACAGCATGTTAATTCATTAGAGAAATAAGTGGAACATTTCACTAAATATATGCACTAAATTAGCTTATATATTCATCATATTTTCTTTACCTGTTAGTAATGTCTTAATTGTTTAATATATGTTTAAATACATTTGTCATGAAAATAAGTTAAGTTATACCATTAAAGTCATCCTGCTCTCTAGATATCCCAGATGATTATTTAAAAAAAAAAAACACACACACATCGGTCAACCTCTAAGACCTACCTCTTTCATTCGTTTTATAAAATAATTTTGTATTGTTCCAATTTGGTATGAAAACTAGATTTTTTTCTTTACAACAGCTGGAGAAATAGCAGTGATGTGATGAAAGCATCAAAAAGCAGAGCAGAAAAAATCGAAATAATGCATCAGAGCGAAAACAGATGGACATTTAATGAAGTAAATCAGGCCATGCTAACAGGTTCATTGTTTCATATGCTGGGCATCAGGCGCAGTGGCAGGTAGGGATGAAAGAGGACATTAAAATGGACACCTTAGAAAATTACACACTCTCTCCGGACCTCTCCCAAGACTGCGGTTTTTTAATTTGAAATCATAGTCCTATGATATGATTGAATTTTAATAGGTTGACATCAATTTCCCTTCCCCCCACCCATTTTCTTCTACAAGCACACATACACACTCTCTCTTTTTTGGTTTAAAGGCAGGAACTGTGAGCGGTGTCGGAGTCTTTTCTACAGGGAGGTGGGTGCACTCCTGTGGGCCAAGGACGTGTGCAAACCATGTGAGTGCCACAGCGCCGGGACCGTCAATGGCAGTTTAGAATGTGAGCCAGTAAGTGTTTTGAACCCCCATCATTTACCAAGTTTATTCCTTGCTTTTTTCATATTTATATTCTTCGTTAATTATTTTGATTAACTTAGTAATAATTTCCACAACAAATGAGAGTACTTTCTACAGATTTTTGACTCTGATTCCATATGATCCTAGTCATTGATCTGATATTTATGACGTTAAATAACATTCAGAAATTTTGAGGTGCAACGGTACCAGCAAGGCAATCTCTGTGCATATGCAAAGGAAGACATCTGAGGCTTTGATCCCCGTCTTTGTGATGGACTTGAGAATTGTAGATTCAGATAACGATATTGGCCAGTCCCTCTCGAGAGGTTTGCATTGATGTATTGGCTGAGGACTTTAGTATTCACAACAGCATTTATCAGTGTTTTGATCAGTAGGGAGTATGTAAAAGTGTCGTCATGAGAGCCACTCTCAGGAGAATTCTCCCCCACCTTTTCCTTTATCTTAGCATCATGAAAGGCATTTTGGAGGAACAGATCCATGTCAATAGATATACTGGATGACAAATTCAGAATCAATGGCTGGGTCAGCCCCATGTTAGATTGTTACCTTATTTAAATTATCAGAATGATTATTTCCTCACATATGCTAATGACTTTATACTGTTAGTTGGGCTGTTTCTGTTAGGTGCTGGGTAGGGATTGTGTCTACTTGGCACATAGTAGAAATTTATGTAGCTTGTGTCTTATGTTTTATCCTTTTAGAGTTATTGATAAATTATTCAGGATTTGAGAGTATTTTTATTATGCGCAATTTTCCTTTTCCAACAAGAAAAGCAAAATAAATGTAGTTTATTCCGGTACATATTATATCAATAAACAGATAAAATATATACCTGTATACCAATAGTGTATAAATCAATGAGGTCATAAAAGAATATGCATAAAGATGATGATAATAATAATAATAATAATAATAATAACTATTGATAATATGATGAAAATAATAATAATAATAATAATAATAACAATTTTTTTTATCTTATAATATTTTTATATTAAATTATATTATAAGCATTAGCAAAATGTAGTTTAAAATAATTTTAGTAGTAGTATAGCAATTCAAACTGAAAGGGTTAGTTCACCCTTCGTTCATCTTTGGAACACAAATTAAGATATTTTTGATGAAATCAGATGGCTCAGTGAGGCCTCTATTGCCAGCAATATAATTAACTTTCAGATGTCCAAAAAAACACTAACTAAAAACATATTTAAAACAGTTCATGTGAGTACAGTGGTTCACCCTTAATATTATAAAGCGACGAGAATACTTTTTGTGCGCCCAAAAAAACAAAATAATGACTTTTCAAAAATACCTAGTAATGGCTGATTTCAAAACATTACTTCATGAAGCTTCAAAGCTTTATGAAGCTTTTGTTTCGAATCAGTGCACGGAGCGCGTATCAAACTTCTAAAGTCACGTGAACTATTTTGAGAAATTGCGAAACACTATTGACGTAACGAAGCCTCTTCTACTGAAATCACGTGACTTTCGCGCTCGGAACCACTGATTCGAAACAAAAGATTCATAAAGCTTCGAAGCAGTGTTTTGAAATCGGCCATCACTAGATGTTGTTGAAAAGTCGTTATTTTGTTTTTTGGCACACAAAAAGTATTCTTGTCACTTTATAATATTAAGGTTGAACCACTGTACTCTCATGAACTGTTTTAAATATGTTTTTAGTATTTTTGGGTGAACTATCCCTTGAAGGACTTTTCCAAAAGTCAACTTGTCATCTTTCCAAAGCATTGTTACTGACTTTCATATCAGCACTATGTATCAGAGTTCTGACATATAGAACTTTAACGCCAGTGTGACGGTAGCTGTTCATGTCAGAAGTATCAAATGTTTCCCCTTATTCATTCAAACAACAGCTGGTACTTTCAGTCAGTCCCAAAGAAGAGATCCGTTTTGTTAAGCTACACAACCCTCTGCACAATGGCAGCTTGTGAGCTCAAGTGTTGTGACCTCTTCTCCCCCCATCCTAAACCACTCCGTTCTCTGTAATGGAGATAAAAAGCATCCAGCAGCCCAATAGGGATGGGCGGGGTGGGGGGTAGAGACAGAGCAGAGCTGCCCATCCATGACTCACACACACTCACACTGCCCTGCTCAACTTGACTAATTGGAGCACGGTCACGTGACATTCTCCTTCCTCTGCAGATCGGGGGGCAGTGTAAGTGCAAGCGACATGTGTCTGGCAGACAGTGCAATCAGTGCCAACACGGATTCTACAAGCTGCAGTCGGCGCTGGCTGACGGCTGCCGCGCCTGTAACTGCAATACCGCCGGGACCGTGCAGCCAGATATTACCTGTCACCAGGACTCAGGTCAATGCCAGTGCAAGGCAAACGTAATGGGTACGTATCAAGCAGCATTGCGCCCTCCATCGCTCTTTTGCTTTCTTCTCCCATCCTTCTCTTCCTTTCTCTCCAACTTCTTTTTTCTGTCTCTCAACCTTCCTCTCTGTCTCTCTCTGTTAATTCCCACAAACTTGATAAAATGTACAGAGCAAAAAATAAATAAATGTAATAAATAGATAGTTGACCTAAAAGCCATGATTTTCATTTTTATCAAAATTAAGATTTATCGTGAAATTTACATGAATGTAAAAGGTAAATTTTAGGGTCCAGTGGTATGACAAATTCTATGCCTTTATATTTGTTTATTTATTTAAATTAAGGGGGGAGGCACGGTCTTCTAATATATATATATATATATATATATATATATATATATATATATATATATACACATATATATTATTTCTTATATATATATATATGTATTATTTCTTATCACCATAAATCACCATAAATAATGATTACTAATATATATATATATATATATATATATATATATATATATATATATATATATACACATATATATTATTTCTTATATATATATATGTATTATTTCTTATATATATATATATATATATATATATATATATATATATATATATATATTAGTAATTATTATTTATGGTGATCGCTTCACTGTGCTGAATATGTAAATGGAATGATGAAATTGTTTACCATCAAGCTTTTTTTTTTTTTTTGGCAAAGCCCTGTTTTTTCACAAAAATTTATTATGAGCAGTAGCCAAAAGGATTTTTCTTCCAGCTTTTCCAGCCATTCCAGGTCCTTTGCGATAAATCTGTTCCATTTTTTCTTCTTCTTTGTACCTTTGAACCGTTTTCTTATGAAATGCAAAAGAATGTTACTTAGAAGATCATGTGTATTGCTAAGCCTGGATATCAAGGGCCACCTCATTTTAATTTTGTAATTCAATGCCAAGTTGATTATAATAAACTGCCCCTGTCTTCCTTATTTTTCACGCTTCTTACAAGACCTGCTTCTTTGTTTGTAGTTCCCACAGGTATTCTTCAGAAATTAGATTTGATTAAGGCAATTTATTACCTCCAGCGCGTTTGAGGCCAGCCGCAGCTTCATAAGGACAAAATTTATCAAGCGTCCAAAGTACTCTGCGTACACAATGTGCTTTGAAATGTTGATGTATGAGAATATTATGCAGAAAAGCATTACTGATAAAATGTGGGCTGCGCTGGTGCACGTCCCACTCCATGGGTGCACCAACGGGCAGTCAAATGCACATATCACACCGGTTAACCAAATGCACTTCAGTTTAATCAAAAATAAAATCTTAAGCTTAAAGATTTACACTTACATATTTTTGCCTGCACTTTGTTCTTAAAGTTAGTAATTAATTTCTTTTTATATTCACAGCTGGACGCCACACAGTTATCGTAGCGTTTTTTCCAACATCTACAAGCCATGAGCACATTGACAAATTGCGGCACCTTTGGTGTGATATTATTGGGGTATTCATCTGTGTCACATTGTGCATTTAACATACTGTTATAATGAGGTTTAACTGTGGGTAGGGAGCAATATATTAATATCTAAATTCATTAAAGTGGAGCTCTGTAGCGAAATACACAGCAGTGGAGAAGTGTGGAGTTCTCAGTACTTATGGCTGTAAACGGTTTGCCCTGTAGGCGCTGCTCAGCAACATTAGGAATAGATTACCTGTCAGGAATATGTATGGCGTATTCAAATAAGCACCGCACACATTTTAAAAAACTTGATATGATTTGATTCCACGCAGACCACTTTTTAGGGTCTCCAAATGAGCTGTAATTCTTTTTTAGCCTCGTAGTTATTTTTACTTTTTTTCCCTTCCACTGCCTTTCTTGGGTCTTTTAATTTATTTATTTTCCTTTTAGAGAAATTAAGTGTTATGCCCGAGGTGAGTAATTCATCATTGGGAAAGGGGCTCACTTAATGATGACATTACCAATTTCGTTTTTTATTCCTTGTGTAATATTTCACTGGTTTATTTATTTGTTTACTATATACTACAGTGTGTTATGAGATGTGGGTTGTGATGTAAAGGCCAAAACCAAATCATTTCAGATGTTAAGGTTGGTGGTTTGTGGATGGTAAGGTAAATTTGAATAACATTTTTTGAACGTCCACATAAATTGACTTTCACATTTTTGTTATCGTTCCTTAAGTAATATAATGTAATGAAAGTAATGGAAGCCTGTGATAAAATAATAAAATAAAATAAAATAATAAAAAATAAAGTAAAACTGAAATATGAAGTCACAATATTTTTATTTGGAATTTGCAATTACACTTTAAAAAGAAAGATTTAAAAAATACCTCAAGAATAAACAGGGGAAATGCAAAACCATTTTGTTATGAAATTTTATTATTATAATTTTTTTCCCCTTGAAAAGGCCGTCAGACATAGCCTGTTGAGTTGTTATTTGACTTTATAAAATCTAAAGATTTACACATTTTAAAGTCACAATGTTAGTTCTTTAAATTTAAAAGATGTTTTATTAACAAAGTTCGGGAGGAGCAACGTTTAAATGATCTACCCTATCAGCATAAAATATAAATATGTAGCTGACTCACCAATGTTCCACAACAGTTTTTTCTGCATCCCTCCACCACCCCGTCTCTTCACACCTAGTTACTATCCTAACCAAAGATATGGGGGAAGTACTCTGGGTTCGGGCCCAATACCATGCTCAGAGCCCTCTCCTCGGACAGCACGGCAAATACGCATTCTTGTACTCTTACTTAATCTGATTATTTGTAAGTGTGAACTCGTGAAACAAAGCAAAAGTTTTGCCTTGTAAAATTTAACAAGGCAAAACTTGAAACCTGCTTAAGTTCCCCCTGGGTTCCTAGTTGGGAATAGCACTGATTGCTGTCTCCTCTTTATACTTAGGTCTAACATGTGACCAATGTAACTACGGCTTCAAATTCCTCAATCGCACAGATCCCGACGGCTGTGTTCCCTGTGGCTGCGACCCACGGGGGTCTCTGCACCAGTTCTGTAATCCCTTCACCGGCCAGTGCGAGTGTAAAGATGGTGTGCAAGGCCTCCTCTGTGACACCTGTATTCCTCACTTCTACGGTCTGAATGGCAGTGGAGTCTGCCTTCCCTGCGACTGCAGTCTGAACGGATCTGTTTTCGGTACCTCCTGTGATGCGGTATCTGGACAGTGTAAGTGCAAACCTCACACAGAGGGCCGAAGGTGTGACGTGTGCCGGGACGGATACCATAGTCTGGACCGCAGCAATTCTTTGGGCTGTCTGCCTTGCCAGTGCGAGCTCCGAGGCACGGTGAATGGATCAGATGTGTGCGACAAGACCACGGGCCAATGCACATGTAAACACAACATAGAGGGGCTGCGGTGTAATCGATGCTCCGTTCACACCTACAACCTGAGTTCTGCCAACGCCACACATGGATGTCAACCATGTCAATGTGACCACATGGGCACCGTGCCTGCGACCGTGTGCGACCCTGCTACCGGTCAATGCGTATGCCTGCCCACACGTTACGGCCGAGACTGTGGAACCTGTAAACCAGGTTGGTGCTTTCAGACTGATTTGAATATCTTACAATGTGTGTATTTACAAACTGTATCAGGTTTTGTAAGCTCATTATACTGTGTTGGCGATGCCAGTGAAGTCATCGCTTTTGTTGTTTACCGTGATTCCAAGCCATTGCGCGTCGCATTTGAAGTGTCTGCGTAAACATCTTTTGAATTACAAAGCACTCTCTTCCTTTCCTTAACTAATGACTCCCTCATATTTTGTTCTTGGCTCTGCAAGCTGTTGCATTGTTTTGTTATTCCTTTTTCCCTAGATTGTGCCTGGGAATTGAGTGTGTTTGGCAGTCACTTTGGCCGATGGCGTTTAACTAGCATAGCTACAGGCCATTCCTCCATACCCTCAATCAACCCCCTCAGTGGCTGTTGGGCCAGCGCTGGCCTCATGACTCAAGTGCACTTCAGGGGGTGGAAATGTTTGCACTTCCCTTATTCTTTGCAGCATAGTAAGTGCTAGAAGTGCACTGCCAGGGGTCCAAGTGTCAGTGTGGCAGGACCAACTGTACCAGCTGGTCCCTTTGTCTTCGTAATGAAGATTAACCCTCACTGTTTCACTGTTTACTGTAAAACCAACTTGCATTTTTGTATGCCAAACACAGTCTTCCAAAGAAGTTACTCTTCCTTTAGAGAACTGTTGTCCCAATTTGTAATTTGGATAGTTGATATCCTAATGCTATATTATCCATTAAAAAAATTAAACACATAACCCTTAAACCCTACGTTTAAACAACATAGACCAGTTTAGACCAAATTAGAGATTTTTGTAGGCCAACCCAAAAGTTGCATTACCCTGGTTTGCGATAAAAAGTCAAAAAAAAATTTTTTCATTGGCTTTTAAATTATTGCAGAAAAACATGTTGAGCTTGTGTTAACCATAGACCTTAATTTAAGCATTTAACCAAAAACCCAGTCAAAACACCCATTGACTTCAGGATAATGAAACTGAAAGGGTGAAAATGCTAACTTATTTTTGGGTTTTAGGACTCCTGCAGCACTATATATGCATCTTCCACATACACTTCCTTTATTTCAACAGAAATAGTCCTCGTCAAGCAATTTTATGGGAATTTTTAATTTCAAGAAGGCTTTACAAGAGAAAGGTTCGTTACTGGCACAAGACGATTAAATTGCTCATTGCTGGAGGTGACTAGTGTTTTAAGTAGTGTTCCCTAATGAAAAAGAAGTGTGCTTTCAGCATACTTTTGAAAAAGAGTACTTATTTCGGGAATGATTTATTTGAAAAGAATATACTTAAGTGCAAACTGAATTTAATGTTTTCAGACATTTAATTGCATGTTATTTACAATTAAATGAAAATGTATTATAGTTTACATTTATATTAAATGCAATTAGTTGAACTTAAGAGTACATTTTTGACCCTCTTAAGAAGGTCTTAAGTACAGTGCTCTCAATATGTACTGTAATTGTAGTTTAATATTAAAAATATTAACTTTATGTAACATTGAATAACGCTACAGTTAAAATAATAATCAAGTATTTTACATTTGCTTTCGTATGCAAGTCAACATGTCAAAATAAGTGTACTTCTTTAAAGCACAACAAAAGATTATTAAAACATAATCATTTAGAATGCATTTTAAAGTAAAATGTTTAATTGTACATTGTTAAAAAGTGCACTTTTTAAATGTGTACTTAAGGGGTTAGTTCACCCCAAAATGAAAATTCTGTCATTAATTACTCACCCTCATGTTGTTCCACATCCGTAAGACTTTTGTTCATCTTCAGAACACATATTAGTGCGTCTAGGTTCTACGTCAGAACGCCGACTCAGTATTGGCCAGCTCCTGTGTCAGCATCACACGCTTGCGTTGTGCTTCTCACGTGAACAGCGTCGGCCGATAATGAGTCGGCGTTCTGCGGTAGAACCTGGAAGCGCTGAATGTAAACAGCATACAAAAATTATACAGAAGAGAAGATATTGTCAAATAAAGTCATTATTTTTTTATTTTTTGTTTTTGCGCACAAAATGTATTTTCATCGCTTCATAAAATTAAGGTTGAACCACCACAGTCACATGGACTATTTTAACGATGTCTTTAGTACCCTTCTGGACTTGTGGTGGTTATATTGCTGTCTATGAACGAGTCATATACCTCTTGGATTTAATCAAAGGTATATTAATTTGTGTTCTGAAGATGAACGAAGGTCTTACGGGTGTGGAACGACATGAGGGTGAGTAATTAATGACAGAATTTTCATTTTTTGGGTGAACTAACCCTTTAAGATATGTAAGTGTTCTTTCTACACATAAGTGGCCTTTTCATTTCATTATTAATATATGCATGTACATTTTTTTTTTTTGAAAATAAACCCAAAATTTGAAGTGCACATTCAATACAAGCACACTAGCCATTCGTGGGTAACCAGTCAAACCAACATGAAAATGCCCAAAACATAGTTTTTTACTGATATCTAGCAATATAGCTTTGTCTTGTTATTTAAGATGTAAGCTTAAGCCAGCTTAGCTATGCTATTTTATATAGAAGGGAAACCATGCTCGCCAGCATCCACCAATGGGCCTATGCATATGATATGAGGGTGCTAAGCTCGCATGTTAACCAGACAAGGATGTACGGCCAACCCTCCCCTAGCTCTAGCCTCCCCACAAATGATGAAATAATGCTGGCGTACCTGCTGCTCACCAAAGCCTCGGCCGCCCATGCCGGCACATAAAGCATGTGTACGGAGAGTGGGGCTGGCAGGAGTAAATTGAAAGCACAGGGAGCGGGGGGAGATCCATTTGTTGGAGGGTGGGGGGACTGATGACTGTGTTTCTGCAGGCCCTCCCCAGGCTCCCCCTCACGAAGCCCCTCTGTCGTATTTCACCGGAGGGGAAGCAGCCTGTGATTGAAACATCTCAAACTCAGCGCCCCCTGTCTGATTGATGCGCGCAGGAGCCTGACGGAGCCCTTGAGATTCAACTCGTACTTTATTCTTAAGAAGATATAGACAGAAAAGTGGACCAGCACACTCTTAAAGGAATATTTCACCCAAAAACGAATACCTACTTGATTTTCTTTCTCCTGTGAAACCCAAAAGGAGATTTTAGTTAGAATGTATGAGAAGCTGTTTTTTTTTCGTAACAAAAGTGATAATGATGTACTCTATACTTATCCCCTTAAAGGGATAGGTCACCAAAAATAATCTGTCATCATTTACTCTCCTCATGCCATTCCAAAACTGTTTGACTTTTTTTGTATGTTTTTGTATTTTGTATGTTTAACTGTTAACTTGTCCATGCAATGAAAGTTACTGGTGTTCAAAACAACATTGGAACCAACTCACTTTTTCACTAAAATTACATATAAAGATGTACTTAGGTCCTACTTAAGTGGGTCAAAAACAAGATCTCTTAAAGGGATAGTTCACCCAAAAAAGAAAATTCTTTCATCATTTACTCACCCTCAAGTAGTTCCAAACCTGTATGAATTTATTTGTTCTGCTGTAAACAAAGGAAAATATTTGGAAGAATGTCAGTAACCAAACAGATCTCGCCCCCCATTTACTACCACAGTAGGTAAAATAAATACTATAATAGTAAATGGTGGGCGAGATCTGCTTGGTTACAGACATTCTTCCAAATATCTTCCTTTGTGTACAGCAGAACAAAGAAATTTATACAAGTTTGGAACTACTTGAGGGTAAGTAAATGATGGCAGAATTTTCATTTTTGGGTAAACTATCCCTTTAAGTTAAATTATCTGCATTTAAAATAAATGTAAATTATATTACATTTTCATTTTATTGTAAATAACATGCAATTAAGTATTTGAAAACATTACATTAATTTTGCACTCAAGTATATTCTATTTTCGTACTCTTTTTAAAATTGTGCTAATTTTTATCAAGGAAATGACAGATTTTTTTATTTCCATGGTGATTACAAAAGAGGACGTAAATGCATAATGAGTCTGTTTATGTTTCTTTGCATCCTGTCATTGCAGGTTTCTTCCTGTCGGAGGCGGGTATGAGAGAGTGTGAAGTGTGTGAATGTCACTCGGTCGGAGCGGTGGGGCAGGTGTGTGCTGCCCACTCAGGGCAGTGTGTGTGTGCTCACCCATCACTGACTGGTCGCAGATGCGACCAGTGCCAGGATCTCTTCTTTGGATTTAATCCAAGTGTTGGCAGGTCAGTGCTATATTCTAACACCCTTATTTCGGTCATGTTTGAGAAAGACGTTTTCATTTATTACCATGCAGCAAGATATATCTTCAAGTAAAAGAGAACAGTGTAAATCACCGTCAAAAATTACTCCAGACCTCCCTCCCGTCACCGAGACTGAACACTAGTGAATAAAGCCCATTTAGAAAATCATGCACATCACTTTTCATAGCGATTTGAGCCAGTTAGCTGCTTACTGGCCCACGGGTTCAGGCAGAGCCAGCAAAGGTCAAATTAGCCATTAAAGTCTCCCGCCTCTAAACGAGGCTGCATTTTAATGCTCTCTGCATAGTTGATTTGTTGGATACATCAATTAGGTTGTAAATACATCATATGTTAGCTGTCTTAATGATATACTCCAAAGCAGCTCCCCAGCTTGAACATATGGCCTAAGTTGGGGATGGAAAACTTGGCATTCTCAGGAGTCAGTGGATTGGAAAATTATTTTTCATGTTTTTCTTCCCCCGTTTCCTATATACGGCAGATTTTCTTTTGATGATTTTTATATTTAAGTCTTGGTGGTTTGCTTGAAGTCTCATTGAATGACCTTCCTGAAGGCTTGTAGGAGATGGTTAACTACTCCAGCCATGCTGGGTGAAGAAAAGGAACAGTGGGGGACATCGTCAGCACTTCCCACATTAACCATCATTTACCTTTTAAGTCCCCCCCCCCCCCCTCCAAAAAAATAAATAAAAAATATGATGTTGGGATGCACAGTAGGTAGGGAGAACATTAATTGTTGGCTGGTGAGATGCAAATAGCATGAGTGTGTGTTTTCAATGCATCAACAACAGGGCTACCGGACATCACAAATTGTTAATCCATACGAGTCGTGACAGATCACTGCATACGCAATCCATCCAGCTGCACTCTTTCGCCCGGTAAGGATGAAAAATGAACTATTTAAACTGATTAGAGGGGAAGCTTGAACTGCATCAGGAGATCCTACACAATAAAGATTTCTTTATCTAAATATTATAAACTCATTTGTCCGCCTCGGAATCAATAAGACGATGCATCTTATTTTGTTTTCTTTTATTGGTTCGTCCACTGCGGACCACCTAACAGAGGTAGTTAAAAACCCACAATATGGTTAGGGAAGATTAGCCATCACAGAAAATGACAAACATAGGCTACATGGAGAATGTTGCTTGGCTAATCATTTAACCTTGGGGGGGGGAGTTTTATTTTACAGAAGTGTAGGTCATATTCATATCTGCTCACTGTTTTTTCATGTTGCTAGTCAAACTTGTTCAATTTCTTGTCTGCAAACTTTCCAGCTCTATTTGCAACACCTGTTCTAGACAAACATCGAGGCGCAATCTGGAGTCATTTATTTGATAGCTGCAAGCTACTGATATATTTCAAATATGGAGAATGTAAGCATGTGGAACATAGCAATATTGGTCCTGATCACAGAATTTGATACATCAACTGGCTTCATTTTTGCATAACGGGAGAAGGAAAAAAAAAGTTCACTGTCTCCTTCTGAGGAGTCAAGGTCGAACCACATTGGGAAACGGGTGGCTTAGCCCAAAACGCCCCTCTAGTTGACAGAACAAATTTTCAGCTCATTAAGAGTCTGTGGCTTTTATCAGCTGCTTTCGAGGGTGTCAGGCGCTTGGCCCCCACATCACCCGCTGCTGGCCCCTCAGGGCCTTTCCTCCTCCATCCCCTACACCCCTCCCAGAAGTGTCACTGACAGGTGCTTCTGTGAATGCCTCCATTTAGTCAAAGTGTCCCCCCTTCCCTCACAGTCACACACGCACTAACATGCACACATTTACTTTTTGCAACTCTTCGTATCTTAGCCAGTCGGAGAGACTCACAGTTTTTTGTAAATAAATCTGGACTTGTTACTTTTGGTTAATTACCTGATTTCATGTCCTCTACGGACATGGACAATGTCACAAGAAGTGATACTGTTTTTTATCTTATGAAAATGGTTTTTGTGTCTCTTGTGATCTCCATGTATCTAGGTGTGAGCCATGTGGATGTGATCCTGTGGGGGGGTTCAATGGCACGTGCAACTCCCAGACGGGGCAATGCTTGTGCAAGCTTTATGTGACCGGAGATAAATGTGATGCCTGTGTGGAGGGAGCCAGTCACATGGATTCAGACAACTACCTGGGCTGCAGTAAAGGTCTGAAACAATATACACTTTAAGTATATTTTAATAGCAGTGTTATTTTAGTATTATTTATATACTATTATTGCATTTATCAATATTTTTTTTTAGTTTTTTAGAAATTTTGATATGTGCTTTTGTCATTTTTATATATTTCCATTTAGATTTAATTTATTTTTATTTTAGTAATTTTAGTACTTTATTTCAGTTAGTTAACCAAGCAGCATTTGTAATTTTTGTTTAATTAAAGTTTTTCCAGTAACACTTTAATTTAGGGTCCAATTCTCCCTATTAACAAGTTGCTTATTAGCATGCATATTAATAGGATATTGTCTGTTTATTAGTACTTACAAAGCACATATTAATGCCTTATTCTGCATGACCATATTCTACATCCCTTAATCCTATCCAATACCTAAACTTAACAACCACCTTACTACTATTAATAAGCAGTAATTAGGAGTTTATTGAGGCAAAAGTCATAGTTAATAGTTAGTTAATAGTAAGATTTGAATACTAATCTAAAGTTTGACTGGTTTTCCCCCTTATATTTATATTTCAGCAATACTGATTAATAGGCAAAAATTAAATGTTTATTCTTGTGAACATGTATATATTAATAATTCGCAATTGATTTCAAGTTTTACTTTAGTATGTTGCTAAGCTAATGACACAATACTGCAATAAGCATAACATACGCGCAATATAAATAATACATTTTAATGATGATTAATGAAATTTGAGTTTTTGTTGCTTTCGTGTTGTGTTCATGTTGAGCTCTGGGTTGCACTTATGCGCTCATAATTTATTTTCCCAAATATAAATTGGTTTTGGAGTAAGTAGCTGTTTTATTAATTTTGAAAATATGTTCATTGCGGTAGTCCATGGTACAAGATGTCAAGCATGATTTTGCTTGAAATTGAAGGCTAGTGGCTAAAAGAGTGGCAGGCTCTTCGATATATCCTACCTCATCTTTGGTTTTTAATAGGAAATACTTCAAGATAGAAAAGAAAACTCGTCAAACCATGTCACTGGAGTTTAAGGAACTTTATTTGAGCACCTTAATGATAGTAAAATTCTTTGGCTCAAAAACAGGAAAATGCCTCTTATACATCACATCACAGAGTTTCTTTGTTGTAGTGACTGTAATTTAAATGCAGATTTTACCAATATAGTCAAATTGCTTTCCAAGTTTAAGACAAGAGAAGCATACCTAAGGTCAGAACTCACTGCCGTCACTCAAATGATGTGATATTTACGCTGCACTTATTACATACTTTATTCAAAATACTTACAGGAGCTGACACTCAAATTTAATAATGTTGCATCCTTATGTTATAGCTGAACATTTCTATATTTTATACCCCTTCTGGGTTCAGTATATATCTAGTTTATAAACATTTAGCATGTATAATGAAAGGTGACCTGTTTATGGGTCTATATGTGTTTAGAGCATACAGCACTTAACCTCACAGAGACTCTCAAAGCCCTAATGTGTCCCTCCAGTACAGTGTTTTTATTAAGTTAGCATTTTTTACATGTAACAAATGATTGTTGCTCTTGTAAATTTATAGTCCATTTTCCCTGTTAGCTAGCAGTTGTGGTGCTTTAACCTTGTGTCTTCCACCTCTTTACTGTGGTTCTTTCTCACGGATTTATCACCAATATGTACTGTCTTAAACCACTTCTGTTCAGATCCCCGACAGCAGCCTCCTCCCCTCAGCCGGGTTCTGAACTCCACAGCCATAGAGCTGAGCTGGAGAGCCCCTGACTCCCCCAACAGCAATGCACTGACATACATGCTGCTCCGAGATTCAGAGATCATCCAGATCAGCTATAGCCAGCACCCATTCGGTTAGTCAGACTAATACAGATTTTCTGAACGTCAAATGTTTTATGGTGCTGCCATTATGTCTTTGCCTGTATATATAATTTAATATTGTGTTCTGGAATTAAATGATACTTTAACTCTGTGCCCTAATCAAATGTGATGCAATAATGTTGATAGATTAAAATTATATAAAATAGAAGACCCTGCAGACTCTCATTACTGTATTAATTTGACCTTTTTATGACAAAGCAAGATGTTTTTTTATAAATATATATATATATATATATATATATATATATATATATATATATATATATATTATTAATTCATTATATTATATATATTACATATATATATAATACTGTTTGTAAAAATTATGACTAAGATATTGATCAAAAGTGACAGTAAAGTCATTTAAAAGCTTTCTATTAATCGAATCCTGATATAATGTATCATGATTTTCACAAAAATATTAAGCAGTGCAACTGCTTTCATTGTTGATAATAATAAAAACTGTTTCTTAACCATCAAATCAAAATATTACAATAAGGATAAATTGCATTTTAAAATATATTAGAATAGAAAAGTTGTAATAATATTAAATTGTAATAATATTTCACATTACAATTTTTACTTGACCTTGAAAAACTTATTATTAGGCCTTGAGGACTATAAGAGACTGACCCCTGAACTTTTGAATGATAGTGATGTCATCATTAACATTGTCATCAGTACCACAATCTCATTTGACAGCTTCCTCTTTCTCATTCTCATACAGGAACTATGCATTACACAGATGCTGATTTGTCTCCTTACACAACGTACTCTTACCAGCTCATCACCAGTAATATCCGTGCTAACACCAGCAGTGCCGCGGTCAGATTACGCACCCTGTCGGCTGTACCCGAGCAAGAGGAGCTCCAATTAACCCTTGTGGGTCGAGCCAAGCCCACCAGCGCCTCCTTTAACTGGACAGAGCCCTTGAACACCACTGGTCCGATAGACAGCTATACCCTGAGCTCAATACAGGATCTGACCGGAGAAGAGAGGATCCACTACACAGGACTTCAAACAGAGGCTACTGCTGAGGAGCTGCAACCCTTCACTCGATACAACTTCAGTCTGCAGGCTTGCACTAATGGAGGCTGTGCTCACAGCGAGAGTCTGATCGTACTTACCGCTCAGATACCTCCCCAGCAGCAGCCTGCACCCAGAATCACAACCCTAGGGTCCTCTCAACTCAAAGTGGACTGGGAACCTCCAGTGTTACCCAATGGTATTGACACACTTAGAGCATTTTTCACTTTTTCGTTTTTAAACTGGGGCACTTTGAAAAATGGGGGGCACACATTTAGGCATGGGTATATGCTAGTGGTTCTCAACCTTTTTGACTTGAAGGCCTCCAATTGTCCAACACAATATTTTATTAGCCCCATCTGTCTAACACAATATTTGATTAACACAATACTTGATTAGCCACAATATTTGGTTAATTAACCACAATTATTTTTGAGATTTCAGAAGTTTAATAAAACAATAGTTGTTGAGGGGGAAAATTACATATATATAAAAAATTCAGTTATTCCTTTTTTCCCCTTAATTAAATCATTTTAAGTCATCCTGCAGCTCCCCTCAATGGGCCCCAGTCTCCTGGTTGAGAACTAATGCGTTCCCATTGTTGTAATGAACGCTACCCCCTGATTTTTACATATTTTTGGGGTATTTTGTTTTATTTTATATAATTTTTTGTGTTCTACCAGACCTAATATGATAAATGATGAAATAAAATAAAATAAATAAACAGCTTATGACATGCCTAACCCCACACTGATTGGTACTAGGATGTTAAATGTCTTTTTTAAATTTAAATATTCAGATAGATTAAACAGATCAGTCACCAAATTTCTCTCTACTTTTTTTTTTTTTTTATTATTTAGAGGGAGTATGATTTTGTTAGACATCATTTATTTAATAGTGATTCCATGGCGGAGCAGAAATGCTCTTCTGCTCTGTCGTAGCTTCCTTTTTAGCTGTCTCCAGCTACATCATTACAATAATGAGAAATACTATTATAGAGATGCCATTTGATCTCAGCCAGGATGAAAATTAATTCCTTACGAACTTTAATCTACAACCAAGAGGCTTGATTAAGGCTCAGTCCATGCTTCATTTCGCAATATAAACTGATGGGACTGTGCGCCGCAAAGAAACATTTCACATTTAAAACAGTTGATTGCTGCATACAATTATGTATTGTGCCTCGCGCCATTGAAAGCGTCACAAAATAGCCCTCTGTATATCAATGACTTTTAATGCCAGTTATCATGCTTTTTGCCAAATTAGCTCATTAACATGGACCATTATAAAATGCCCTTAGAGGATTCTCTCAATGAATTTCTTCTCAGTTTAATTGTGTCTATCTGATTCTCTCTGTCTGCCTCTCTTTTCTACATAATTTCATGCAGCAGCTGTAATTGTGTATTGTCAATGGCCAGTCTTACATCTCAATATCATCTGCCTCTTTCTGAGGCTCAATAAGGGATTGTGGAGGAAGGTATTGGCATATATAGGTTTCATGCATCTCTTTTTTTTCTCTCTCCAGGTATAATTATCAGGTATGAGCTCTTTATGCAGCAGCTGAATGAGTCACAGAGAAATGCCACCAGTCACAGTCCAGAGCAAAGGGTTTTCCTCAGTAGTGGCTGGCTGAACCCACGGCCATCATTGAGTTCAGCCAATGAGAATGCTCTAACTCCACCTGAGAGCAGTGCGGTGGTGTCGAATCTAGAAGCATTTTCCACCTACGGCTTCAGAGTGCTCACAGTTAACATGGCCGGCAGTACCCTGTCAGAGTGGGCAGTGGGACGTACCGCAGAAGGAGGTCAGTTGAAAAAAGAAAGCCATTTAAACAAAACCAAAGCTAAACTATGATGACTGTAACTATATAAAATGAAATTAAACTTTGTATTAAATTTTAAAAATCACTTTGGTTACGGACGGCTCTTTTCATTTTGTTTTATATCCGAAGAGATTATGAAACAAATTATCTTGAACAACACTCAAAACAGTTTGAAATAAACAAGTATAGCATTTCATAGGCCACAAACGCGGCTCCATCCCGCAGAGAAAATCCTGCATCTTCAGTCTTTATTTAGATGGGAGCCCTGGAGAATTGATTTTGAGGAGATGCTTATTAAGCAGAGAAAGAATAGGTGGCTAGTGTTACAGCGTAGAATGACAGTTCCTGAAAAACGGAAATGAGGAATTAGCATAAACATGTGAGGGATTGTTTATGTGGGATAAATTTTCACCACAAGTGCTTCACAGGAAGGAACCCATCCAGGCTTTCTCTTTTATTTCAAAGAGAAGACAGCTGAAGCTCCATTTAGTGTTTCTGTCAACTTCCTCTCTATATTTTGACACTTAGAGGGAGGTGTATTTTATATTTTTATATCTGGCCATGTTTTGTCTGACGAGATGCGCTTGAGTTTGCAGATTTCTTTGTCAAAGGTTGTGTTAAGAGGACAACCCAACAACTCTTTGAAGTGAGTTAGGTTTGAACAGTGTAGAGCAGAATCATTTTGTCAGTTATTTTATAAAGAAATTAGAATTTATAAATATGCTATTCCATGGAATAATATTTTATTTATTTATTTTTCCATTATTTAGTGTTATATTCAGTAAAAATATATATTACCTTACCCAGCAATTAATCATCATTGTTATTCTGTTTTCTTCTGACTATTTTTTTTTTTTAACTCTAACTCCTCCTAGAGCTTTAATGCTACAAGCACCAAACTTGGCACAGACCTTTAAGTGTTCTGAAGTTTGTTGCTATATCTTTTCTAACTGATCAGACTTCTGGTTTTCTTATAAATTACGATCAAAATTCCAAAAAATACCATAGATTTGCACTGGCTGTAATACTAATGCTGTCCTATAGAGGGGCAACAGGATAAGACATCTATTATGTATACTCTTTAACTCTCCATTTAAAGAGTAATCAGTTAAAATGACAAATAAATGCATACCCCGAGAGCACTCCAAGTTATGTTTGTTTATATACCATCTGGATACTCAATGTTGATCGGATAAATGCACATTATAAACAGTTTATTGTACAGGTAAGTTAATCGCCGTTCTAAACTAATGTGCTGCGACATTGTAGCACGCACACACATACAGACACACATCACATGCAGATCGCACGCACACAGAAATGTTCAAGAGTGCAGAAACGCTTTTTCCTGTGATTTATCAATAAAATAGCTTAGAAACTGAAAAGTTATAGTATATATTTCTTTCTGGTTTTGAAGTAACTAAAACACGCAGCTTCACTATTAGTAGAGAGAAGCTGCACAGACAGGTAGGATTAATTCACAAACGCAATCGCTCTCTCGCTAATGCATTCAAATAAATGTAATCTTACTGTGCTACTTTATTTGTATCTGATCTATACAGACAAAATAACCCATAGACAAAAGACAGCATAGACAAAATAACTGATTAAAACGAGCTGTTATGTTGGAGCAAGTCTTGTGGGCAGCACTATGACACATACCACAGCTGTGCTTCAAGGTATCCAAGTTCGAGTCCAGGCTCGAGGTTCAGTCCAACATCAAAGTTTGTACACAAACTTTAGCCTCTAGTTTTTCTTTGTTTGTTGCAATAGAAATATTAAAATGCAATAAAAAACAAAATGAAGAAACTGATTGCTGATCAGGAAAATATTGAAAATGCTGATTAGGAAAATATTTCATTGTTTTGATGAATTATATCCTCTTCCCCACAGTACCAGAGTACATGCCCCCTCCTCAAGTGTCTCCTGTGTCCTCGTCCTCACTCAGAGTGAGCTGGGAGACGCCACAGGACAAAGATGTCAGGGGCGAAGTGACTGAGTACAGAGTCAACCTTCACCAAGAACAAATGTCCAACCCATATGCTCCACCTATAGTATATCAGGTATCCATTGCAGCACATTAAACTTTTTCTTGATAGAAAAGGGCCACTGCCAAAATATTTACTATACTTTGCCTCATGCATCACTCAGAACACTTCCCATTGCTCCATTTTTTCAAGCAAGTTTTTCTTTTCCACTTTCTTTAATATCTGTTGCTACATTGATAAAGAAAGTTTACATAGAAATGAAAAAAGCTTTTTCTTTTTTACCCCAATAACCTTAATTTCTGTCCAGTTTCATAATTCCATAGCTTGTGGCTTGTGTCCCAGTATGCATGTGGCGTGGGCTGAACTGTCCAAAAAGGTCTCCTCTATTACTCATGTGAATCTTTGTGTTTCTTTTTCTTCGTTCGGGTAGCAAACCTTTAAAGGTTAAAGTAGTGTCATGTCCTGCATGTTAGTCTGTATTTAAAGCACTGTTTTCCATATCAGAATCACCTTTCCTGTCTTCGTGGCAAATGTTTCAAGGATGTTTTTTGAGATTACTTTTCTTGAACAATCCTCTTTTTAATTGGATTTCATTATCTTAGATTTTAATTAGTTTGATAAGTGTATGTTAGCATTGATGTTTTCCATCAGTAATCTACAGATATGCACTTTTTAAATAAATATGTCAGGTCAGTCAGGTATTGAAAGCTCTGGGGGTGTGATCTATGTAGAGTGTGTCTACACGTACTTTCTTACAAGCGGTTGAAAAGATCTAGCTTTTTTTTTAAGTTTTGAGAACTGAATGAGCTTCTATTGGCATATTCAGTTGCTGAAATGTTGCTTGTACTTACCTAGAACTGCTCAGCAGTTTTGCTGTTTTCAACACTGCATACAGTCAACACTTACTGTACAACTGAGCAATCTCAGAAAAATCAAACACACTTTTCTAGATTGTTTCTGTCTCTGATAAGAACAATTGGGTAAACCGATTAATTTAGGAAACTGATTGTTTAAAATGGTTTGCATTTTGTTATCAGTAATGTACATTAGGGTGTTTGTCGCATTTTCTGTTATTTGGTTAATTTCTGTTATTTGGTTAATGTTCATTGCATAAAATATCACAGAATCACAGACACTTCACTCAGGCTGTTTGTGAAGACAGAAAGTTTTCAAATTACTTTGTAAGTTATTAAATAAAGAAATATGTTTAATTAATTTGAATGAATTATTTAAAAAAAATGGTTTTGAAGTCATTAATAAATACTTGTTTCATTACTTAATGAATCAGTGTTTTTGACGGAATCTTTTAAATAAATGACAATGGCAAATACATTTTTAACATTCACTTGTCGCCACCAAGATGTAATTGATACAACCATTATTTGAAGCGCCAAGTTAGTTTAAAAAGGTGGTTTGCTCTATTTTGATCGCTATCATAGACATCAGTGTTTATATCCTAAATTTAAACTTTTATCTCATTACTTCTGTGATAATTTGAATATTTGTAGCACAGAAATAACTACTGTGTGGTTCAAAACTGCCCTCTCTGGCTCAGCACGGCAGCACAAACACTGATTTGAATGTTCCAGTATGATTGTGTCAAAGGTTTAATAGACATGGGCGAATCATTGAAATTAATAAAATAAGATTGCGTGGGTGTTTGAATCGAGATTGCAATCTTTTTACGATTAATCATGCAGCTCTAACTGTACCACACCTTCAGCATTATAATTATTTTATCCGCACCGGACAGAGATTGAGACGGCACCGCTGCATGTCATGCCATACCTCTCACGGATGGCAGATGCCCGTCTTTAGTCGTCAACATGAGATTGGTTTCTGATTAGATCGGCAAATTGAGAGATCGCCGTTTCAATAATAAGAAGCGATTATCGGCAGATAGTGATCGGTAGCCGATCAATCGGAGCAACCCGCTTTATTACAATGTTGGTAGTAATATAGCCTATGTAAATGAACAATGTTTACTCTTTGTCCTTGTTACCTGGACTGAGAAATGTCCCTTTAATTTGTCAGCAAAAGTCGTCCAGATGATGCAGAATTAAGATGAAGAAATGCAATTCGGCACACTTTTGACAACTCAAGGGCTTTCGTGAAAACTACAGATTGTATTTCTGCATTTTTTTTTCCCGTGCTCACGGACAGTTGGATCGACAGAGGGTTGTTAACAAAACAGTTATTGTAAGAGTACATTTATCACTGAAAATTGTATTGTACTTTGTCTACTATTTAATCAGCATTATGGTAAAAATGGAACACTATGGCAACAGCCTTTTTACCTGTACATTACAATGTTTTGCTTTGGGTGGTTGAACAGAATCTGCACCCCGTTCCTTTTCTTACAAACTTTTTCATCCCCCTTCTCCCCCGTTTGGCTTAAAATACTGTGTTCATAGTCATCCACGTTTGAAATAAAAACTAAAAACACAGAGGTTCTTCAGATTTTCCATAGCAGTGTTCTCTCCATATTTACAATTCTTTGCGGCCTTTAGTCACTGCCTACGATGCTCTGGATCCTTCAGTGGAAACCGAAAATAACTCACTTCCGCTAAACGTTTACTTTTTGAATTCTTGCAACCGGGAACTATACAAGTCTACAGCATTTTGATTAAAAGTTTGCCAAGAAGTATTTCCTACTCAAGTATTTGACTCTGGTCAAGCCTATTCAATATGAGCTGGCTGGGAGTGGCCTTGGTTGGCAACATGCCCAGTGCATTATGTGTGCTAAAGACAACAGCCACTTTTCTGTGTTTTCTCTTGTGAAGTAGCACCAATTTAAAAAATAAAACTGCTTTTCTACTGCAAAGGAAGCCAAGTTTTATTGAAAGACCTCTTGGCCAATGGTGAATTACCGCTTTAAGTGTGAAATTGTGGGTTACGCAGTGTAATATGTGTGTTTTCATGTTTCAGGTGCTGTACAGTGGATCAGCACAGGAGCGGAGCTACACTGCAGGAGGACTGAAGGCCTATGAGGAGTACAGTTTTACTGTAACCGTGTGCAACAGACAGGGCTGCGTGAGCAGTCCACCTGCGTCAGGCCGAACTCTGGCCTCCGGTCGGTACCATCTCTAACATCTACATCCAGTGTACTTTACAAGCAGCCATTGATGTGATGTTTTGATGTCTATGTTCTGAATCTTTACTTCAGCTCTCATTTTCATCACTTTCAAATCTTTACTGATTGGTTTAAAATTCTACTTCATCCCTGATACAAGAACCAATCATGTTCTACTTTTAAGAAAAAATTCACAGTTTATAACTGAGTGCACACACAGTATGCGTGTGCGAGCACTCAACATCCAATTAGGTGTGCGAGCTTCGATATATGTTGTCGTTGAAAGGAGAGAAACCTGAATAGGTGTTAATTCTTATGTTAATATTAATGAAGTGCCTTTAATGGAAAGTGTCTGTCATTGCTCATAGTCAGTTTGTTGAATTGGTCTCCCTCAGTGAGGGCCGGGCCAGACCACCTTTAATTGTGTACGTAAACCCATCGGTGAACTGGAGCACATATGGTCTGCCCTGCTCTCAATTGAAAGAGGAAGTCTTTTATCTCAAAGGAATACAAACTAAAGCTATTTTAGATTCACTCTCAGGTTATCTCTATTATTTTCATACTTTAAAATTGATGAATTTTGAATAGTCAAGCAGTCAGAGGAAAGAAGGTTCGTTCTTTACGCAATTTCTGAAAGTGTGTCATCAAGAACACCATTTTATTTTTTATCAGGCTTTTCTGTTCTCTCTCGCAGTCACTCGCTCTCTCATTTTTCCCTTTTATATAGTGGATGTAGATTTTAGTTTTATTCATATATAAATTTTATTTTTTATTTTTTTATTGAGGACCAAGATTTTGCACAGTAACAAAATTATAGAAAATACATTTAAAAAATATGTTCTTAAGCAAAACTGCATATGCTCAATTATTAACGTGATATACAGGAATAAGAAAATTAACACTTTATTAACAGTGTAACATGGATTAAACATTAAAAACCTATTTTAGACTATATATTTGTAGAACAATTTGGCCAATCTTACCTTGTATATACAGCTATATATGTCTAGCTTAGCCTTTCTAGATTTGGGCTTTTCTTAATTGTACAGGAAGGAAATGTGTATACTTTCTGACAATGACCAGCCTCATTTCCCTTTTCAATTCTTTCCCTTTGCCTTTATTTTGCCATTTACATGACGACCCACGTGAAGGCTTAATGAGTTAAACCAACCCCTCAGACAGGATTCTCCACTCCGCTTCTAACTACTTCATTTGCGGACCAAGCCGAGAAATTCATTGTGCGGCAGTAAAAACAATTTACTGTTAATTACAAGGAGAAAAATGTGCCATAGCGTTCTCCCCGATTGCCATGAATCACCGCACACTCCCGGAGATTTATAAGGAATATGTAAGTAGGATGAATTAGCAGGGTTTAATAACAGAGGCACAAATCATGCAGCCTTCAAGGGCCTTTAATTGATACAGTGGAATGTGATGGGCATGAATCAGTCAGGCTCGCAGCGTCGCTGTAACATATGGTCAGCTCAATATGCTGCAGCCGACAGAGCTGCCGATGTCATCGGCTCTTCCATATGGCAGGAGGGTTTTAACGCTTTGCGTCTGTTTATAGAATTATTATTGAAGGTTTTTTGTTGGCATGGGGTATCAGTAGTTAAATTCTTATGCAAATATTTGCTTTGATTTTTGCATTTATATGGACTTGTACATCAGTTTTTATTGTGTGTATTTTGTGTGTTATTTTTTGGTTTAATATTGTGTTGCTCTTTTTTTTCCTTTATTTTTTCATATGAAAGCCCATTTTACGACCACTTAAGCTGAATTTGCAGTGTCTCCAATTCATTAATATTCTGCTTCCACACAAGCTTCTCTTAATGTCCTTACACACCTCCCGTACATTTGAACAAACAGCATGCTGACTAGCCCAACACAACCTGTTGTCTGGACCACTCAAGACTATGTCTCCCTCAAGCCTTGTTTTCACCCAACACTCTGCCAGGATTTAATGTTGATGATTGCAATTTATTTGAGCCTTACCTCCGTTTTATGACTGTCTGTATACACAATGCACATCACTATTACATCAATGCACTATTAGACAGAATTACCATCTGTTCAAACCGAGAAGTCAGCATCTGCTTTCTCCGAGTGGAATGACATCAAATTGCTTTAAATAGCACACCACTGAAATGAACGGAGACACTTAAGTTATTCCTATCTTTATAGCAGAATAATTAAACTGTAGATTAATGTCTCTCATAGCTATAGAACACAGTAGTGGAAATAAACACTCTTTGTTTCCAGTAATTTGGAATTGATGAGTCCGATTTGTCTTTTAATTCACATTCTTTGAGGCAATATTTAATTGTTTTTGATTTATCTTTACTAATATGCGCCACAATGTCAGTTTTCATTGAACAGACTGGAAAGATCTCAGCAAGCACAGTATTTGATATTTTGTGCCTGGTTGCGGTCAAGGTTTTAGTTCCATATAATCAATGAAAATTACATTAATCAACAAGGCAGAATGTGACAAAGATCAAAGAAATTTCTGCATGCATAGCAAGAGAGTAACTATTCAAAATCATTGTACACAATCCATTTAATTGTTGCTTGGCAAGCCGCCATGATTGGTTCAAATGCATAACATACACAATTTATAGCCCTGTCAGATGCAAGATTTATTTGAAGACATTTTTCTTTTATGTATACTCCCGTTCAAAAGTTTGGGCTCTGTAAGGATGTTTTTGAAAGAAATCTCTTGTGCTCCCCAAGGCTACATTTTGTTTGATCAAAAATACAGCAAAAGCATTAATATTGTGAAATATTATTACAATCTGAAATAACTGTTTTCTATTTTATATTGTAAATGAAATTTATTCCTGCAATAGTAAAGCTGCAATTTCAGCTGCCATTACTCTTTAGTGTCACATGATCCTTCAGAAATCATTCTGTTCACACAGCAGCAGAATACGGTTGTCAGTCCTGTATTTGAGTCCTTAATACGGTTACGTTCACACACAATAGGGCTATTTATGGGAGTGACAACAGCATTCTATAACCGAACTCATACCCGTAAATTTTCAGGACTCACAACCGCATTCTTAGAAAATCCGTGCTGTATGAACTGAACTGTACTGGACAACTAGTTGTCTGTCACGTCATACAGTGTGAGAGAGCCGCTCTCCTGAGGTGTTTTGTGTGTGGTTTCGCTTTCGGTAACTTACAGCGACAGAGATATGAGCTGTGCGTCATCTTAAGGTGGCAGATCCAGTCACTGTTCTCCACTGGAGTGGCTCCCGTCGGTTTTGTGTTTCTTTTCCAAATTCAAATGCCGTGTCATGCACGAGACGTCGCAAAGGACGTGACACGTGAGTGCAACTGTTAAAGACTCCGGCTAGCGCGTGTTTAGGTTTACATACTGCTGTTGGTTATTTAAAGGTACAATATGTAATATTTTTGCAGTAAAATATCCAAAAACCACTAGGCCAATGTTATATATTTTGTTTACTTGAGTACTTACAATATCCCAAATGTTTCCAACTATTTGTAAATCGTGAGAAAATTGCAATTTTAACCAAGGCTCCGGGACGTGTGAGGAGGCGCCTGTCAATTGCGTCATACCCGCGTTAACCCTAGGTCTGCCTCGGTTTCCGGTTTTATTTTGTAGAAACCATGGAAACACCAAATGTGCTTTAATATAATACAATACACGTTTTAATAGACAAGGGAACAACTGTTTTGATATATTGATAGACAGAAAACTAATTGTTGTTATATAGCTCAACACCTTCTTGATTTTTTGCAAGTACCATGCTTTACCATGCCTCTCATGCCTACAACACTATTCTGTGAAGTAGCTAACATAGCATAATCAGATGCAGCTTTATTTTCAGTAACGGTAATACAGCATTTTCTCCATCATACAATACGTTTTAAAATTAATTCCATGCCATTTATCAACACAAGCCATCCAACAGTTAATATTATATTCTAAAATCGATCTATCTTACTGCAGTGTGTCTCAAACAAGTGTCTCACAGCAGCCGCCGAGCGAACGTACAGAGTAACATTATATCATCGTTTTCAACACACACTTAAGTGTATCTAATATAATAAACAGAGCTGCGTTACCTCATACTCATGACCGGAAAAGCGGAAGCGGCTGTGGCATAATAAAGGTTCCGCTGCTCGTGAGGCGTGTGTTGCGCAGTCACTCCAGCGGCCTCATTCAGCTCCCACAACACTCGGTCCTGCTCTGCTTCATACTACAGTAACATTAATAATCGCACCCATGAACACGATTGCTTCCTGAGTCCAATCCCGATTCTTTTGCACCGTCCGTTGAGTTGGAGACCACATGTCCCAAGATTCCGCTCTCAAAACTTGGCGTCATCAAGCTACGCCTTTGTTTTGAATAGGCTTCTAGCGATCTCTAGCAGACAAAATTATTACATATTGTACCTTTAAGGTTTGATGGATGAACTCGCGGTTCAGTTAGTCTCTTGTCATGTCAAAAGTGATAAGACTTTTCAGTTTTATGGACTTTGCCATCTTTAATATTACGTTGGTCACCGTCGTTATGGTTGCTAGTAAGAGAATATGGGCTTGACTCTCATTGCATGTTCATACAGACAGTGTTCGAGACGCTACTGTAAGTTGCTGTGTAAACGGGACATTTCGAGACTCACACCTGTAAGTAAATGTGGTTGTGAATCCCCAAAACATACAGTGTGAACGTGGCATTCAAATCTATATTTTTCAGGATTATTTGATAAATTGAAAGTTATAAAGAACAGTGGGGTCACAGCCGCTGCGTAATATCATTGCACCTGCTGCACCATGGTACGGCAGCAAAGTTCCTTGATTATTACGCCGGAATGAGAGTATAGTTCCTATCCATATCGGCCTAGAAAATCACAACTTTTCATTTTCCGTCGGTCTTAGTACACGATGTAACTACAGAAGAGTCAAGTTTTAAATAGGAAAAATATCGAAACTCTTTGGTCATTTTTGATCGAGATGCTATTGGTCTAATCAGATTCAATGAACTATGCTAAGCTATGCTAAAAGTGGTACCGCCAGACCCGGAGATCAGCTGAATGGATTCGAAAACGGTAAAACTCAACAGTTTAACTCTAGGGGAGTTGGAAAATGAGCCTATTTTCAAAAAAGGTGGAGTGTTCCTTTAACCAATATCCATAATCCGTCCAAAAAGGAAGTGTTTAGTCTGCCCCTCCTTTCCTTTTTATTTCTGTGTAAAAGGTCCCATAATTCTCTTTTGAGCGCACATGCCCTCTCTGATGAGGACATAAGCCTGTAGCATTTTAAAAAGGAAGCACACTACCGTTATTGATCTTGTTGAAATGTGAACAGCTAATCAAGAGTTGATGGTAATGTTTTATGTATATTACATCCATAAAGACAAGCAGAACAAGTGTACCTCGCCTGTACACATCGCATTGACTACGGAGTGCATATATTCCCCCCACATGAGAAGGTTAGACAATTATGCATAAATCAATACTTTTCCTGTACAGAAATAAGTATTATAGTTCCAAGGAAAAATGTCAGGCAGTAGAAATACAGCAAACACTCAGGCCAGGCTGTAATTGGTGCTAGACATGTCTGTCTTTGACTTAGTCATTAATATGATGAAGACAATATTAACCTTTTTGCTGATCCATGTCAAAACAATAAATGTGCTTGTTTGAAAAAGGAAACATGAATCGTTTAACCAAGCTCAATCCATCTGCACTACTGTATTGTTTAATTTAGCTTATAATGGACTAAGAAAAAATGTTGTTTTTCAGGGATTTGCAGAAAGACCCATTAAATTAAAAAATAAACCCCCAAGAATCAAAATTTTACTTTTAAATAAATATTAAAATGAATAATTAAAAACCCAATAATGAAAATTCGGTCATTTACTTGCCCTCATTTTGATTCCAAATCTTTATGACTATCTTTTATCAAGCTAAAAATTTGATTTTTTGGTAACACTTTAGTTTAGGTTCCAATTCTCACTATTAACAACTAGTTATTAGCATGCATATTACTAGGAAAGTGTCTGTTTATTAGTACTTATAAAGCACATATTAATGCCTTATTCTGCAAGACCATATTCTACATCCCATAATCCTACCCAATACCTAAACTTAACAACTACCTTACTAACTATTAATAAGCAGTAATTACGAGTTTATTGAGGCAAAAGTCATAGTTAATAGTTAGTTAATAGTGAGAATTGGACTCTAATCTAAAGTGTGACTGATATTTTTTTTAAGAATATCCTGGAATATTATGACCAGTTTTCTGAAATGGATCATTAGATTCATTTAAAAGATCCTACTAAAAAGAGCCATTTATTCAAAATTCCTGCTCCTGTGATGAATGACAAAATTCAAAACTCCTTTTGTCTTCTACAGAAGAAAAAGTCATACAGGTTTGTAACAACAAGAGAGTGAGTAAATGAACTGTCCCTTTAATGAATTCCACCATCTGCAGACTCTTACTGAATAATCACTTCCCTTGTAGTACTTAAGGGCACGTGAAGCCACGTCAGTCACACTTCATTTTTACCGCCTTATGTTTTAAGGCAAAAACGATAAACGTCCAGCGAGACTTCACACAAATCCTATTAAATCAGCGGGAGGGATTTGAAATGATATCAGAGTTTCAATTATATAGACTCAAGTGCTATTGATTGAGTGTAATTTATGACTTGTGTGCCGTGATGGGCCTTGGAAGACAACACGTCCATTCCCTATGGAGGGTTTTTATTAGCGCTGCTGGTGTGGACGGCCTGACAGGCAGAGTGAGCTAAATGCACAGAGGATGTGTCAGGCCAAGGTAATTTACTTCCTCTCAGCCTACATGAGAGCCCCATTAGATCATTACAGCAGCATGCATGAAACTGAGCGATGACTATAAATGCACATCTCTTTTTTTTTAATTCTCATATCTCTCCATCCTTTCCTCTTTTCTGCTATGATAGCTCCGGCAGGTCTGAGGGCCCCTGCATTAAGGCCGCTGAATGTGACTGCGATGAAGGTTTCCTGGGATGCCCCGGCCGAGCTCAACGGGCCTCTACCTCTGTACCACGTGGAGCGGACGGATGTGTCTTTGTCTGATGCCCACGGCCAGGTTATAAAGGGGAGACGCTTCACAGGGAGTGGCTACTTCAGATTTCCCAGCTCTACTTTGCCTGTCAACACTGACTTCACAGGTACGGGGTCTCATTTCTCACTATTAACTAGTTGCTTATTAGCATGCATATTACTAGAATATTGACTGTTTATTAGTACTTGACTGTTTATTAGTACTTATAAAGCACATATTAATGCCTTATTCTGCATGACCATATTCTACATCCCATAAACCTACCCAATACATAAACTTAACAACTACCTTACTATTATTAAGCAGTAATTAGGGGTTTATTGAGGCGAGAGTCATAGTTAATAGTTAGTTAATAGTAAGAATTGGACCCTAAACTAAAGTATGACCAGTTTTCCTATTGTACCGAAATCGAACCAAACCGTGACCCCAAAACTGAGGTACATACCAAATCGTGACCCCTACCCTTTACTATACTGTAACGAGGCATGAAGCACAGCTCACACAGAGGTCACTTTCAAACCAAGTATCTTTCTGTTGGTCAATGTGGCGAAACTGTGTGACCTACTTGAGCCTGATGCAAAATCTGTGTGCAAAAAGTTTTGCCCTCATTTAACTCCATTATATTAGTATTTGCCAAACATGACCATTCCTTTAGTTTATATGATTTGGAATTTATGAAAATATTTATATAAATATTTTTATTTAACTTTTTTAAATTTTTGAATCTGATAAGCTGACAGAAAATCAATAAATGATAGTTGATTGCTATTCTCTTAATGCAATATGAGGCTTCCAGGGACAAAAAGACCAAAGCAACAGGTTTCTTCTGTACAGTAAGTACAGTCACATGTATGTGTGTCCATTGTAATGTGGAAGTCAAATAGGAAAAGCGTTTGCCTTAATTTGCAGGCCCTGTGTTTCAGGCTGGTGCTAATGAGCTGTTATGGGTTTAAAACAGGAGTTCCCAAACGTTTCCATTCCAGGACCTAACTAGACAAGTATAATCTATCTCCAGACCCACCAAAATGTTTTTTTAAGTGGGGTATAGGAGAGGGGGGGGAGGTGGTTAAAAATATAATCCCATGGCAACAAAATTCTGTTTACTTAATTAATCCATTGTGTCTTCACCTTCATGATCAGACATACCGCTGTATAATGCACATATATATTTCATTTTAAGAAGAAGACATGATTGAATATGTGTGCAGATGAAATATGTCCATAAAAACTTGAAATTTGCTCTCTCCGGTCTGGATATGAACTATGATCTGTGCTGCGAGTGTTAAACTCATCACGGTGTTCAGAGCAGAAAATGCTCTCATGCTCATTCTGTGTACATGTAAAATGCTTTTTACATACATATTTTACTTATGTGTTGGTCGGTAGACAAATGCACACAGTGAACGCAAAGAACCATGTCTCTGAAAGACAACAGCAGTGAGTTGAATAGACAACAGAGATGAATGAACACCTGAAACAGCCTTTCGTGACATTTGAATTATCCAGTGTAATGCGAACGACTTTCTTCCCCTTAATAATGCACATCGAGCTGCTTAATAATAAAACAAGCCGCTCTGAGACAGAAAACATTGTTTTTACAAGTCACACATGCGCGCTTCACTATAAAACAGGCAACTAGTGCATATATTTATATAATTAAATAGCAGTATTTGCGATTTGAAAATCACACTAAGCAATATCACGATTTTTACTTCATGTCGGTATATCGTGCAGCCCTAGGTTAAACTGTTTTGTGTGTGTGTGTGTCATTCACTGAAATGCAAATTTAGCTGCAGCCAAGTGACTTTGTGCAACCCACTTTTTCCCACTCTGTGGCCAACAGTTTGAAAACCCCTGGTCTAAAACTTAACGAACAGTTATTACAATCTAAATGTAAACTATCCTGTCAACATATTGTTTTTTTGTGAGCCACGTGAGCCACTCCAACCTCATTGCTCCGCCCCAAACACTCTTTATTCATCTCTCACTCCTTTCCTCACTCTTCTCCATCCTGATGTATTAATGACATCCATGATTAGACAAAGGGCAATTATACTTTTGTTTACAAACATAATTGGGGAATTGAGTTCCAAATGAATACAGGTTCCGGTTGATCTACTAATGCAAAAATCCTTCAGCTTGCCATTTGTTTAGATTACTTGCGATTTAATTGCGTTAAAAGCTGAGAAGGCGTTGCTTTAAGTTATCAGATTGGTCAGTGTAATGTGACAGAAGAGGCAAACATTAGATGACCTCTTTCTTTGAGTGACATGAGGATGAGATTTAGCAGTTATTTTCCTGTGACGTGGTACATTTTAATAGAAAAAGCTGTCAATTAAAGGTGAGAACGTGGCGGCCTTTAGTGAGGTTCATGTCATTTCCTCTTCTCTATTCCCCAGCCTCTCTCTGCTGCATAATCCGCAAACGAACATGAAACCATGTCATGTCGTGAGCCCTTTTTGTTGGACACATGCTCTAAGATATCTGGGAAATCTGACTTTATTTATATTAAAACGAGGCAATTAGTAGATCCTCCCTAAGAAGTCGGGGACATTAAATTGCCTCCTTAAGGAGCGTGCATATAAATGGGTGACCCTTTGTGACCTTGCAATTTCAGGAAATGAATGGCCATTTCCCCCTCTAACTCTATTAACATTTAGCACTGCAATTTCCAGTTTTTTTTCCTTAAATAATGACAAACGGATAAATCTTTATAAATCAAGCCCTGAGTTGAGTTCAGCTCACTCCCTAATTGATCAATGGCTGCAGTCAAAGTGGTGAGCTCGTCCTTGGGCCTGCTGGGATTATAAATGGCCACCAACTAATGAGGGAACCCAAAGAACAAACCAGAACGACAACACCCCTTTTAGCCGACTTTTCTTCTTACGCTTTCCACACCTTAAGTTAATCTGATTTTATTTCCAATTTTATTTCAAATGCAGTATACATGAGGTACTGAATGTCTGTCTTGTTGCACTACCCCAAAACACAAAGATTTCCCTGTTGAAAGTAAGCTGTTTTTTTTTTTTTTTGTTGTTGTTGTTGTTTTTTTATTGAACTTTAAGAAATGGATAAATCTGACCAAAAAACTCAATGGCTGAAATGAGGCATAATGACAACAATGAAAAGCGATGAACAAATAGCATGCTCTGGGACAAATACTTTGTATATTATTGAAATGTAGCCAAAGCAATAAATTAAGCAAAATCAATGGTCATCTAATCTTGTGCTTGAAATGACTTTGTTAAAGGATGCAAGTCCCAACAAATCAAAGTAAAAATGAGATTAAAAATGCAATATAGTTGAGGTGAATTGACTTGAGTTTTGATCGTCATTGAAATATTACAACAGTCTTGTTCTCTTTTTTCTGTTTAAATGTTTCTACTTGAAAGTGGCAGTGAAAATCCTATCAAACATTTTATCTATATTTTTTGTTGTAATTCATTATATTATAGGCTCATCTTACTGTGTCTATAGTATTCATCTATTTTATTTCATTAATTTCTTTTCTAGTCTGTCTATTTTCGTATGTGCATTGAGTGGCAGTGAAAAAATGTACAATTCTCCAAAATGGGAGGCAGTAATACATGAGAATGAAGCAATTTTCAAAGACTACATGCTATTGTAGCACAAAATGTTAAATGATACAAATTATTTTCCTTAATTAATTTGATTGATTGTCAAACGGCCTCAGTCAGTGGAAAGTAGAGGGAAACTTTGTACAGACATCATTAGTTTTTCCCCATTTAAAGATTAATCATGAAAAGCTCTGGCTCTTTAATTCTGTAATTTGTATATTTAATGGGGTGCTGCAGAATCTATGACAGTAATTAGCATTTCCTGAAAACTCATTAATACGCAACAACTTGATTAATGCTGCAATAATACTAACATGACTGAAGTTATTCAGGTTATGTACTAAGCAGATTAAATCCAAATAGCCCTGTTTGTTTTACTTATAGCTGATATGATGTTTTTTGGCAGAGGAAAATATTTTGGGATGAATGTTTGCCATCAATTCCCATTATCCATCAAATGACAAATATTCCCTTGCTTTATATTTTTTAAAATTGTTAAAAAAAATTTAGACGTAGAATTAGGAAAAATGTTTGACTGTATATAAAATATAAATAGCATGTGTGTTTGTGTGTATATATACATACATACTCACACACACACACACACACACACACACACACACACACATATATATATATATATATATATATATATATATATATATATATATATATATAGTCTCTGTCCATATTTGGTCAGTGCATTTACCCTGAGCACTGTGTCATAAAAGTGCTGATGCAGTCCCCATGTAAAAGTGCTTCACATCTTTCCCATGTCTTAGCGCTAGTCTTGAGACCCACAGAGGTGAATCTCATTCCTCATCAGCCCGCTCAGACCAGCCCTGTGCCTGAGAGACCTCTGACCACAGCTTTTCTGGACAGGCCTGTCAGTGCGTACAGCGCCACGCTGTTCCACTGGGATCTCAAATCCCACAGATGTCCCTTTAGCCTCCACGTTCCCTCTCCTGTAATGGACCAGACGTTCTGATGGATGTGAAGCACTTGTCAAAAAATAGCTGATCACCCCAGAGAGATCTGCTCTGCTGAACCTACAACTTCTGATCCAGGTTCTCCCCCACCATCCTCCACAGGACTGAGACTGTCTGGTCAACCTGAGACAAGAGCTTCTTTACAGAACACCTTCTTAAGGGCTCTATTGAGGTGCTCTTTCCCTTTGCCATGAAAGAAAATACTTACATTTGAACACATATTAAGCACATGTGGGATCATGTTAAATTCATGCTATGTGTGATTGAATGAAAATAGCATTTAGGGCTTGCATATTGGCTGTTTATTAGTACTTATAAAGCACATAGTGTATTAATGCCTTATTCTGCATGACCATATTCTACAGCCCTAAATCGTACCATATAACTAAACTTAAATGCTACAACTGCCTTACTAAATATTGAGGCAAAAGTCAAAGTTAATAGTGAACATTGTGAAACTTTTTCTCAGGACTCTTTGATGAATACAAAGTTCAAAAGAACAGCATTTATTTTAAATATTTATGTAATGCTATAAATGTCCCGTTTGATCATTTTAATACGTCTTTTATAATAGAATATATAATAGTTTTATCAGGGCAGAAGCTGTCTTGTGCAATCTAGCATATAGAGTCAGTCCTGTAGGGTTGGTATTCAGATGGTATAATCCCTGTATCAGTTGTATAGATCTGAAGCCTGAAGAAACATCTTGCTGCTCTACATGAGGTCAACCAGACTTACAACCTCTTCCATCCACTGGAGATTCTAAGATAGATTAAGTGGAATCTTTTTAATCTAACCAGTCTGTATTTGAGTGGGCTTCCACTCACAGTCCTCAACATATTAATGAACTTATATTAAAGAAGGACACCACATCAAAGGTATTTTTTATGTCTGATTTTCAGGTCAGATGGTGGAAGGTTTTACTAAGAACAGTTCTGAGGGGATTCTTTTTAAAGCAGTTCTGTTAGGATAAAGCCTTTAGAGGTTAGCTCTGCTCAGGCACTGTGGGACCGTTCAGGCACTGCTCAATGTTTTGTTCTCACAGGCATCACACATTCATACACACTCCCACTGGCTCATCAGAGCTCAGTACTCACAATTTTGGGCCTTTTTATCCTGTCACTTGCTCTTACATTCTTATGAATGTAATTTTTGTTGTATTCATGTATTCTGAAATGCTTTCAAACTGCTTTATAATACTTTCTGTGCAGTATTTTGATTAAACAGTCAAACAGTTTATTGATATGGAACATGCATTGGCTCTCCTCAGGCCTGCAGCTGAGTTTCCGGACACACGTCAAGGAGGGGCTTATGCTGTTTGCAGTTTCCCCTGGAGAACAGGAGGAGTATGTCGCTCTGCAAATACACAACGGCCGTCCATACTTCCTCTTTGACCCTCAGGTACATCATGTTCATGGACCGCTGTGTGTTTGTTTAAGTTACGAAAAGCCTCTTAATCTTCAAATGTTATAGATCCCAACCTCTAGACCAGCAGATATATTGGAACCCTATTGATTATTAGCTGATATTAGTGATTTCATTTAACAATATCAGGCAATATTGAATATGTAATTGTGTAGGCTAATTTTCACTCTTTTTACATTTTAATTACATTTGCTATCAATCTTTAAGGACACAAATAATTTAATAACACTGTTAAATGTAGTAGTTAGCAAATACCAAAATGAGCATCCACTTTTACATACTGTATATTGTAATGTTGTGATATCTAAATTCAATTGTAGCATTTAAAATGACTGATTTTAATGTTTTATGTTCAATTTATTTAAAGGGTTAGTTCACCCAAAAGAACTGAACAAAACGGATAGTATATATACACAGACTAAATGAGGTAATTAACGAACAACAGGTGAACAGAATCATTAATCTAACACAATAAGAAAATAGGTCAAATGACAGGGCGCACAGGCAAATAGGAACAGAACTAAAACACAATGAAACCAAGCCAAAACAGAACATAACAGAATATAATTGTTACAATTATCTTATCGTATTAAGAATTGAATGCCTACTTTAGATAGAAATCTGTGCTTTTTGATGGATTGAGATCTTCTCTGCTTAAAACTTCAGCTAAAAGAGGGTTTGAGACCAATTAACTTGTTACCCGCAGACATTGGGTGGGAATAGCAATAGCATGCTAATTATGCACACTGCAGCACTAGCATGTAGGGTTGAGTCTATTGCTCTGATGATGAAAGCAATCATGAAAGATGATTTCACATTAGTGTCCAGGAGACCACCGAGAAACTCACCCCACCAATAAGCGGCATTGCCGAATATTGCCGGTTTTGCATTCGTAAACACATTTTGTCGGGGTAGTTTGATAATTATAACTAAAAGTGGTGTCATGCCCAATTAATGTCCCCTGATAGCATGCCCATTAGTTCCCCCATTAACGAATTCAACAATTCTAATGGGATTAGCACCATGGGATGCTAATTGAGCGTGACACAGGGAACTGGTATGCTTCCCCACACACTCTTTCTAATGATGAAATTAATGAGCATTTTATGAAACACTGTCTCATGAAAGCGTATTTAGTTCCTGTAAAGGCTGTCACAAATGATGCTGTTTTTTTCCCAATGTCTCCTTATCGGAGTCTCTCAGAGATAAGCCAGTGATGAGTGGTTTCTAGGCATACAGTGAGGAGAGAAGGTCTCTCCAAGGCCCATGGGCATGATTAGTTGCATTAGTACCATGGACAGCGCCCATTTCATCTTAAACAAACTCAAGGGCTATTAAGCAAGAGTATGCTGCTCACTATGTTAATGACACACACTACATCACCAAAACCTATAGCAGTATCTATAGGACTCTTGTGGAACAGATCTTTAATGAACTCCTTAGAGTGTTAGTGCATAAATTCTTTTAGCCATACTCACTGTTTCCATTGACCGTTAGTTTTTATAGTTAAAAGGAGCATTTTCAGTTATCAACTGAATCATTTCTGTTTCTTAATTGTTTATATTCTATGAAGTTGTGAATTTATTCATTTTAAAGCAGTGGTTCTCAACCAGGTGGCCCACTGAGGGTCACTTCAAAGGGGGCCACAGAATGACTTACAATTATTATGTGAAAAATTAATCTTGTAAAATTGGATATTAAAAATAAAATGGCAAATGCTAAAAATAAAATAAAAATGTTAATAAAAAAAAAACCATCAAAATCTTGGATGTACTGGAATTACAAAATAAATCATGGTTAATGAATTTAATTTAACATATGAACAAACTCCTAGTTTCTGTTAATAAAAAAAAAGTTTGTAAACAAGCAGCATTGGCATAATAATAGCAGAAATACCAGAAGAAATATCTTAGCCTATATGATAAAATAATTGTCAAGAAGGCAAATTATTGTTGAGCCTTCATATAATTGTCAAAAAGGTTGTGAACCACTGATTTAATAGAACAGTTGAAGTGAAAAATGTGTCGTCATTTACTCATCATCATGACGTTTCTTCTGTTGAAGTTAAATGGAGATATTTTGTATAAATTGTCTTTTATTCAAATGCAATTGCAATAAAGGAGTCTTTCAAGTCTTGAAAGAAGCAATACAATAGTTTTGTGTGACAAACAAACTGAATTTGAAGTCTTTCTCCACTTAAAATCTGCCTTTTCTCTCCTTGTCAAGTTTATGAAATGAACAAATCGCACTCTTGTGTCAGATATTTCCAATGAATTCACAAAATTCTGATTCACAAAATTGGTCTGACTGATTCGTTTATGATTGATCCATTTCTTGAGTTCAGCTCATTGACGCATTGAACCGATCGCAGTGGCTAACAGCCTACTAAATTTTCCACGAATAATGACATAAATTTTAGTCATTTTCTTAGATTAAACCATTATATGACTTTTATATATAGTGTTGTACACTTTTACAGTGATTTTAATGGCCCCATTCTTTGTAATTACAAAGAGGAAAAAGACCAGTGCATTCCTCAGAATGTCTCCTTTTGTGCTTCACAGAAGAAAGAAATGTTTTGGAAAGAAATTAGGGTGAAAATTTTTTTTTTTTTTTTTCCGATGAGCCATTTTTTTAATCATATCTCAAGAGTATTTTAATGTTTACCTAAAAAAAATTTCCTTGAAACAAGAACTAGTTGATAATTCATGAGCGTAATTAGCAATTAATTTATGCAAGTAGATGATTTGTGGTGTAAATATCCTCTAGCATTGCTACAGTGTTTTCTTAAAATTGATGAATACTGCGACTGATCGTTTGGGGTTCAGTCATTAGGACTCCCTAGCTGATGTTTACAGCACATTACTGAAACTTGAATACATTACATCAGATGTTCAGGTCGTGATGTCGTTGATAGGTCTGCCTCCCATGCAGTGAATAAGACTGATATGATTTTTTGTTTTTGTCTTAAAACATCTGAAGTAAACACATTCAGTAAACACATTTTGGCCTGGAATAATTAAAGTTACCTGTTAAACTGCTGGCTGATGATTTTATTCAGAAAGGCTTTTAGTTTTTAGTTGTGACAGAATTGATCTCCCATCGTAAAGAAGCCCCACTGAATACTTTCAAAGGGAGGAAGGATAGGAATGCAGTGTTGTGTCTGTCCTGGCTTCTCCCTAAAGCAATTTCTTCTCCTCTCCTCCCTCTCTCTCTCTCTCTCTCTCTCCTGCTCTCTGCAGTAAGCATATCACAGAGCTGACTTTCCTCAGCATCCACACACATATTGATTTGATCATTAAATCTTCATCACAAAGAGGAGATGCGATACTTTGTGTCTCTGTGCTTTCACTGCAGAGCACTCAGTCAGGCCGTTAAGTGTATGAACCTGAATGATGTCATATTTTAGCAGGACAATAACCCCATCTTATGTTGATGGTGCCAGCCCATGAAATTTACTGCTTTTGGGGAATGTCCTATCTCTGGGCAGAATTCCTTAGCGCCTTGAGTTCGGTGCCAAGAGGGATTCTGGTGCTATTTTTTCGACTTCTCCAACTTCTTCTCTATAAACCCAGATATTGAAGATTAAATGGTCAAAGTTAACTCTCTGGATAAAAGTGTGATAAGTTGTTGGTGAATTTTTACCTAAATGTACCTACCTGATATGGCAATTTGGTTTTATTGAGCTTGAACCTCATTTTAATGCTGAGAGTGGAGTTGTGATTAATGAAATGTTTTTACTTCCACAATCTTGAAATTTTTGTGATATCACAGTATGTCTACCAGAGTTGTGCAAAATTCAGAGTTCAACAATTGACTCCCTTTCAGTTCATGAGTTGGATGGAATTGACCACAACACAAGAAGTTGAATTGGAACGGCATAAACGGGAATTTACGAGTTCTTTATGATTCATTCTGGGAAATTTACTATCCTAATCTAATCTGTCTGTTTTTCTGTCTGTCTGTAGGTTGTTCTATCTATCTGTCTATCTATCATTCCAGTGTTATAGGGTTCTAGCATTCTACACTCTAAAAAACAATGGGTTAAAAACAACCCAATTTGGGTTGTTTTTAATCCAAGGACTGGGTAAATATAGGACAGAACACATGCTGGGTTAATTTTACCCAGCAAATTGGGTTGTTTATTTAACCCAGCATAATGGGTTGATTTATTTTTACTATAATACTAGCTTTTTTTTCTTTTCTTTTTTTATAACTCCGTACATGAATGAATGTTTATGGATTTACCTAAAACCTCTAAACTTTTTTTAAATACTCCACACAACCACTGGTTTGCATGATAATTCCTTTCTTTTCAATCATATTTTATAGTATAGCATATTTTAAGTTTTTAATACATATTGCCTACATTTAAGCTCGTTTAACAAATATTAGAAGTAACATTTAGAAGTAATTCAAGTGTAATTGACCAGTCTCTGTTGTCCTGTTTCCACCGTAACAGCACTGGATCTTGTGCCAGAGATGGCTTGCGTTCAGCAGGGGAACTGCTAACTTCAGACCGCCGCCCTGCGTTTCACTCATAGCCGAAAAATGCTGTGACTGACTCCATAACCTCTCCATAAATAATCAGTGTACATTTCTGAGAACATATTTTAACATCCTAAGTATTTATATTCTGTATCTTTTTAAATAAAATAATAACATTCATCAGGCGTTTCCAGGCATCAGGTGTTTCCATCACATGAAAAGACCGACACGACACTCGTTTTTGGTGACTCGCATCACGTCCCTGTATGTTGCTTTGCATAAAATTAAACGATATATAAAACAATTACAAATTTTTAGATAAAATAAAATGTACACAAACCTGTATTTTACTGAAGACATGCATCAATTTGACGGAGCTGCACTGTTCTCTCCTAAAGAGGTCACAAAAAGCCCGCAATAAATAACTCAACTCCTGGGTTGTTATGTCTGACCCAGGATCTGGGTAACACAAAAACTACCCAAACACTGGAAAAATAACCCAAAAGAATGACCCAAAAAGCTCAACCCGGGATTTGGGTAGAAAAAATAACCCAAGATTTTTTAGAGTGTATCTGTCGTTCTAGCTATCTATGTGTTTCAAAGCTTTTTTAACTTTTAAAACTTCCAAACAAAGCTTTGCTAAGCCATTATTCAAAGTTTGTATGACAAACTTCTTTTCTAGTTTACACATTATTTTAAGGTGACATAGTTACCTGTTACTACATGTACTTACTGTAGTAATAACAGTAAATTATGCATAATTACAAGTAACTAACCCTAAACCAGACCCTAACCCTAACCGTAACTCTATAGTAAGTACATGTATTTAATTAATATTACTCTGTACTTATTTGAGTAAGTACTCTCTTACTACATCACCTTAAAATAAAGTGTAACCTAAAAATTATTATTATAGTTATTATATGAATTTCTTTACATTTCAAATCATTTTACATTCCTTATATTCCTGTTTGTATTGAAAGCGATTACACTACATTAGTTTATATACATGCATTTTTACCTCCTAAGCACTGCTGGGAAGGGAACATCTCCTCTTCCTAAAGCTGCTGATCAGCCATCATTTGTGCAGTGTGTGCGGTGTGTTCATGATGAGTGAGTGATTAACCCTCAGCGTTTGATGCTAGGCCTCAGCCGTGGCCCTCAGCCCTCGCAACGATGGAGGTAGACGCTATAATGACAACCAGTGGCACCATCTGATCGCTACCAGGAAGCAGGCCGTGGGAACAATCATTGTCGACAATCAATACAGCGGTAATGACGCACACACATATGATATTCATAGGCCAGCCCTGAACCCTTACTTCTGTCTTCTTCAGTTATTCAGTGCCTGTAAAACCCCCCACTTGAACAGATTTCAAGCAAAGGAATTATCAAGGTTAATTGTTGCCAATCATTGTGTGATTAGAATAATTAGGCCAAAGAAGCCTCTCCTTTGCTGAACTTACATTTCAATTAAGGCTGGAGGTGTGAAGCGGAGTCTCCCTCTTCCTGTCTCAAAGCGGTCTCAGGGGATTCTTCCCACCAGAGGAAGAAATGCTTTATCTCAGTCACTTTTTTAGAGTACTATGACTTTATCTGCTCTGAAGCACCAACTGAAACCATTGACATGTAACAATAAAGTTGTTAAAATACTGCTGTGCCCTGCTCTGATTACTGTCTCAGAAGAACATTATTGTATTGATTTAGTATTGGCGCATCCTTAGGGGTATCAGCTCATATTTTGTCCTTCAACAGGATCGGCATCAGCTACAAGTGGGAGCACCATCATCGGTCAGAATACGGGCGTCTTCATAGGAGGGATTCCAGAGAATTTCACCCTTCTTAGACAAGACACTGGTAATTTATCTCTGAATGGAATTTCCTGATAAGTGACAGTAGAAATCAATATCTACGGAGAGTTGCAAGTACTTATTATATGTATACAGGTCAAGCCAAGCTGGTGCAACATGGGTTTGCTGGTTGTTTGAGGGATGTGATGGTGCAGAAATCCAGTGGCACTAATGAAGTATGGGAGCCTCTGGACTGGGAATCAGCACTAGAAAAACATGAGACCTATGAAAGCTGGGAGGGCTGTCCTGCTGTCTCTGAAGATGGGGCCTACTTCCTAGGACATGGTACTACCTGATTTAAACTTCTTTTACGTGATCTGATAATTTGTAATGTTAATGTTGAGTTTCCCTAACAAATCTATTTCTTTTTTATATTCAGGGTTTTTGAAGGTTAAGCCTGAAATATTCACTGGTGGAGATTATTTCGAAATATCATTTGAGTTCAAAACTGATCAACTAAATGCACTACTATTGTTCGCCTATGATGTAGATGGAAAGGATTTCATTTTGGTAAGTTTGCTTAAATCTAAACATTAGGGCTATCATTTTAACTTGCACTCAATTTAGTGCAATAAATTATAAATAATTAACAAAATTTAGCACGATTAGTCATGTTGTTGGAGCAATTCAAGTACCACCTCAATGTTGAAAGTTTTTTCTAGTGTTTAGTTGATTAATTGCAATTAATTAAATTAATTCATTTGAATGATCATGTAAAAATTATAATTACACAAATTGAAATTAATATGTAGAATGTTTCAAAACATCATTGTAACAGTTGTGTGTGTCATTCAGGCAGAGCTCCAGGGTGGAGTTCTCTTCTGGCTGTTGCGTTGGGGTGAACAGAAGGCAGAGTTGAGCGTATGGGTGGGCCTGTCCTACTGTGATGGGGGCTGGAACACTTTGAGTGTGCTGAAGAGAGGCCTGTTAGCGAGTGCTGGCCTCAATGATCTATATGAACAGGAAAGGAAAGGCATGGGTGGCCCTCTGACCATCAGCTCTCCACTCTATGTAGGGGGAGTCCCACCTGGAGTAGTGCACCCAGCACTGAACAAACACAGCCTTCTGCACGGTGAGACACTTACAGGTTTATTTGTGTATATATGTGTGTGTGCAGATATAACAGCTTCCACTCTTCTGGGTAGGAATATCTAGCAGGGATTTAAAAGGATTGTTTACCTGAAAATGAAAATTTGTCATCACTTACTCACCCTCAAGTTGTCCCAAACCTGTAAGAGTTTCTTTCTTCTGTTGAACGCAAAAGAAGATATTTTAAAGAATGTTGGTAATCAAAAGGTGATGATACACGGGGCAACTTTTTGAGCAATGTTGCCGGGCAGTTTTGCCAAGCAATGTTGCTTGGGCACTTTCCTATTGAGAATGGGCAACAAATTTCGATCTAAAGTATCCAGATAAAAATTTGTTTCCCATTCTCATTGGGAAAGTACCCAAGAAACATCGCTCTGCAAAATTGCCCGGCAACATTGCTCAAAAAGTTACCCCATTTATCATCACCTAAACAGTTGACTTAGCCATTCTATAGTAGGGAAAAAAAATACTATGGAAGTCAATGGCTACCATCAACTGTCTGGTTACCAACATTTTTTTAAGATGTCTTCTTTTGTGTTCAACAGACGAAAGAAATTCATACAGGTTTGGAACAACATGAGGGTGAGTAAATGATGACAACATTTTCATTTTTGGGTGAACTATCCCTTTAATTTCACGAACTGGCTTAGGTAGCATCCTATGCTTGATTTTATACACCTGTGGCAATGGGTCTGATTAAAACAGCTGATTTCAATATTTATGAGGTGTGTCCCAATATTTTTGTCCTTATATATGAATTGTAAATTAATTATTATTTTTATAATTAATTATATTTTATGTAATTTTTCTGATAATGAGCCAATAGGTTAACAAGAAAGAGCAAAACATTGGACCCATATAGTTATAGAATCATGATTTTAAAATGACATAACTGAGAAATGTACTAAATGTACTCAATCTATCTGGAGTTTACTGACAGTTTTTGTTGTTTCAGATAAATCGGACCAGTTCAGAATGTGACTCGAACATCTTTCTCTCTTTGTCTCTCCTTCTGTCTTTGTCTCTCTTTCATCCTCCTCTGTGCTGCTCTGCAGGTTTTGGCGGCTGCATCAGGGATGTTAGATTCGCACGCGGGCCTGTCGTAAGCTTGGCGGCCGTGTCCAGCAGTGCTGTCAGAGTCAATCTGGATGGATGCCTGTCAGCTGACACCAGCGTTAACTGCAGGGGAAACGACTCCATTCTGGTGTACACAGGCAGAGACAGGAGCGCAGAGGACCTGACATTGCAGCCCTTCACGGGTAAAAGCAGCATCCGACCCCTTTTCGCAAGCACAGTCCCCACCAGCGCGGTAGCCAAGCCTCATTGACCCGCAGCTATTTTGGCCTCGTGTTGCCTGCCTTGCCTCTGTGTCAGGCGATTGTTTGGCCTGATTTGTCCTTTCTGCTTGGGGTTTGTTATTGTAAAGACCAAACAGAAGAACAACATAATATGTCCAGTCCAGCAATGGACGCAGACACGACACCAGGGGCACAGAGAGGTCATATCTAAAACAGCTACTGCTGTCCCCTTCATCAGCAATACTGCAAAACTGTTGAGAACTGCACCTTAGCTAATGCACACGGACAAATATAGCCGAGGTACCTCTCTTGTGAGTGATGGAGATAGAGCGAGAAACAGTTTTTGTGTTCACACAACAGACTTAGAATATAGACTTTCTCACCAAGTGAAATATTCACTGAAATAACTCAAATTGTCAATACATGAAGCTGTTTTTTATATTGAATTGTATTGAGAAAGCAGATTTATTTTTAAATGTTTTTTCCTCTCTCTCTCTCTCTCTCTCTCTCTCTCTCTCTGTGTACAGAGTATTTGTACAGAGTGATGGCATTGGGAGAAGGAGGTTGGACAGCCGGCCCCTGGCAACGGGGACGCAGCAGAGAGACAGGTAGGATAGTTGCCAATAGGTAGTCAAATATCAGTAATTAGGCTTTGGATCTCACTGGTAGAATCCTACAGTCTGATGTATGCACTTACCTCAATGAGATAAAATATATATATACTACTACCGTTCAAAGGTTTGGGTCAATAACATGTTTCATTTTATTATTTATTTTTTTTTTTTTAAATGTAATATTTTTTATTAAGGAAGGATGCATTAAATTGACAAAAGTGACAGTAAAAACAATCACAGGAATGCATTACAATTTAAAATATATTACAATAGAAAATTATTTTAAATTGAAATAATATTTCACAATATTACCATTTTTTATTGTAGTTTTTATCAAATAAATGCTGCCTTGGTGAGCATAAGAGAAATCTTTGAACGGTAGTGTAATTTACAATATTATATAATTACTGTAGGTAAATACATAATGTTCAATTTATAGTATAATTTTGCTCAGTAATTACAGATTAAGTTTGTTTCCAAAAAAAATACAGTGTGCTCTGGCTATTTTTATTCTTTACTGTCATTTATACTCAGCACACACACTCTTACTCCCTCACCTCAGACAAAAAGGCCTACAGTACAACTTAGCCAGCACTACAGGCTCTATACTGATATTTATTTGTGTCATAGTTTTCAGGCCAACCCATTTTATTCTTATCTGTACAATATATGTAGCAGTCAAGGAGATGAGATCTGCTTGGAGATAGCTTATCGTGAAGCTCTCTGTAAGAGCATGCATCACCCACACTGCCTTATTACAGATGAAGACTGTGTGTGGAGGAGAGAAAGAGAGAGAAGGTTGATGGTGTCTACAGTATATTGAAATGAAGAGGCTCAGATATGTAAAATGATGCTCAAGTGGTTAAATATATTTAATTAAATTAATTGTGCATAATTAAGCACACAACAAAGAATTAGACTTTAAAAGCTAAATTGGGCTATGAAACACATGGACACATTTTAATAGTTATAAATATATATTTTTAAATAACACCTTAATTACTTCAGTGCACCTTATAAGTAAATTGCTTTTGCAACCCATTTTATTTCCTACGTAATTTGATGCATTTATGATTGAAACAGGATATGAAGGGGAAAAAATATAGAACAGGACTTGAATAAATATTAAAGGTACAATATGTAAGAATTTTGCAGTAAAATATCCAAAAACCACTAGGCCAGTGTTATATATTTTGTTCACTTGAGTACTTACAATATCCCAAGTGTTTGCAACTATTTGTAAATCGTTAGAAAATTGCAATTTTTAACCAAGGCTCCGGGACGTGTGAGTAGTCGCCTGTCAATTGCGTCATACCCGCGTTACCCTCGGTTTCCGGTTTTATTTTGTAGAAACCATGGAAACAACAAAGACTCTTTAATATTTACATGTTTTAATCGACAAGGGAACAACTGTTTTTAGAGACAGAAAAACTAATTATTGTTATATAGCACGTTTAGTCTTATTGTTTAAATCTAATTTTCTTGATTTTTAGCGAATACCATGCTTTTGCCATGACTTAGAGAAAAACACTATTTTGTGAAGTAGCTAACATAGCATAATCAGATGCTTTATTTTTAGTAACAGTAATACAGAATTTTCTCCATCATACAATTCGTTTTAAAATTAATTCCATGCCATTTATCAACACAAGCCATCCAGCATTTATTAATATGATATTCTAAAATCAATCTATCTTACTGCATGTGTGCAACAAGTGTCTCACAGCAGCCGCCGAACGAACGCACAGAGTAACGTTATAACATCATTTTTAACACAGTCAAATGTATCTAATATGATACTCATGACCAGAAAAACGGAAGCGGCGACTGTGGCATAATAAAAGTTCTGCTGCTCGTGAGGCGTGTGTTGCGCAATCACTCCAGCGGCCTCGTTCAGCTCCCACAACACTCGGTCCTGCTCTGCTTCATACTACAGTAACGTTAATAATCGCATCCCTGAACATGATTCCTATCCTGATTATATTCCACCGGCTGTGATGTGAAGACCACATGTCCCAAGATTCCGCGCTCAAACTTGGCGTCATCAAGCTACGCCTTTGTTTTTAATAGGCCTTTAGCGACCTCTTGCGGACAGAAAATTTTACATGTTGCACCTTTAAGTAGACAAACTATGTATTTTCTTTGAAGAAGCATACCCAGATGAATTGTTCCCAATAGCACCAGGAACGTGCATTAAGAAAGTAAATAGGGTCAATTTTGATTTCATTTTGTCTTTAATTGACCCTTTGCCAGGAGTTTGATTGACAGGCGATCTAACCAATCATAACGCCGAATCCACTGTTTAACAAAGCAGTCGGTGGAGTTAGCAGATTAACATTGGTTGACTTGAAAAATGGTGTGTAATGACGTCTTTCCGCGGTTGAAATGACATTCCTTCTGACGTTCATTCATGTTTATTAGATGCTATAAATTAACTAGTAGGAAGAGATGATCGGTTTACGAGCCGCTTGAACTGAGGCACTACAGCAATCTGTCACAACACATTAAAGAGCCACAAACCGGTATTTATTATTTAAATGGCTTTAAAAAGTACAAAATTTGACACTTTGTTTCATATCAAAAGTACCCTGCTCTGTCTTGTCTGTCGACGCGTTGTCAGTGTCCTCTTTGCTTCGCAAACGGTTTTCACAACAAAACCCGCCCAATTGCTACTCAAAACTACCCCAAAACTAGCCCAGTCGTGTTTCAGGGGAGTGCCACAGTAAAAATCGTGTTCCAGGGAGTAAAATCCGTGTTTTTGGTGGGGTTCCCCTAGTGAAATTTGCATTATAGGGGCTAAATATCATGTTATTTGGGATCGCATCAACCCATGGACATTAAAAAAAAACAGCCCGCGGCAACAGTGTAAATGTAGCCCAATTCCGCGGGAAAACCGCAGACTTGGCAACACTGCTGCTTGAGAACATGATGTGTAGCGTAAGAGCGGCATGGCTTGTCGGACGTAGCAACAGTAACTAAAGGGGGCGGGTCTTTGCGAACGGTCAATTAGGCTACATTCATTTTGTCAGATTTCTTTTCCACTCTCTCTGTAGTTACACATTTGCTTTCTGCTGTTCAACAGCAGGGTTATTTGGTTAAAAACACCTTTGAAATTTGTAATACTTGCGCTGTTGGTACAGATGATGAATCACAAAGACTTCCTACTTAAATTTGTATACACTGTATTATAGGTCAGACCAGCTTTCCAGTGGTGGATATATCACACACGTCTGCTGTCTGGCTTGTTTTGACTGTATAAACGAGTGTTAAAGAGATTCTGTAGTCCGTGACACATCATAAATGATGCTTGTTGCATTTCTGCATATGTTCGACTGTTTTATTTATGCTCCCTAAAATGTGAATCCTGAAGAGAAAGCAAGCCGCCGCTTGATGGGCGTGAAATATAGCCCAGAATGAACGCTGGATGTACAGTCATATTAAATCAGTGCTGAAAAAGTTACAACTCTAATAAATTGTATTTATGCTAATGGTTAGATATGATTTACTGTGTCTATTAAAAGTGAGGAATGTGTGTGCTGCTTTTCTTTGGCCTGACACACACTTTCTCTCTTTCCCAATTGGATTCTCACACTCTCGTTCCTCTCCTCCCCCTTACTTTGCCTCTCTCTCTCTTTCTCTTGCTTTTCTTCTCCACGTGTCTCTCTCACCTATTATTTCCTGTACAGTTCCACAAAGTGTGCTGCCTCCCTCCAGAGTTGGGAGTGTAAATGGTTCCAGCGTGGAGGTGAGCTGGGAGGAGCCGGCAGAGGTCAGAGGTGTAATTGAGAAGTACGTACTGAAAGCGTACAGCCGGGACCGTCCCTCCTCGTCCCCCATCAGCGCCACCTTCCCCCACTCTCTGCACCTGACAGGTAAGGGCCTCGCCGTCCGCCTGGAGCTTGGCTCTGACACCTTTTAACCCTCATGTTCTGTTTGGGCTCTCAGAGACCTCAGTACCATTTTAATAGCTGGAAAATACATACTTAACATTAAGGTCATGAAGGGAAAAAATAAGACGTTGATTTTGAATTGGCTATTATTTTAGCTGACAATAACCTGTGCGAAATATCCAAAACACATTTAAAGGAATAGTTCACCCATAAATGAAAATTGTCATACTTTTTTTCACCCTCATGTGTTTCGAGACCCATCTGACTGTTTCTTCCATGGAGTTCTTTGTGAAAAATAAGTACACTTTTACATGCTTTTTAACAAGAGTAATTATTATAGAAATAATACACTTTAAACCAATATTCTTAAGTACAAGCTAAATGTAATGTTCTTGAGCTCTTAATTGCATGTTATTAACAATTAAATATAAATATAATATAGTAAAATATAATATAGTTTAAATTTATATTTAATGTAATTAGTTTAATTTAATTTTTTTTGACCAACTTCAGTAGGACATAAGTACATCTTTATGCTGTATGTAATTTCATAATTACTTCACTTGTCTTTGCAATATAGTTAAAGAGTACTGTTTAATGTACAAGCATTTTTTGCTAAACTAAAATATACTTTAATGTCATTTCTATTGAAACTTGTATGTCATGTGTAAATATATTTGTAATTTTGTAATGATGTTGTAATTTAGTACCTTTAAAATGTATTAACTTTAAAAGTAACATCAAATAACACAAAATTACAATCAAGTGCTTTGTATATGCTAGTCAATACATCAAAGTAAGTATACTTCTTTAAAGCTTGACAATATATTATTAAAACAAAATAATTTAAAATGTACTCAGTGTAAAGATTTGATGTACACTACACGTGCACTTTCAGTACAATTAAGCACACTTCTTAGTGAATGGTGACCATGGCTGTAAATCTAAATTTTCAGTGAATAAGTAAGTTTGTTACTCACACTGAGCTATCACATGGCTTCAGAAGACTCAGAATATAGTGTACAAGTTTTATGGACCACTTCTATTGTGCTTGTTGTGTTCTTTTTGGTGCATAACATTCATTGTATGGAAGAAAGCAGCCCAGCCATTCTGTTAAACATCTTTTTTTTGCGTTTTCTGGAAGTCATAAAGTCATACAAGTTTGGAATGACAAGAGGGTGAGTAAATAACAGAATTTTCGGGGTTTTTTTTTTGGTGAGCTATCCCTTTAAACACAAAATGCAGTGATGCTCCAGACGATCTGTAGTCACGACAGTGTTCCCTATGTGACATTGCAAGTTTATAGACTGAAAATCTGCTTGGTTACTTGAAATTACTTCAAAGAACAAATGAGGATCTTGAAACAACGATTACGTTCTCAGATGACCAATCACTGTGGTTAGACTCTGTCTCCGGGCAAAGCGAAACAAGAAGACCCTTTTTTTTTGCCTTGTTCTTGGCACGCTTCAACCCGCGCAAGCCTAAGCTGCACTAATTTATGATAGCTGTGACACCAAAAGCAGAATTACACGGGCAGATAAAAACTCCGAAAGCAAATGAGTGGGTAACGAGAGGAGAGCAGGTCAGGCTCTTAATTGAATTAAAAGACGTCTGACTAAAAAAAAAGTTAGACTTACCTGGCCAATTATGGCTCGGCTGGGGTGTTTACCTTCCAACTCTTCCAAAATCTGTCTGCTACATGGATACAGTGGATGCTTGCCAAAGATTCACTCACACACTCCATTAAATGGATCCTGCCTTTATTTTGGATGACAAATTTAAAAAATAAATCCTGTTTTAAAGTCTAAAGATGAATTAAAAGCTGTACTTGCTGGGGTCGTCTGTTCTAATTCATTCATCATAACAGAACTGTTGTTTTCAATATTTATTGTTTTAAAGTTTTGGTTTCTAAAGGTCAATCTAATTTAGATGGTTAATGCACTCTGTAACTGATATTTCATGGTGAAAAATTAATTGCAATCGACACAAACCTATGTAATGTGGGTCATATTTTCTTTTACTTTAAGTAGTTTTTGTTCATATTTTTGGAGGATGAGGGCCTAATTTAACCAACTTCTTAGTGGCAGGTGAATTTGTGGCAGAATATAATTTGATTGGATGTCTGTGATCCTATCAAAACTGAACAGCAAAGCACAAGCCAAGAACAAACCATACTGAACTTAGACCACGTCTATAACATCTTCACAAACAATCACTAATGAGTAAAAGTACTGAGCGATGAATTAAAGTCAGAGTCATATTGATCACAGCAGGCCTGGATAGTGACTTTCATAGCGTGCAAGAAAACCCCTTTAAATAGCATCAGCCACTTTATCCATTAAATAACGTCATTAGTGTCCCATATCCTGAATAGCAAAGGCCGCATCACTTTCCATCCATCTGATTAATAGGAGATATTACTGTTTGATAATAAAGACCTTTTTAAATCCAGACCTATTATCAGAAGTGATGGTTATATTATGCTGTGTTTGAAAAGCCATTGCATTAAGTCTTTAGGAAGCAGAGTTGGGGAGGCCCACTTTTTGAAATATGGAAGAGAAAAGAATGACATTTGCCTCTTGCTCTCTGAAACGTTCTCTTCCTCTTTTCTTTCGCAGGCACTTTAAGTGGCTTGGCTCCTTTTAGCAGCTACAGTATTACCCTAACGGCGTGCACTCAGGCCGGGTGCAGTGAGAGCCCGCTCGCCACCGGCTTCAGCACTCCACAAGAGGGTAAAGTCATTTAGAAGGTCCTGACTCCCACATTTCTTTGATGAATAATAAAAGTGACGAGAGGGGCTCAAATAGTGCCGAGCCATTTGCTTGAAAACTCCAAACTAATTTGATGACAAAGTGCAATGCCAGGCTGTAATTGCTCCGTCTTATTTATTTTTTTATTTCCCCGTCTCGTTCTTATTCCCGTTTTTTGGAGAGAGTGGTTTTAGGAACAGGGGTAAGTGTGGGATTGAACTCTCCCCCCTTTAATGACATGCATCTTTAATAGCTGTAATGCAGATTAATGGGCTTTTTAATTGCTGTTACATTGTTCATGCGAGAGCCTTGTCTTAATGTAAGGCATCTGAAAGATTAATGAAAGCTTCTTCATTTCACTCAACCAGAGAAGTAAATCTAAAGACAGTTTGGGCTAAAAAGAATTGATTGTAGAGCCGAAAAGTATGAAATCGAGAATCAAGCGGCCCATTTCCACCGTTCTCATTCAATCCGGTGAGGCCCGCTCCTGTGGTGTGAGCGCACCGTGGCAAACATCATTTCTCTCTCTCTCTCTCTCTTTCAACTCTTCCAGGCTCATTCTTTATTGCCTTCACATCTGTCTGACCGCACAGGCAAGACAAAGAACCTTCTTCCTCAGTCAGGGAGGAAAAAAATGTCATGTCTATTGACCGAGAGCCTTTTTCCTACATGAAACAGCAAGAATAAAGACAGATTAATTGTCAGCAGCAATTATTTTCTCTGTCTGATTGCAGAAATAGAGCTGGTTTCAAATAAAATGAGCTCGCTTTCAGGCCGATATTGTCAGATTTCTCTCTTTTGGCAGTGAGTGCAGAGGCTGAAAAATGTAGATAGCATTTTAATCTAACTTGGCCTAAATATCCTTGTTTAAAGGATAGTATGACATTAAGGGTCACTGTGGAGTGAAAAAAATCGATCTGATGGGGGCTTGATTACTAACCCAAATTACAGTATCGATTCTCCATGAGGGAAATTTTTAACATTGTTTTAATGCCACATACAGAAGCAACTTCATTCTCAACTTACTCTTGCTCAGAACATGTTTGAGGCAGTCTTTATCTGTCACAATGTATTTCATTTGATTAACAACCTAGAAGTAGTGCAGAACCTTAAATATTTCTCTTTTTTATTGCGTTTTATTTAATTTTTATTATTATTATTATTATTATTATTATTATTATTATGTTGTATTTAATTATAAGCCATTATATAAACACTGTAAAATATGAAAATCTTATTAATCTTTTATTTATTATTTAACCAGTTAAATAAGGAAGGAATAATTTAATTATCAGGGAAAAACCCCTTTATTCAGCTTATAATATGTTTACCACACATTGTTTTTATACTTAAAGTGCTCTTGTATGTAGGACTAATTTCTTACGCATCTCATCCCAAACCTCCTTTGCTAATTCCAAAACATCATTTTAGAGCTAGTAATGGAGTCCATTGATATCCAGACTAATGCAGTTACCTGATTCTGTGCATCTTTGCAGTGTTTGGCAGCAGCGTCTTTACTAATAGCAAAGCTGCAAGTTTAACTGCTTCAAGAACAGCAACATTGGTACCTGTCACAGTCACCGTCTGTTTCACCTTCCCCGGACTCCACTTCCCAGCATCCCTCTGGTTCCTCACCTGCACTCCATTTGCAATCACCTGCACCTGAAAGCCATCACCCTTGTTATTACTCTTCAGCACCCTACTTAAGCCCCACGTTCACTCCACCACAGTGTCTGGTCTCGTTTATGTGTAGCACAACGTCACACTTACCTGGACTCCTCTTTGTCTCCGTGTTCTCCAGCCGATCCTGTGAAAGACAATTCATTGATTACTCTCCAGCTAAGTGACTGTTTCCACGTGCTTGCATATCTACACACCTGCTTCACCTGTCTGCCAGTTTCCGTGCCTCTGTTTATAATAAAGAGCTTGTTTGTCACTAACCTGCCTGCCTCCGTCTGTGTACCAGAAGACCAGACCATTTGCAGAGCACCAGGGATTCTGGCTGGGAATTCGCTGGGCTGTTCACCTTCACAGACAGATTCTGTCGTCTCGTCCAGACCAGCTCCCTAGACGACATGAGAATTAAAAATTTGTATAGGATCGGGTCAAACTTTGTGGATCCCAGAGAGCTCCCCGATCTCACTGGTTTGGACTGTGAGGAGGCCATTTACCAGTGTCTGGAAAGCTTTGTTCCACCATCGGCCTTCCTACCAGTCCAAGCATCCCTTCCCAAGCTGGCCACGACTTCAGCGTCCCGTCTCTAGATGGCCACCAGTCCATAGGCTCTTCCTAAGATGGCCGCCAGTCCCAAGGCCCTTCCTAAGATGGCCGCTAGTCCAGAGTCCCTTCTCAAGATGGCCGCTAGTCCAAAGGCCCTTCTCAAGATGGCCGCCGCCACACCTGAGCCCTCAGTCAAGATGGCCGCCGCCACGCCTGAGCCCTCAGTGAAGATGGCCGCTGCCACAATCATGGATCTCTTCCTCATCCAGGATCCTGTCCCTGACCTCAATCCTGTGTTAATTCCAGTCCCTTACCACAGTCCTATCCGTCCCCGAACTTGGTGCCCGAGCCTGGGGTCTGGGCCAAAGCCAAGGAGCCTACCCCGCCATGGCCTTCCGACTGGTCAGCACCTCCATGGCCTCCCGACTGGTCAGCACCTCCATGGCCTCCCGACTGGTCAGCACCTCCATGGCTTTCCGACTGGTCAACACCTCCATGGCCTCCCGACAGGCCAGTATCTCCTTGGCTTCCCAAGCTGCCTTACAGGCCAGTGTCTCCATGGCTTCCCAAGCTGCCCGACCCGCCATGGCTTCCCAAGCTGCTCGACCCGCCATGGCTTCCCAAACTATCTGATCCTCTATGGCGCCCCGGTCAGCCAGTACAGTCCTGGAGACGACCTACCCTGCAGCACCCGGATCACCCGTCACATCTCCAGGACGCCCGCCCTCCCTCCCTCCCTCCCTCCCTCCCTCCCTCCCTCCCTCCCAGTTGTCTATATACGGCGTGAGGTCGCGCTTACCGGGAGGGGGGAGTAATGTCACAGTCACCGTCTGTTTCACCTTCTCCGGACTCCACTTCCCAGCATCCCTCTGGTTCCTCACCTGCACTCCATTTGCAATCACCTGCACCTGAAACCATCACTCTTGTTATTACTCTTCAGCACCCTACTTAAGCCCCACATTCACTCCACCACAGGTCTCGTCTGTGTAGCACAACGTCACACTTACCTGGACTCCTCTTCGTCTCCTGTGTCCTGTTCTCCGTGTTCTCTGTGTTCTCCAGCCGATCCTGTGAAAGACAATCAATTGATTACTCTCCAGCTAAGTGACTGTTTCCACGTGCTTGCATATCTACTCACCTGCTTCACCTGTCTGCCAGTTTCCGTGCCTCTGTTTATAATAAAGAGCTTGTTTGTCACTAACCTGCCTGCCTCCGTCTGTGTACCTGACAGTACCTCGCTACTGAGAAATGTTATGTAGCTTTTCACTAGTGAAACTATTTTATTGATAAAGTCGCCGGGCAGTGCTGACAACAAATTTCTGTGTGTGTGTGTGTGTGTGCATGCAGAGAGAGAGAGACAGAGATAGATAGAGAGCTGGAGAAAGATTGTGTGCTTCCCATAAATAAAAATTAATTTAGTTGGAAAAACATGGAAATAGTTTGTCAATTTTATCTTATTGCTTGTTATATTTATTTGCTTGTCAATGTCTTTGTGGTTTTTTTTGTTGTTGTTGTTGTTGTTGTTGTTGTTTTTTGTAAAGTCTGTTTTGTTGTCTGTAAGGAGCTTTAAAATAATTTGATGAAGTGATATGGAACTGTATTGCGGTTAAAACTTGTCTTTAGCTGTGAATTTCCTGAAGAAAAAAAATTGCACACCTTTGTCATATAATCAAAAACAAACATTTGACAGCCCTGTTGTATAATAAATAATAATGTATTATTAAAATATAAATACATTTACTATTAAAATATTGTCATATTTTTAGTTTTCAGACCTTTAGAATTCACCCCTAGATTTCTAAAATGCATGATAAAGTTTTTTTAAGCTTATGTTTTGTAAGCTTTTATTTATGTCTCTGTGAATTGTTCACTAACTAGTAACTAACTGTTTAATTTTATCAATGCCTTATTTTTAATAGCTCCTCTAGAGGTTTCTCCACCTGCTGCTATCTCCTACCCCAACTCCCTGTCTGTCCACTGGGAACCTCCATTTAAACCTAACGGCATCATCACCCAATACATCCTCTACAAAGACAATACTGTTGTGTACCAAGGCAACAGAACCAGCTTCAATATCACAGGTAAGCAAGACTTCACTGCCCGGTATCCATTGCTTGAATGGAAAGTGTCCAGTCAGGGTCACATACAGATTGACTGAATTTGTGACATTTACTCTTTTTTACAAAACAAATGTTCTGGGTTAATTACAAGTGAAACTGTATTAGCAGCATTTGTGCCATAATGTTGATTAGCATTGATTAGCAATGTTAATAATTGATATGAATTCAACCTCTAAAACCCACATAAAAAACATACAGAAAGAACCAGGACGTGCGTTATAGTTTGGCACTGCATCACAAATGGAGAATCTATTGCTATTTATCTATTGCTATCCTGTCTTTTCTTTTGAAAATGAGTCACCAAATATGAAAACTAGAGTCTGAAAGCTTTCAAATGATATATAGTTTGTCAACATTACTTTAGGTTTAGACTAAAATATTATTGTTATAAATGTGTAATTGCAAATGTCCCACAGGTGTGGGGGAGGGACAGTCTTAAAATAGTGGTTAAAAACATTTTTATGAATCATAAATTCAATATTTATTCTTTGTAATATGTGAAAGTATTGATAATAAAAGTAAATTGTATTGAATCCAATTAGGGTCAATTTGACCCACTCCACAATGTCGTACCCAGAAATTTAACATAACATGAGGGTTAAATAGAAACGAAGGAACGGATTAGTACAGTGTGGCCACGATTTTACTTAAAACGAGGAAACAAATTAGTAAATCATGACCACTATTTACTAAAACGAGAGAACGAACAAGTTATTTTATTGCCACAAAATACATCTTTTTTTCCTGCATGTCACGTGCGGGGCTCCGTATGAGACCTGCTTATGATCTCTTTAATGCAAAATTGCACAGAGCGAATCCTTTCCAATGTTGCATTTTAAGGGTAATTTTGGCCATTTTGAATAATTTTATTTTATTTTTACCCCTTGTAGTTTGTGTATAATGTTATTTAAGGTATCTTGAACTAAAACAGTCATAATTTACAGTAGTAGTACCATTCACACTCTTTCTGACCTTTAGAACAAACAGGATGTTTGCTTCAGTAGAAGAAGATGGAGTTCAATAACTAAAACTGGTTGACTTTAATAAAAGAAAATTCAACCACATGTTTGGTTGCATGGGCCAGATATGAACTAGGGGAATGGCTGTCCATGTTCCTCTTGATTTAATCACATCCTGCAGTAAATAGGTGGAGCAGATGCTCTGCTCTAAAGAGCGTCACTTGTATTGCTGTATTTCATCTTGCCAGTGGAGACAGGGCCAACAGCCAGCCATTGTTTGTTTGTTTTTGTTTTTTCTATTCCCCGTGTGCTCTTTTTGCGAGTAGCGGCAGCCCCTGCTCTTGGCGTTAATGCACGAACATTGTGAGATGTTTTATTAAAAGGCTCCAATGCTCCAGCCGCCGTTTGACCCGGGGTGAGAAGCATGCCTAAATGATATGGAGCCCCCAAAAGGCCAATTTACACTCAGGACAGGTATATTCTCTCTGAGATGAATCATTCAGAATGTCAGCCCCCTCCTTCCCGCACACACACACATAGATATATAGACTTCCACTACTGGATTGAAAGGAGTTCTCAAGCACAGAATAAACCTTGTGACTAACATAAGTATACATATTTCTTTATTTTCCTTAAATATTTACTTAATGTAAATATATGAGATTTTAAAATGTTTTTGAATGCTCATAAAGGCTGTTTTTATTTGATTAAAAATACAGTAAACAGGAAAATTGTGAAATATTATTACAATTTTAATATATTTTAAATGTCATATAATTAATATTTTTGTGGAAATCGGGATACATTTCTTTTTCAGGATTCTTTGATTAATAGAAAATTCAAAAGAATAGTGTTTATTTAAAATATAAATATTTTGTAATATTATAATTATCTTTACTGTCACTTTTAATCAGTGTAATGCAGTGATACTTAGTGTCACAGTCACAGTGAATAAAGAAGGTCAGATGAAGAGGAGTTAAAAAATAAAATTATTTTATCAAATAAACTCAGATAATCCACAAGTAATGAAAGAGCGTGTCTACACACAAACAATAACCGACCATGAACTGAGGAACCAAATGAACTTAAAGGGTTAGTTCACCCAAAAATGAAATTTCTGTCATTAAGTACTCACCCTCATTTCGTCCCAAATCTGTAAGACCTTCGTTCATCTTCGGAAGACAAATTAAGATATTTTTGATGAAATCCGAGGTCCAGAAAGGTAGCAAAGACATTGTCGACGAGAATACTTTTTGTGCACAAAAACAAAACAAAAATAACATTTATTTAACAATTTGAACTATTGTCATACGCAGTTGGCGTAGTGAATGCAGTTCAGCACTTCCATCTTTACATCAAAAAGCCGGCTTAGAATTTCTAAAGCTCTGGTATAGATTCAAGAATTTATACATCTTAATTAAGAAGAGTGATCGAAATCAAAAGTTTCATGGCTTCAAAATAATAATCAGCTTGTTTTTCAAGTAAAAATCAGTTGCGTTATTATAATGTTACAACAAATCAGTGAGAGCAGGGTCTTATTCCACATCCAGATTGAAAATTATAGCTTGTCTGAGAGTAATCATCGGGGCGTCCATGTATCCGAATATCATTTTATTGCAGCACCTAACTCTCTTTTCACTCAACTTCACCTCATTTCTGCTGGTCCCATGCAAGCCCACAAAAACAAAGGTCACGCTGAAGTCAATGTCTTCAGTCCATGCCTTCAGTCCATGCTCAAAGAGATATACCTAAGCACAAATCATGTTGAGTTTGTGTAAAGAGCCATAAAACCTTCAGAGGCACTGCACCGGGGTCTCCGTTTACATCTCCTTCCTTTTGATCAGCCTGAGCTTCTCTCCTGAATGGCTAAAGATATGCCTGACTACATATGTATTACAACCCCGAGCCAAAGCAGAAAATGTACTGAAGGCTTTGAGGGCATTTCTCATAAGACACGTTGTGCGGCAGGATGTTATTTTCAGTCTGCTCTGCAGGGTATCCCATATTTATTGTGGGCCGTTGTAAAGGCAGAGGTCTGATGTGATAAGAAGCTATGGAGCGCTGCATTGCTGCGGCTGCCGTCCCCTCCCCTTCACCCCGCCATGCACAAACCCGGGGATTCCAATTTCTTTCAGGATATCTTAGCTCAGCTTCCAAGCTGCCCCCGCTGTGATTTTGGAATATCTCACCTTTTTTATTCCTCCTTCCTTGACAGTAAACTGCTGTCAGGCGCTTCAAGGAGAGATCCTCCTTCCCGTCAAGAGGAGCCTTTGAAACACACTGCTCTTCGCCAGTGTTTTCGACTCTGGTTTTCCAGTACAAATGATTAACAAATGATTCCAGCCATGTGGAAGTATGGGCTGCCGTGTGTAAGGAAGGGAGAGCCAGGAGCTCGCTGATCATCACAACAACATAAAGAAGCCAAACATGTAAAAATACTGCAGTATGACAGAATAGATCACAGCTTTCAGGTCATATTAGAATTACCTGAAGTGGTTGATCTTTGTAGGTTAGTGTCAAAATTCAGAGAGCTGGAATACAGATGCTAACTAAAGATAATGCAACCATAATTTCCTTTTACAATTTCAGGTCATTTTACAAGGAAACCCCTTCTCCATCACCCCCCATTTTGGCAAGTGGGGGATACTATAGATAGAATACCCAAAGTAAAAAGGTTGCTGCTTGTAAGTCATTCTGAATAGACACATAACCAACATATATTTAGAAACCCAACACTTGATTGTTTACAGTTAAAGACTCAGAATTACTCAGACTGTTATTAATATAGAGATATATGTATAATCTCAAACATAAAAACAAAAATAAAAATATATTTTTTAAATGTGTAAAAATATGATGTGGCTGTGGTCTAGCAACTTAATGTCACAAGTCTGTTCATGCTTCATTTCAAATCTCTAAAACTAAGAATTTTATTAAACATTTTCTAAGACTAGTCTTTAGAGAAGACTGATAAGATGCTATTAAAATAGTTTATTACCTTGTAAACACCTATTGTCTAATGTCTGGCGAGACAAACTGCCCCATTCATGTTTCTGTTGTTCTCACTCGACAAACCTTTCACACCTCTGCCGCGTATGAGATCTAATCTTCATTATTCTTTTATCATTATTCTTTTGTTTTTATTTAGCCATTATTAGCCTTTATTACATGGCTTGCCCATCTACAGCACTTTGACCTCACTATACATTAATCCACAGATTTTAGTCATACAGTGTTGTTGAAAAATGTTATGTAAAGCTGCTAATCGCTACACCTGCATAGCTTTTTAATGTAAACATTCTTTATTGATTTGAAAATACCTCAAATTGCATGAAAATCACACACAAATCATATACTATCATAATCATGTGTTTATTAGCTTCTTGTTTTACATGTAGAAATGTTTCTTTGGGTTTGTGTTTCACGGAGCTCAGAATGAGGAAGTGTGCAGAACATCGTCATTCAGAAGGGCATGAATTATGGTCATGCTACTGTATGTAATTGATATCTCTAGACCGAATGAGCACATTTGCTGAGGTCATATCTCTCACGCAAACCAGGAACAGGACAGACAGACAGCGCGCTGTATGCTGTTTCAGCTCTTCAGGTTGTATAATTCGGAGGAAAATTAATAGAAATTATATTCTGTATGACTAAATATCTTGCAAACGTGAGAATAAATCAATATTTCTCCAAATATGCACACTTTTGGACTAAAATCCATAACAGACGCTGTACAGTGCAGTTGTGTGAACACAAATAAACTGCAGCACACATGACTCAATAGGAGTAAGAGTTTTTATTCTATTCAAAATGTAAATTACCGATTGATTATTTTGCACTCCTGACATAAATTAAGAAATTACTGAGTTTTATCATAAACAGTGGTCAAATATTGAAGCTGGAGTATTACATTTTTCTAATGATACACCGTTTGTCCCGATCAAGTAAGAGTGTGATGTTTTAAAGTGCAGTGAATGTTGAACAACAATAATCTGGGGTCACCGGCGATGCAGTGCAGGTTAAGGAGTTTTAAGGATTTTTTTTATGACTTTGTTTCCCTGTAAAGCACAAAATAAGTTCTCACAATATTAAAACTGATTTCTTTAATTTACCAAAAATTAAGACAGAATAATACTTTTCTATGGAATAAGCGTCACATGCAGTCTAATTTTATTTTAAAAATATATTTATCAATTTCTCCCATTTTTTCACGGTGTTTCATAGTGTTTTCTGAAGTGATGATGATTTTCTCTCTCTCTCTTTCTATCCAGGTGTCGGTGTGTTCACTCCTCATAAGTTGTTGTTGAGTGCCTGTACTGAGGCAGGATGCACCAACAGTTCCCAGGTTACCCTGTTCACAGGCCAGCTCCCCCCCACACATGTAGAGCCACCCATCCTGACCGTACTGGATGCCCGCAGTATCCACATACAGTGAGTATAAAAAAAATCTTTTGAGTAAAACTGTTTAATATTATGATAAAAAATGAAATAAATTATAAAAGTTATAATATAACCTATGGATTGTTTTCCAAGACTATGAATCTTGTAGTTTTTCTTTTTCTTTTCAGTTTTTAGCCAAAAAAAAAAAAAAAACGTTCCACCCTCAATAGGTCCTGTCCTTGGACAGCACGCACACATGCACACTAACGAGGCATGAACAGGAGTGAAGGTGGTTGTTCTCACCTTTTATATGACAATGTTTTATCAGAGAGATACGCTGATGAGGTGACGGACATTTGCTCTCTGTAAGAGGACGAAACACATCTCAGGTCTCGTTATTCTTCACCATTATACTAAAACTAAGCTCTGCACGTCAAACCGTAACCCTCTGAAGATGCAATATAACCCTGTTTAAAAAAAAAAGTGGCCACCACAAAATCTCACACTAGAGCGATTTATCTGACCAACCCGTATGTCAAATTTGAGAAGCTGTCCCTATCCACAGCATGGGTGCATTAATCAACTGAGTGTTTTCCATATAATCATAAAGTACGCCCCTTCCGCCAGTCATGCCATTGGCTGTTTGTCCTTATTGTCTTTGTGTGTCCTCTGGCTGCAGTTGAGCGACCAGGGGAACGGAGCAATGGAGCAGGCCTTGATTTAGGAGCTAATGCTCAACTCCTGCACCCACACTGGACCATCTCATTGGACTGTATGAAAACGCACAGTGCGACCTTCTTCTGGCCTGTTTAGCATGCAGAAATTTCTCCAGCGTTTGACCCCTGTCACTTGACTTAGAGAGAAAAGGGGGGTGGAAAGAGTCCACACTAGATTCTTCCCAGCAGCCTGCACCCCGGGCCTATAGCAATCTATGTGAAAGCCTTTAGAGGTTCATCTTCAGCTGCCCCGTCGCCATCACTTAAGAACTATCCGGAGAGGGCATCATGCCACACAACAATGTGAGGAGAGAATAAAAGGAGAGAACTATAAGGGAGTTAAGGGGCAATGGGGAAACTGAACTTATGTACACTTTATTTTAGGCCAAGAGAGATGACAGAAGCGCTTCGGCGCATTTCCCATCAGAAAGAAAATGTCATCACTTTACTGAATGATCACAGGTGGGGAGAGAGCGAGAAGGAGAAGGCCACGAGGAGAATATATATTTGAGCTGTCACCTACACTACAGTACACCGTGGTAAAACCCACCACCAGTTCACTGCCATCAGAAAGTGCCGATTAAATTACTCAAACCACCCCACCTCCACCGGGCTGCCTGAGGAGGCCTGTAATACCTGGAGAGAGAGAGCTTTCTGTTAGCATTCACATTCATCTCAATGGCATTTGTTCGGTTGGCTCCCCGGAAGCATGTGATTCGAAATCTGCCAAGACTGAAATCTACTGAGCAGTAAATATGACTAATTAATCTGGAGGCACAGGTAAATGTTGCCATGATGTTTGTAATTGACAAAATGTGATTATCCTGATAATCTTTTTATTAAGAATCTGGGCCTTCAAAAGAGATTATTAAAAGAAATAAATACTTTTAATCAGCAAGGATGCACTGAATTGATCAAAAGTGATGGTAAAGACATTTAAAAAATTATATTATATATTATAAAATTCAATTATCTAATTTTAAAAAATCTATTTAGTATTAATAGTGTTCTTTTGAACTTTCTATTCTGAAAACAAGTATCACGGTTTCCACAAAAAATATTAACATTTTAAGAAAAAAGATAATAAGAAATCAGCATATTAGAATGATTTCTGAGGGATCATGTGACACTGAATGGTTTGCCATCACAGGAATAAATTATATTTTAAAATATATTAAAATAAAAAAATATATATATTCACTATATTACTGTTTAACTGTATTTTGATCAAATAAATGCTGCCTTGGCGAACATAACAGACTTCTTTCAAAAACATTTCAATCATAAAAAAATAGATTGATACTTTAAGTGGTTGTCAATGTAGAAAGATGTTTTTTGCCATAGTGTAGTTACAGCATCTACCAGCAGGGGTTGATGGGGGCCGAGCTAACCAGCAAAACCTTGACCTTTTGGCTACAACATTCCCTCTCTCTTATCTTCGGCAGTGTAGCAGCCTACCTCAACAGCCTTCATTCGATTATGCTCATTTCAGGCATAGAAAAAGAAAAAAATACAAGCCCTTGCTTTTTATTCTCCTGCTACCTCTGTATTAATGGCAGTGGAAAGCTTGTGATCTCTGTAAGCCATTTATTAAAAAGATGTATATGACCCAATTTGTCTCATCACCGATTTTCATAACTTCATTATGTATCTGCTCTATCCTGACGGCAGCGCCTCAGAGGGAAACTCACCTTATTTATTGTCTTCATCCGCCAAGAGGGGGAAATGGTTATTGCTTTATTTCCATTGGATATTTCAATTTGAATAGCACGAGAAGCTGCAATGATGATAGAGGGAGAATAAGAGAGAGGGAGAGAGAGAAGGAGAGAGGTTGGGGGGAGAGAAAGGCAGCATTGTAATTTGACATTACAGATGATATCTCTCTCCCGCTCTCTTTTTTTCTCTCAGGGTCTAATTGTGGATACAGTGCCTTTGAAAGGTATTGCCTTGTTAGCAGAATCGTAATAGGAGAGGGTGAAGGATCATATGTGTTCAATACTCTTTTGTTGTGTTGCGATTTGCCTGTGAGAAAGGTTGCGAGACCCCGGACTGCAGGATATGCACAAACCGAATATCAGCAGAAACACACTGCGTGAAAGTATACGGCACCTTGAATAAATGAGAATAAGAGGGGGGAAAATGTTTTCAATACATTAACTCCTCACCACCTTTATAGTGTAAAGAAGAAAGTTAAAAAATTTACAAATGTTTACGTTGTTCTGAGAGAACCAAAATTATGAAAGTTTGTTGTATTGCCTTAATAAATGGATGGCAAAATTGTCGGATTTATATAAAAAGAATGTGGAAAATTCTATATTTTATATAGAACATGCATACAAGGTTAAATAACGTAAATAAATAAAATGCAACAATGTACAGAAGTGTTGGTTAACCTAAAGTGTTACCATATTATTTTTTTCAGAACTAAAAAAGATTTACACAGACACCACTTTAGCTTTTTTGGTTTATAATATTATTTTAGATTTTCCTGACAATTTGCTCTAAAAGTTTGCTTTGTTCAAGTATTACAATTGATTAAACTGCCATATTAATAATATAACCCGCTTATCAATTATGCAGTAAAAATGTCTTAATGGCCGTTGTCGTTTGCCATTTAAAATGCAATTTAATTTATGCCTAAACTAAATTAATCACAATAATGAATAAGGTCACCTGCGGGTGTGTTTGCTCCATGTAGACCAGGAGGCCCTTATGAGCTTTGTTCTAAATTAAGGAAACAAAGAGGGTCGGAGAAACATCAGGTCAAACTCATTGTACTTAGACGCTTGATGATTTCTCTCATCACACAGGAGGTTACTGTCCTATTTCCATCTTAAAACAACAGATGATTTAATATCATGTCTCAGTCTTGACACCATTACCTTCAACAGGAACATTGTCTCCTCTAGTCATTGAACTCTTCAGACAAATGTGCCACTCAATTCTGACAGAGATATAGCAGTCATTTTACAAAAGGCTGCTGTTTGTGTTGTTAACAATGAACAGTTAATGCCAACTTTTGTGTTAAGATTTCACTAAAAAAGAGTGAAAGTTCAGTTTCATTAAAACTGTTCTTACCTTTGTGTTTCTAACTTCTATTTGATATTTGGATTAATATGAAATATATAAGAATCAAAGCTAACATAGTAACTTTCTTTTTCTCATTTATGTTTTAATTGACTGTGTTATATAAAAAGAATTGAAGTTTACAGTGTATCACCCATATTGCCATAATTTTTTCCTTCCCTTAAACTCCCTTTAACTAACTACGAACTATTCCATTAAAAAGCATATCATCATAAAGACCTAATCAACTTTTCCAGAAATTAACTCCTCAAGGAAAAGTTAAAAGTCTTTTTTTTTAATCACTTTATTTTTTAAGTGCATCAGTAGACAGCTGTCTTATAATGTCAACCCTTTTACCTTGAATTTCATATAGTAAACCACTGATAATTGAAAAGTAGGATTTTTGTAGAAATATATGAAGTAGAATATTTTCACAGTCTTTAGAACAGGGCTAGTAATCAGTAAATCTGTCAACACTGTTACCTGATAGAATTTTTAAAAACGTACTTTAAAAATCACCAAACCGAAAAATGCATATGAAACAAAAACTATAAAATGGCCACAGTTTATTTAATGAACAACAAAATACACACAAAGTTGAAGAAATGAAACTCTCTTCCTCTTTGAGTTTTTCTTTTCGCTTCTCAGACGTTCTGTCTTTCAGATCCCTCAGTAGATAGCAGTGTCCTCTGTTCTAAATTTAGCAATGAGAAAGTCAAGCTATAGAGTGAAACGCTCACCCACCAGGCTTTCCTATTTCTGTCCGCACATCCTCGGACAGAGTTATCATGATCAGGCTTATTAGACTCTGTCTGGATTCTGGGTGGTCCACTGGTTTACCTGCGACTGCTGCTGCTGGGCATCTCACAGGGGAAGAACAGGGGTCATGTGACAGGATATCAGACTGTTTTTTGTCTCTGGTGTTTTTCAGGTGGGCTGCTCCAATGGAGGTGAACGGCCTGCTGGAGTTCTACACACTGTACCAATCTGCCTTAGGAGAGGAGCTGGCCGTCATCTATAACAGCTCTGAGCTTTTTGAGGATTATACAGTGCGGAACCTCATCCCTGGATCCACCTACTTGTTTCAGATTGCAGTGCGTTCCTGCTCACCTGTTTCACCACACACACACTTAAATGAGTAAAAAATGGCTCAACATGCAGAGTAGCATGTCATTGTGGCTTTGGTTTCATTTTGCCCTTTGTAAATTTATTAGAATGGAGAATAATGTGGCTTTTTAAAAAAGCCATATTAAATACTGTGCAAAATGAACATTGTAAAATGAAACCTTCATTACTCGCAAAGATTTTCATTTTAATTTCATGTCATTTATTTTAAGAAAACTGAAATTATTTAAGTTTTTACATAATATAAAAAGAATTTTAAAGTAATTTTGGTTACACTTTATTTTAAGGTGTCTTTGTTACACTGTAATTAACACTTACTACTTAGTACTGAGTATTATTAAGTAACTACATGTACTTACTATAGATTTAGGATTAGGGTTTGGTTTGGTTTAGGGTTAGTGGCATGTAATTATGGCATGTAAAAAAATTATTACTACATGTAACATATGTACACTGTAAAATGAAGTGTTACCGTAATTTTGAATTATTTATACACCAGTTAACAAACCCAGACTGAATCTACTAAATTTTCACATTTTCTGTGCTGATTTTTGTCTTTGTAATTCTATATTTGAACATGGTAAAATGTGTTAACGTCACCATACAGACTTTAAACTTTCTTACTGCCTGTTGCTTTTATTATTTACACTGATTTGGATCAGACAACATATACCGATCAGAGATTTTCATTTAAATTTTATGTTACCTTTTTTTATGTAAATACATTTAATAATCACTTAAATTATTAGACAATATAAAAAGAATGTATTTATTTAGTATTTACTAATTAAGCGTAGGTGGATTCTGCTGTTTTTCCACATTTTCTATGCTGAATTTAAGGGAATATCTCAAAATTCCCTTGATAAAATGTGCTAAATGGAGCTAAGAGTACTACATTCTTTTTATTCATTACATAATTAGCCAAATGTGTTTTTTAAATGCACTTTTTGAACTTTTTGTGCAGTTGTTTTCTTTAAAAAAAAATGTAAGCATGTTTGTTTTATTTATGACTGTTGATGCCACCTAAAGTTAGCCTTTTGACCCGCAGGCGTGTACGGGAGGTGGATGCACCCTCAGTGACCCCAGCGTGGCCCACACTGAGGAGAGTTCACCGGAGGAAGTACCTGTCCCCAACATACTGGCACTCTCCCCACATTCCCTCAATGTGTCCTGGACCCCCCCTCGCAAGCCCAATGGTGAGTGGGGTTAAAACTAGTGCCTGGCAAAGGTGAATTCATATTCCAAATGGCCGTTTAGTTAAGGGTGCTTCATGTTTAATGATGGGTTAGCACATAGAGAAGGGGACAGGAAAAGAGGAGCACTTTGTGTGACGGTGCGACTGGGAGTGTGTGAGAGAGTGAGAGAGAGCGAGACGGAGGAAAGGAGGGTGCTGCGTTTTAAGTGGATGAAAAGTGCTCCCTTTTGACTGATGCTGTGAACTGCAGCTTTAGCAGCGGCTGTCAGGGGCGCAGTAGCAGGTTCATGCACTGGATGGGGGACAACGCTTCGGCCCTTGGGTTTGAGAGCAGATGCAGATTGGGAAAAGTGCTTTTAGAATTCAATTCTTTATAGTTGATTATAAAGTTGATTAACATAAAATGAAAATCTATTGTATTAAGTATCTAACTAAATCATGTTGCTTTATATAAAGAAAAGCATTAGTTTACATGGCACAGAAAATATTAAAGATTTGCTATTTTAATTTATTAAACAAATTCACATGTAGTCATTTAGTAATTTTTTATTTTTTTATTTATTGTTTTGTGTCTGAACATTGTTTGTCATTAGTTTATTATTTAATTTAATATATTGACTAATTTATTACAGTATGATTTTTTTTAAGTGAAGGGTGGGTTAAGTCGGTTGAAAGGGGCTATGTTCTAATATATTCCGATATGATCCGATATAAAAAAAATAATTTTCAGCTATTGTGTGCTGTTGTGTTTTGAAAATGATCATTTCACCTCTTAATCATGTGCAGATATAAACTGTAATTTTGGTCCACTAAGGAGTTATCACAGCGTTCAATAAGACACAATTAAGCAGGGCACAATTTATTGAACATTATAAATTATATTGTAGTTAAATTATACATTTTTAAACATGGTACTGTCTTCCACATTTTTAAATACTGAAAAACTGAAAACGTAGTTTTGTTTAAATCTTAATAAGCGTTAAATACTATATATATATATATATATGTATATATATATGTGTGTGTGTGTGTGTGTGTGTGTGTGTATGTATATATATATATATATATATATATATATATATATATATATATATATATATATATATATATATATATATATATATATATATATATATATGTGTATATATTCAAACCAAAAATTATTCAGACATTAGATATAATTTTTTAGATATAGATATTTTAGATATAATTTTACTAGTGGGTGCAGGACACTATAGCTCATTTATGTAAGTGAGGATGGCAAAATAAAGTAAACTGTGACATATTATACTCAAAAATTCTTCATACAGTGGACTACCAGTAAAATTGATAAAAATTTGGGACCAAAAATTATTCAGACACTTTGACCTGACCATGTTTTGCTTGGGTTATCTGATATAATTAAGATTAAGTTTTCCTGACACAGTTTAACTCTGAGATCTTGTCATATTTTATTACCATTTTTTTAAATAAATGGTATAAAAATACAATTAATCTGTACTGAATTAAATACACAATCTAAAAAAATTCCCTTTTACAATGATTATAGAAAATACACAGCTTATTAGATTTTATTATTTAATGTATTATCCATCTCAAGACCTACTTAGTGTATCATTATACAACTGTGGCAAATTTAATTTATTTTAGGGTTAAAGCCCAGTGTATTTGTTTATATCTATTTCTTTGTGCATTGGGCCAAGCTGAGTTGTTCTGCTTTTAACTGACCGGTCCATCTTGAGGGGTGTGTCCTGTGAGCAGCTATAAAGGGAGCAGGAGCAGTATACGGCTGTGTTTACATGTTTTACAGCACTCTTTCCCTAATGGTCGACTTTAACAGAGGGCTTTAAACAAAATGGCCAGTTTACATCAGGGCATGCGAGGAAATCAGTGGAGCAAACAGTGTTTGGGTATAAAAACGTGTCTTGAAATAAAGCATCAAGATGAAGGGGCAATTTTAGCCTTCATAGCAGGAGTACAGTGAATGCCGCAAGTTCTTCTAGATTTTCAGCCATTAATAAAATTCTTTTTATTTTATTTTGGCTGATGTTTAAATAATATGTGTTTGAATTATTGGCTGTAGTTGTCATTCTTTTTGCACTGTTTACATGTAAAGCACAACCTGTATTCCCATGTACGCTATCGCACATATGCTAAACGTGTATTAATTTCCTCCACACAGGTGTGATTAGCAGCTATGGTCTTTGGATGGATGGCACACTGGTGCAGAATTCGTCCCTGATGGGCTTCGAGGTCGGTGATCTGTCCCCATGGAGCCTCCACAGCTTCCGTGTGCAGGCCTGCACAGCTCAGGGCTGCGCTCTGGGGCCCCTGGTGAGAGTCCACCACATTTACATTATGTTAATGCCCCCTCTGCGTGTCAGATGGCAGCTCAACATCATAAAGGTGATCGATTCACTCTGTTCAATAAAGCACCTTCTGCTCACGCTTGACATTTGGTATAAATGCCACTCTGGGCTGGTTACTGCTTTGATGGGCCATATTTGGGCATTTTTCCAATATGTGTGCAATATTTAGTCAAATGGCCAGTTCTGCAGACACAGCAAAAGTTGGAACAAGCAGTGAGAGGTTGAGTGGCTGTGGTGTCAGGCTAAGATGTATCCCATCATTTAGTGGACAGATGGTGGGGAAAAGCACAGCCTGTGAATTTTTATTTATATATTTTTAATTGCTGTTTTTTAAAATTAAAATAATACCTCTTCACGCTGTCTTAACATATGAATTTAGAGCGAGTTTAATACAAAATTTTAGTTCAGGCAATGTGAATTGCCACTTCAACCTGGGGTCGAAACGGTTTTTAAAAGTTTTGTTTAAAAAGTTTTTTTTTTTTATCACTAAGGCTGTATCAAAAATACAGTAAAAACAGTAATATTGTGAAGTACAATTACAATTTAAAATAACCATTTTCTATTTTAATATATTTTACTACATCATTTATTACATTTTGTGATCAACATTGATAATTTTTTTTTTTATTTATTTTGGATTCTTTGATTAATAGAAAGATATGGAATTTTTTTGTAACAATGTGAAAGTCTTTGCTATCAATTTTAATCAATTCAGTGTATCCTGAATAAAATTATGATTTTTTTAAATGATTTTTTTTGGTTTGTTTTTTATGTTCTGTTTTGCATATTTGGCTATTTCTAATGTCATTAGAAAAGCAAAATTATTTCAGACAAAGAGAAAATTATTACATTTTGATTGAATGAAGACAAATTTTTTGCGAGTAACATGCTTCGATCAATAGAAAGTAAATGGAGTCAGATTACATTTCATGTTGACTTTAAGTAAAACTAAATTCTTAGCCCTAGTTGCTTTCTCTCATTCTGTTGTCAGATGGAAAGCAGGACTTTAGAGATGCCTCCCGTTGGTCATGTGACCCTGTATGTCCTCAGCGAGATGCCACATTCAGTGCGAGCCAAGTGGGAGGCCCCAGCTAAGCCCAACGGCAACCTGACCTACACAGTCCTCTTCACCGGGCCAGGTAAATCAAACTTAACTGCTCCCCCTCACACCTTCACACCCTCCTTCAGTTCCTCAGAGTAAACGCAACACTGCCTCCATGCGTGCTGCCTCTGCTCCTTATATTGACTTCTACTGTTTTCCCTTTGTTTGTTTACAAACAAAAATGCTGAAAGTTCAGCGAACCTTAGCACGGCCTGCCTACGCAGTAATGGGCTTAAATGAATTGTTGTCGACCTCCATTTTACTCAGACCGACTGCCGGGTGCTATCGCGGGCTGGAAGAAGCTTTGGGAGGACACCCGCGCTCATCACATGCTTTTCTCTTCTCGTTTTGCACAAGATGAGAGCGGACAGGTTTGTTAAAAAGCGTAATGGCACGTTCAGAAGGAATCTCCCACTGCTCACCACCCTGATCTCCCCTGGAGCTTCCCTTATGCTGGTTAGAGGATAAACGCTTGCTGTAATGAGAGGGTGAGGTGCAAACACAAGATCTGAATCTGTCAAGCTCATGAAGCAGTTAGTTTCATATTGTACTGTACATACAAAGTACATGCATTCTCAGTGTCTATGCCACTGGATATATAGCTTTATTGGGGCTGTTGCGCTCATTCAAGTGACAAGTTCGAATCCAGCTCGCAACATTTCTAAATCTCTTAATTAAAGTGGCAAAAGGCCATATGATATACATTACTGTTTAAAAGTTTTGGTATATGTACATATATATATATATATATATATATATATATATATATATATATATATATATATATATATATATATATATATATATATATATATTTTTTTTTTTTTTTTTTTTTTTTTTTTTTTCAAATAATTGCTTTTCTTTTGAACTTTCTATTCATCAAAGAATCCTGAAAAAAATGTATCATGGTTTTCACAAAAATATTAAGCAGTTACAGTTTTAAACATTGAAAATAATACAGCATTCTTCTTAAGCACCAAATCAGCATATTAAAATTATTTCTGAAGGATCATGTGACGCTAAGGACTGAAGTAATGGCTGCTGAAAATTCAGATTTGTCATGACAGGAATAAATTACATTTTAGAATATATTAAAAAAACTTTTTTGATCAAGTAAATGCAGCCTTGGGGAGCATAAGAGACTTCTTTCAACAACATTAGAAAATCGCTCTCAACATTTGATTGGTAGTATATATTTAAAAGAGCAACCAAACCTTTTCCATTTATTGCTCCTTTGAGCTGATTTGATCTATTTTCAAGATTCAGTTTGCATTCATATACTGTCGGTATGTGAATGAATTGGGTGTAATGCTGAACCCTGAGTCCCCCATTCTTTCTTTCACATATCCTGCTGGTAGGCATCCAAAACTCAGTGTATTCCTGGTCAAAGTCCAGCCAGTCTCAGATGAAAAGAGTGACCTGCACCTCTATGTGTCAGCACTTCTTTTTGTCTGCCAGGCCAATAGAATAGATTGTCTCTCTCCATTAATCAGGAGTTCATCTGTACAGCTTACAGATTCTACACATTTAATCCTGCCAGCAGACCTGTGTGTGCGTATTACAGTATGTGTGTTTCACTATAGTCTGCCTAAATGAATACATTGAAATTTTTATACCACAAAATCATTCAGGATCAGCAAATTATAACCCTTAATGTGCTTGTTTCTAAAAAACAAAAAACAAAATAACAAAACCAGAAACAGAGGTTGCCTCACAGACCGCCATATTACTCTGTCAGCGTCTAATTAAGCTGAGCTCACCTGATCGTTAATATTTGTGGGAGATCGCTTACAAAGCAATCAGCCGGCCACTTTGATGGACGCAGGCCTTACCGTGTATACACTTCTGCTGCTTGTATGGATAAATAAGAATCAAATTTGTCAGAGATTTGCCATTCAGCTGTTGTTGTTGTTTTTTCTGCGTCATTGACTTGTATACTGCTGAATATATAACTTAATATACAAGCAGTTTGCTGTGGGATACTCTCAAGTTGCAGTTAATCTGAGGTAATTATTATTATTATTATTATTATTTTAGTATTATTAGCAGTTTTCTAGGTAAAAAATAGGTATACATGTTAAAAAATTGTATGTGCCATATCCATTTTCAACATATTTCAAATCATCAGGACAATCAGACATCAATAGTTACATAAAATTTGCTTCTTAAAGTCTAATCAAACTTAAACCTGCATTTTTCAGACATGAGTGCAGCAATATAAAGCATTTAACATACTTGCTCTCAAACCACTGCATACACCATGATGGTAACTCTCCAAAAACCCACATTAACAGAAACTCTTCTAAATTAGCTTAACAAAACATTAATCACTATCAATTCTCCCACTTAACATTAATCTTGTACAATAAAAAAATAAAAAAAATAATTATATAACACTTAATTTTAGCATTTACTCTCCCTTTCCAGTGCCATGGGCAAAGCATGCTGGGAAATAGAAATCCCATCCCAGTTTCAGTTAAACTTCAGTTCATCTTAATTAAAAGAAATGAGTTCATAAAACTCAAAACAATGAAACATTTTGGTTTACTTAAAATATATCAGATCTGTGAACTTAAAAGAAAAAGAAAGTACTAAATACTCATAAAAGTTGATTTGATCAAACTAAATTTTTTAAAAAGAAGTTAAAGACATTGATGCTTGCATAGAACAGCCACGGTCTCTGCACCCTCCATCTGCTCTTATAAGTCCACATCTCCTCCAGAAGCCTGAGGTTGGTAAGTAAGCTACAACTCATGTTACCTTCTTGGAGAGGCACAAAATCATTTTGCAGAAAGTTTTCATTCACTGTTTCTTGCTGGTGGAATGATCTTCCCAATCTTCCCAGTCCGGAACACCGAATCCTTGATAATATTCAAGAAACAGCTGAAAACTCATCTCTTCTGTCTGCACTTAACTGCATATTGCTGAAAAAAAATTATTTCCCTATGCTTTCACTATTCCTTAATCTCTCCCTCTTCTAGCTTGTACTATTCTAAACGATGTCTGAAACTTTGTATCACCTGCACTTCTCGTGTTTATTGCCTTATGTTGAATCGCTTTTAGTATTCCTCATTTGTAAGTTGCTTTGGATAAAAGTGTCTGCTAAATGAATAAATGCAAATGTACTTCAGTTGCTCATATGAATAAGTAACCATTGCCATTGAGCCGTTGTTTTCTTTCATTGTGTCATTGAGTAGTATACTGCTGAATCTGAAACTTGATATACCAGCGGTTTGCTATGGATCCTCAGCTTTCAGGCCAATCTGAGGTAGTGTGCGGCCCAGCAAACGCCGAGCAGACTTAAAAGTAGCTATCTGACAAGCAGGACGAGCAGCTTACGGACTCAAGATTGTAATCTCCTAGTACAAGCAGATGGAAGTGACCTCTCACAAAGGCAGCCACGTCCCCCCTCTCATAGAGCAAGAGCTTTGAAGTATTCTTCTGAGCAGAGAGAGCAAGATTATGATGTGCAGGGGATTGATTTGAGAGAGTGAGATCACCGCCAGTGGACTCTTCCAACCAAACTCCTGTTTTGCCTTTGCTGTGCCATGCAATTCGAACGCATTTGTTGTTGCTGTTTTTACAACGCTACCCCTGATGGAGATGATAGCTTACGCTGAGTGTGAAGTAGTATTTTTATGTTTTTTCTTGGCTTCTTTGATTATATCATTGGCTCCAGAGGGTTCAGCACTGTTTATTTTTGTATTATTGTGGAGTGTGTAGTTCGAGAGGGAGGGTTTGTTCACACCAAGCTAGCAGGGTCAGGTCCACAGGCATCTCTCTCTCTGTCTTTTGTGCCAGGAGAGAAGGAGTTTAAGCGATTTCTCCCAGTGGATTGCTGGAGAATTTATCGGCGGGTGGCTGGCTATCACAGATTAAGGGAAATGTCGATCAGTAATGACCCCTCTACATGTTAGTATTGCAGTAAAGCCAAGCTTTTATGTCAAAAAAATCGGTGTGGGGGCTATTACACATGACAGGGGTGATCAAGGGACTGTGGACCGAGGCTAGCATTATTAAATATTGACTACTCCTGTGATTTATGTACAGCTTCAGGGAAAAAGTGACTTTTTAACCGTTATATATTCTTTAGTCTCCAAACCCTTCCATTTATCTCTTTGTGGAAATAAAGTGTGTTGGCTGCATATTTCTTACTCCCAGCTAAAAAAAGGGGAGAAAAAACTCTTGCCCTTAAAAAAAGAGACTGATGCTGTTGCGGCAGTTCGTTTTATAAACCCCCAAAAGCGAAATAGGCAAATTGGAAGCAATTATTAGATTTGACAAAAAAAAAAAAAAGGCTGAGCTAGTTGTAAATGACAGAGAATGATTCTTTGAGGGCATAGAGCTCAGATAAATTCATTAAGCTTGTTTATTTTTGCTTGAACAGGTCATTTTTACAAGTTCTGGGTTCTTTTTTTTTCTTCTTTTACTTGCACAGTAATTTAAAACGTCAGCTAAAGACTGAAGCAATGGAGGAGAGATACATTTGTGGGCTTCCGTCATTGGGGTACTTCATGCCTATTGATTTCTTTATGATGCTGTATTTAGAGGCCTTTAGATGGGGAAAGGGTGAAGGTTATGGACTCACACGCACGCCTCACTTCTTCCTCTTCCCGTGAAGTTAGAAGTCTATCTGGTCCAGAGGAGAGGTGAGAACTTGGGGGAATTAATTCCCTTTTAATTTGCAAGCAGGGCCGTATATCCTGCGGTCGATTGCATTACAGTAAGTGGTGGTGGCTGGGGACTTGGAGGCTTGGCTCTTGACCTCTTGGTTAATGTGCACACAAGCATTGGTCTGACTGAACACATTACAGCCAATGGGTTGGGGTGTTGAAGTTTCTGTAATGGTAATGTAAAGGAGGTTGAAATTTTGGTGCAATTTTTATCATGTACTATTGTTAAAGTCATGATATAACGGCAGTAGCAACAGAAAATTTATTCTGCATTGTAATGTACATCTGAGTGAAACGGATTATTGAAATGAAAAAAAAAAAATGTGGGGCAGGGGCTTGATTCTGTCCATTGGTTGTTGAATTGATGGAGGCAGATCTGAATCTTAAGTTATGATATTTTGATTTGAACCCTAACCCATCACAATAAGATCAAACATGCATTTAGAAAATGTATTCAAAAATAATGATTCTTTTCAAACAGTTTACCCAAACACCCATTTGCCTTTGGCCAAGGTGTCAGGTGTGTTTTGCTTTTTAATGTTTTTAATTAATTTATGAAGCATCTGTAAATGTTATCGTTACATATTATATTGTTAAATGTTACACTGCTATTATATTTTGTGCAGGGAATTAGCTTATCCTGACAATGTCACTGTTAAATACCAACTCCAACTCCTAAAGATCGGGGCATAAAGAAAATCCCGAGCTTCCCACTCATATTTACGACTTTGGTTGCATTCATGTGCGTTCAACTCGTAAATACGATCTTTTCGACATGACTTGAACAGGCCATAGGTATGTACAGGTAAATCTATACTAGGTACAGGTAAATCAACAAGCATTTGACTTGCATAGTTATCTCTGCATATTAAGTAGAATAAGTGAAAGATTTTTAAAGAAAAATTAAACACTTCACCTTTAAGATGTGTGTGTGGCTCAGTCTAATTCGGGTTGTGAATTTGAAAGGGCAAACACATTTCACTTGGGGAAATTTTAGAATCCTTTCATTGCGTTTTATTTTGATAATGCTTATTACGGCTAAGTATGTGGCATCTTGGTTATTTTTAATGGATTTTCTTTGTTTCCTGTTTTTAATACAGCTCTTTATAAGGCTTTTACCAGATTGACAATATGCTCACTCACAGTTTTTTTTTCTGCCATTATTTATAAAATTGTATTTCTATTTTTGCTGGGGTTTTTTTTTTGTTTTTTTGTGGAATCGGCTTCCTGTGTGTTGAATCAATGTCTGAGCTGGCAGAGCAATCAATCCCCATTTCTGGATTAAGACCCAGACAGCCAAAGCCTGGGCTTCCCTGTGTCAGCAGGGCACTGCGGTTCACACACACACGCAAAGTGCAGAGTGTCCAGCATCCTCTCAGTCTAAAAAGGGTTAGTGTGCTTAAAAGGTATTTTTAAGAAAATAACATTCCTCTAATTTATAAGACAAGTTTGATCTGTGAACCAAAATACCATGTATCATGCTGATACCTTGAAGTCGATGACCCAAGAAAATTGGACCTGTATTTAGGAGCTTATTGGCAAAGTGATCATCATCCAAGTTCCTAAAGATGTCCACAGGTCAGCGTGGCTCTGATCCTTTGATTGGGCTTTGTGGATGTTAAATTGTGTCTCTCTGTGTTCCAGGTCAGAACTTCAGTAGTTTCGAAACACCAGAGACAGAGACGAAAGAGCTGCTCAGCACTGGTAAAGAAGGCCAGTGGGTTTCCATAGGAGGACTGCTGCCATATTCTAATTACACTGTGCTGGTGAAGGCCTGCAACAGTCAGGGCTGTGTGGAGAGCTCTCCCACCAGCGTCTCTCTCCCACCAGGAGGTCAGTACCAAACACAGCTTTTTGTAATAAAACACCATTTACATTAGTTATACACTAGGTGAATTTACACATGCCACACGTCCATTATATGTACCCTTGATTTATGGTTTTGAACTTTGCTGATCCCAGAGAATTGTTATTGCAGAAACCACTGGTTCCAAAACACAAATATTAGAGTTGTTTTTTTTTGTTTGTTTGTTTTTTTTTGACATGTTAGGATTTATTTTATTTTTATATTGCAGACACTTATCCAAAGTTACTTGCATTACTAATATTCAAGGTATACATTTCATTAGGAACATTTTGTTTGTTTATTTATTTAATGAACAATTATCTATTTTCATTTAATTGATCATTTTTGTTTAATTATTTAATTATTTTATTTATTTGGGGTGGAAGGGGGCTTGCTTTATTGAATATAGATAGTAGAGACTGACACGATGAAAAATACTTTGGAAGAGAAAGTGGGAGTGGGATCAGGACTGTTGCAGGCCAGACTCAAACCTGTATCACTTATATGAGCATCACAGCTCATCGTATCTGGAGCATACAGTATATGTCGTGCACCTTGTCTCTTCTTTTTTTTTTTTTTTTTTTTTTTTTATAGGTGAAAAAGTAAAATTATCAGATAATGAAATATTAAATAGGAGTCGGTTGGAAGTTATGGAATCTAAATGATCCTCAGAAATCTCACTGAAAACTCCACTGGCTGAAACATCAGCATCTGCCAGAAAGCTGACAAGAATATGATTAGTGCAGTTAGTTGTAAATCAATATGCAGTAACTCACTGGGATTTTGTACACAAACCTAAATGATGCAATCACCTGATATTGAATTTTTCCTTCCAAAACATATCTTCATCAGTAAAATGTGTATTTTCGCATATGCAATTTTGAAGGCTTGAGCATAGAAACACTATGTTTCCATAATATTGTCATGTTCTTCATTAACAGTCTGTAAACTTCAGCCCTGGTTAATATTTGACGCAGAGCTGCAGGCTCTCTGCACTAATGTTTAATCACATGCCTCCACACGGGCAGAGAGCGAGCTGTTTGATCAGGCTGAATCTACTGGGCCCCGTAACGCGGCTTTGTACGGGGCCAGCAGGGAGACATTGGACATCTGCTGGCTGACAGAGAACAATGCCCGCTGCTGGTGATCTAAAGACATGCCATTTCCTGTCTATGGCAATGGCAGATAAGAGCGTATGCACACAAGAGTAGCCACTATAAGTTTATTGCCACACTAAGGAGCCACACTTTCCCACTGTTAAATTGTTGTTGATTTTAATTATGACTCTTATGGCTCCAGAATGTTCTTTTTTACGACCTTCTCAGGCAAATGAAAGGTAACAACTCATTGGTTAAATAGGCCTTGGTCCATCCTTCCTTTTACTTAATGGTGTGGGAACTTATTAAGCTGATTTATACAGAGAATGGCTGTTGGGAGGCATGTGACACGCACTGGGTTATATGTGTTTAAGAGAAGGGTAAATTACCATGGAGGAGATAAAAAAGACTAGTGATTTCTGCCTTCCCAACCCCCATTGTGTTCAGTGGGAAGGAATAGTTGAAAAGAGGGGTCAATGGACACGTGTTTCTTCAGATGAGAGTGGATATTCAGTGCAAACGTTCCCATAATTCAGTAGATGTTTTGTTTGGTCTTTCCCATAATTTCCCATAATTCATGGGAGCGCTCATTCCCATAATTCATGTTTTATATTTCTCTTTCTTGTTTCTCTCCCTCTTACTCCTTTACACTCTTACTGCTTTCACTTATAACTAGGTGCAAAGTGACAAGTGATAGTTTTCGTCCCACTGACTTTTTTCCCCTATGAAATAAAAAATTATATATTAATTTGTTTTTCAAAGCTTCCTGAATGCTATTTCAGATCTTTCCAGCCCAGTTAAAGCTTGTTACCCTACCACTCTCATACCTGCTTAAGCTGAGGGATCGTCAGACAATCACTTCTATCTCGTTTGGCTCATATGTAAAAGTAATGTGAATAGACCCTTATTTTTTGGCCAGACAGCTGTACATTCCCTAGTCAGGACCAATGTATCCACACACACACACTTGATCAAAGAGACTGGCGAGATATGTCTTTCGGCCTGATAACCTGCTTTGCTTAAACGTTCTATGACAATTATTATTCTATCTGTACCTGAAAGGAGGATCATTTTCCTGTAGGGAAAAGAAAATGAAGTTGCTTGGACACGTTTCATGAGCAAACATCAGCATTTGACACCCTAGAGCTCTGCCATTGTCTCATCTCTCACGGAGGTGAACGGAGCGCTCATTCCCAGAGGAGTGTGTATGGATTGAGGATTGATTCGGCGAAATGGGACATGGCCTTGCATGTTCTCAGATGATGAAGCTGACCTGTAAACGCCACTCCATGTTAATGCCCAGCCTTTAAATACAGAGCAATCGTTCTCAGATGGCCCTGTTAACAAACAGCAGCACACCCAAGTTAAAGTTCTGCGAAATTGTTCAAGTTCAACACAAAGACATAAGTATAAATTTTAAATACCACACGTTTCCCTCCACTTCTTTCAGTAGATCTTTTGGTTTGTCTGAGCTGAACTGAAGCCTTGTCTCAAACTGTCCTTGTTATATCAAAGAACAGACGGAGTAGAAGGCTTAGGATACAGACGAAACATAAAAGTGCATAGTTTAAAATGATTAGTGACACTTTTGATATACCTGAGGAAGGAGGGAGGTGAAACAAAGGAAGCTTCATGCCGACTGTTTGATGAAATAAGGCTGTGATGAATTAACTCTTTTGTCAATGGGTGTCTTACTCTCATTAGACTCTCCTTCTCACTGTCTCTCTCTCTATCTTTTTCTCTCTATACAAACTTTAGGGAAGAAATCAAATGCTTTGAGCATATTGTTTATTCCTCAGTGTGCAGAACATAGAGGTTAACACCCATATATTTTGATACAGTAGTGAAGTCGAGAGCAATACATTGTATGAAACCTTTTTTTTCTAAGAATTTTTTCTGTGCCCAGCCATGAGTAATGATACGTAACTATGGCAGCTGGAACATTTCCGACTTTGATCTGCCACTGTTGTGCTTTTTGTTCATTTATACACTTATTTACAGTCCCAATGCTAAATTTTAATGATCACTTTCATTTCATATGAAAATGTTCCATATTACTACTGTTGAGACATCCAGACACAAAGAACAAAGACTCTACTGCAAATGGAAATAGTTATTTTTTAACATAATAACCTTATCGTGCCATTGTTTTTCATAGAGTAGTCTTTTGTATTACCATATATATCCCTATAATACTGTTTATGAATCTACAGAAAGCAGAAGTATGCTTATATATCATGTTATGAAGTAGAACTTAACAAATATGACTTTTGTCACCTTTTATCGAATATTTGTGTGCAGTTGGTGGTCTCTTGATAAATTCACAGTCTCTTTTAGACTGTGTGTGTGTGTGTGTGTGTGTGTTGGTGTTCAGGTCCAAACTATGTAAAGTAGTATTGGCATCTCTGAGCTGCGGCAATCTGTAGGGACATGGTCCAGACCTGTCCATATGCTCATCATCATCATTATGTTTATGACTGGTTGGCCGGGCTTTTCACTGTTTATTCCTGCCCAAAAGCCATAGCAGCAAAGGCAGATGGAGGAAAAGAGTGAAATGGCTTTCATCCCCAAGTCCATCCAGCAAAGTCCTATCCACTCTTCTCAGAGCAGCAGCAGCCCTCTGCCGAGCTTTTTCTTGCCTAATACAAGCACATGGACATTATGAAAATTGCAGCTTGGCAGTAAAACTAATTTTGGACTACTGATTTGAGTGATGAGACTGACCCCCCGCTGAGCACGAGCCACGTCCCCGCTCCCGAATGCCAGCCTATGTAGGGTTTGGTTCAGATGTCCGCATCGTCTCTTCCTTCTCCGTTCAATCAGGCTGTCACCCTGTCCTCCTAAATGACGCATGGGTACGTCAAGCTTTTGAAAGTCCCACAACAGCTTGGCATATCCATACTCTTTATTGACATAATTGGCAGTTCCATCGCTCATCAATCAAAGTATTAACATCTTTTTTTCTTGCTTTAATGTCAATGAGTTGATCTCATTTAGTTCTCTGTACACCAGAGACCACGGAACCAGGAATTTAGTCTCACCCTCATAACCCTTTGTTTTGTTTTTTGCTTTGGCCATCGCGAGCGTATTCAAGTCTAATTCGTATTCTATCAAGGCGATTCTATTTCAGTGGGGCCAAAATGACTTAAGTAATCAACAGTTATTGAGTTCTTGTGGCTGGACAAGAGGAGGGTTGATTGAGAATGAGGCTTCACTTAGTGAAAGGACTTCACTTGGAGCATTGGAGTGCTGTATTATTGAGGCTGATTCTGACTAGATTGCTCCTCAGAATAGATGATTTTTGCCTGGAGTCCTCCCTAAGCACTGAGACAAGACCCAGAGTCAAGTTGTTTTCTTTTGTGATGGCTGAGATGTTTTCATGTGCTTCCAGGCAATTTTGTAATATAGTCTCAATGACTTGTAGATAATATAAGCAATTTGCAAATCATGAGATCTATGTTGAAATGGAGTTACACTTTAGTTAAAAATAATTTATTATTATACATTTTTAATTTAATTATTTATTTTGTAATTTTTGTATTTATATTATATTATATTTCATTTTTTCGATCAAGGGTTCTGTCCCATATAGAAAATTTCAGTATTAATTCTTGATGCAAAGTATTAATATTGTGAAACTCACAGATGTTATTTGAATATGTGTGTATGAGGGTATGTGTGTAAGTGCCCTGACCAGTGAGATTGTGTTGAGGACGGATGACTCTCGCAGTAAATAGAAACCGCAGTATTATCCATGGGGTTGATGGTGCGTTGGGCTAGAAGTGAGGCGAGAAGGCTGAGAAGGGGCCAGGAAGTCCTTGTAAATCAGAGGCACAGAGAGCTGACCGCACCATTAGACAAGTGCCATTCACATTCTCCGCCCTTCTCTTGACTCTCTCTCTTTAAAAACAAAGGAATTCTCAATCCACTCTCTCTGCCTGTCTCTCTCTCTCCAATCTGTAATATGCACAGCCCCTTGACTCCTCACCAGCAGAATATTAAATATTTAAAACAAAACAAAAACAAAACAAGAATGCACTGTATTTACAGTACTTGCAACCTATACACTACCATTCAAAAGTTTGGGGTTGGTAAGATTTTTAAAACTTTTTTTTAAAGAAGATTCTTGTGCTTACAAAGGCTGCATTTATTTGATCAGAATACAGTAAAACAGTTATTTGTGAAATATTATTACAATTTAAAATAACCTTTTTATTTTTATATATTTTAAAATACACTATATTGCCAAAAGTTTTGGGAAGCCTGCCTTTACGTGCACATGAATTTAATGACATCCCATTCTTAATCCATAGGGTTTAATATGGAGTTGGCCCATCCTTTGCAGCTATAACAACTTCAACTTTTCTGGGAAGGCTTTCCACAAGGTTTAGTAGTGTGTTTATGGGAATTTTTGATCATTCTTCTAGAAGGGTATTTGTGAGGTCAGGCACTGATGTTGGACGAGAAAGCCTGGCTCGCAGTCTCCGCTCTAATTCATCCCAAAGGTGTTCTTTCGGGTTGAGTTCAGGATTCTGTGCAGGCCAGTCAAGTTCTTCCACACCAAACCTGCTCATCCATGTCTTTATGGACCTTGCTTTGTGCACTGGTGCGCAGTCATGTTGGAATAGGAAGGGGCCAACCCCAAACTGTTCCACAAAGTTGGGAGCATGAAATTGTCCAAAATGTCTTGGTATACTGAAGCATTAAGAGTTCCTTTCACTGGAACTAAGGGGCCAAGCCCAACCCATGGAAAACAACCCCACACCATAATCCCCCCTCCATCAAACTTTACACTTGGCACAATACAGTCAGGCAAGTACCGCTCTCCTGGCAACCGCCAAACCGAGACTTGTCTATCGGACTGCCAGACAGAGAAGCGTGATTCGTCACTCCAGAGAACACGTCTCCATTGCTCTAGAGTCCAGTGCTGGCGTGCTTTACACCACTGCATCCGACGCTTTGCATTGCACTTGGTGATGTAAGGTTTGGATGTAGCTGCTCGGCCATGGAAACCCATTCCATGAAGCTCTCTACACACTGTTCTTGAGCTAATCTGAAGGCCACACAAAGTTTGGAGGTCTGTAAATTTTGACTCTGCAGTAAGTTGGCGACTTCAGCGCACTGTGCGTCTCAGCATGCGCTGACCCCGCTCTGTGATTTTTACATGGCCTACCACTTCGTGGCTGAGTTGCTGTTGTTCCCAATTGCTTCCACTTTGTTATGATACCACTAACAGTTGACTGTGGAATATTTAGTAGAGAGCAAATTTCACAAATGGACTTATTGCACAGGTGGCAACCTATCATGGTACCAAGCTTGAATTCACTGAGCTCCTGAGAGCGACACATTCTTTCACAAATGTTTGTAGAAGCAGTCTGCATGCCTAGGTGCTTGATTTTATACACCTGTGGCCATGGAAGTGATTGGAACACCTGAATTCAATGATTTGGAGGGGTGTCCCAATACTTTTGGCAATATAGTGTATAATTTATTCCTGTGATGGCAAAATTGATGTTACAAATTTTCCACTGGAGGCAAGTCGTATAAACCCAAGTGCAGTTTATTAAAGGGTTAGTTCACCCAAAAATGAATTTTCTGTCATTAAGTACTCACCCTCATGTCGTTCCAAACCCGTAAGACCTTCGTTCAACTTCAGCACACAAATTAAGATATAACCAGAGAGGTTTCTGAACCATAAATACAGTAGGCAGCAATGTCATTGCACCTTTTAAAGGGTTAGTTCACCCAAAAATGAAATTTTTACTCTCCCTTATGTCGTTCCACACCCGTAAGACCTTCATCTTCAGAACACAAATTAAGATATTTTTTATTAAATCCGATGGCTCAGTGAGGCCTGCGTAGACAGCACCCTTTAAGGTCCAGAAATATAGTAAAGAAATTATTAAAATAGTCCACGTGACTACAGTGGTTCAACCTTAATGTTTTGAAGCAATGAGATTACTTTTTGTGCATAAAAACAAAACAAAAATAACGACTTTATTCAACAATTTCTTCTCTTCCATGAATTTTCAGCAGTTTATTCTTCCACATGGTCCAGTGTCACATAATCCTTTAGAAATCATTGTAAAATGATGATTCGGTGCTCAAGAAACATATTATTCAATGTTGAAAGCACAATGTGCTGCTTAGTATTTTTCTTGGAAAAAAATATATGTTGTGGAACTTTTTGTGTATGTTGACATTAAAAAAAATTGTGTTTATATCTCAGTAATATTGATGCTTTTTTATATTTTATGTTTTAACTTTTGATGAATAAATCAAAAGTTCAGATAAATCTAATGGTTGTCCAAATAACTGTAAAGAAACAGCCTAAACATAGCTGACATATAATATTGGCAACTAAATGAAAACCAATCTTTCCCTTTAAACCCATTTCATACAGTAGGTCCTCCATAAACGCAGTGTGTCCCATTGTGAGTGTTTGTTGTCCAGCATATGTTGTAGTGTATATATACAGTAAGCTCACCCCTAAAATGCTCCCATCCCCAGCAGTGTTTCTACCCATGTTCTTTAGCATATGCTGCACCATGCAGGTCTTTTCTCTGCTCCACTTCACCTCTGTATCCTCTCCACATACAGCTCCAGATGGCCTCCTGCCCCCCAGGCTGGCAGCTGCCACCCCCACCTCGCTGCAGGTGGCCTGGGCTGCTCCAGCACGCCACAACGCTCCCGGACCCCTGCGCTACAGGCTCCAGATGAGAACTTCAGCTTCCCCACAAGTTCACCAGTAAGCTCAGCTCAACAAAATAATCAAGACCTTTAACTGTGTACACACAACTACCACAGCAAACATGCTACCATCAGTGAACAACAGTACATTTTGTGCTGAAAATACAAAATAATCTAAGACAGTGAATCTGGAGACATGCCAGATATATCTGTATCTAAAGTATTTGATCTAAAGGGAAGAAAGCAGCAGTTGTTTGTTGTAGAGCAGATGTACAGGAATATCAAATAATAGGCCTAGACCAGGGCTGTCCTTATGGGAAAAAAAAGAATGAAACAAATGTTTTATCTAATATGTATGCATTACATGCTCCCTGACAACAAATTGCAATTTAATCAGAAATAGGGGAATTCTCATTCTGTTGTAATAAATAAATGACTAGGCGCATGTATTATATATCACCCTCATTTCCTGGGATTCTTTTGAAATGTATTTCATTGTTCATGTGATTTATTTATTATACTCCATGGTAAATTTAATCGTGGAGCTCTGTGGAAGTTGACGCTTCTTAAAAACCAGCAAAGATTTGTTCCAATCAGCAAGACTTGTAAGCCATTTAATGCAGCGTGATTATATCTATTTTTTCATTTCAATTCAATAAAAATATCAGCATGTATTTTCATCAGAATAATGACATATTCTAACCATAGAAGTTGATGAACACATTCAATAAGATCACTGTTGATTTGATTTTGCTAAGTACTTAATGGAAAAGATATTTTAATAATTTTAAAGCACCTATTAAGTCAGAACTGGAATTACAGTCTTTATCAAGAAAACAGGCTAAATATTGCTTAGCCTGCACCACACAGTTTGTTTGTTTTGTTTTTTTGGGCCAATCAGATGCTCTCTAGAATAGGACTAAAAACCACTTTTGTTGTTGTTTTTGAAAGAAGTTAACATTTTTATTCAGCAAGGACCTATTAAGTTGGTCAAAAGTGACATTAAAATCATTTATATTAAGTTACACAATATTTCTTTTGAACTTTGTATTTAACAAAGAAGGCTGAAAAAATAAATGTATCACCGTTTCTCTAAAAATATTAAGCAGCACAACTGGGTTCAAATCCCAGATGAGCCCCCACTTGTTACAGCCGGCTCTTCAGCTGCAACAAATAGGAGTATTTATAACATAAACAAGGAAACGTTTTAGGGCTGGGCAGGACATTCAGCATAACGCAGGCCGTCGAACGCCATGCTGGAGACGATCATTCAAAACAATGCTCCCACACGAACCGTCTCAGCGGTATTTAACTGTGCATCCAACAAGTGTCAGGTGTGTCGGCCACGCCCCCTCCAGACGCCACCTAAAATCACACGCATATGTCCTGCATAAACTTTCTATTTCACTAGGGAATATGACAACACTGGGAAAATTGCTTTTATTGAAAGCTGAAGAAAATGAACATTCCAGAATATCAGCACATCTACGGGATGTCAACAAATCATTTTTTGTCATGTAACACTGTTAAGTTTAGTGTAACGTGTTTGTGCATGCACATTTATTTCTGTCTTCAGGTTAATGGACGATGAGACGACCATCTTTAGTCACATGGTGAAGGAACTGGAACCGTTTACTGAGTATCATTTCAGACTGCTGGTGTCCAACAGCCACGGAGAAACCAGCAGCCCATGGGTCTCTCTTTTTACTGCACAAGACAGTGAGTTCCACAGCTGAAACACACACACACACACACACACACACAATGTTCACAAACACAACAGAAAATCATTAAGCACACAAAGAGTGTGTTGTGTTTAACCACATGTCAGGCGGTTCCTCTGTGAGGCTTGTCCCACAGAGAAGAGCAGGTGTTAAGAGAGAGAGTGAGAGAGAGAGGGCCAGTGGGCAGAGATCACTAGTTAAAGGTACGCCTCTTCCACATGACCTTGCCGGTGTCATTTTGGACTGATTACTGTAATAGAATCATATTAAGGATCATAACAGACACTCTCTGCTAAGTTATAAATTAATTATACTTCAGCCTATTAGCACATACATTATAATTACTGAGCCAGTATTTGCATACACTCAGATTGCACTGTATTATGGACCATCACCTCTTCATTATCATGCTTGGAGACAACCCCCTACCCCCTCCCCACAATGCCCTGCAGCACTTCACAACTTCTGCTTTTGGGAAGAGTTTTCCCTCCATCTGAGAGCAGAACTACGTGATCTGAGTAACATTCACAGCCTCATTGAGACTTTTTGTTCTGTATCTTGTCTTGGATTCTGCTTTGGTCTGCTTGTGTTGCACCGTGTGTCTGTATACTTGATCTTGCAGCTTGCAATTAGTATTCTTTATGGATGCTCAGCATGTCTTTCATAGGTTGCATTGTTCTTTAAGTGGGTGTCATACATTGCCTTGAAGAATCTGCATTAGACATGTTGTTGACCACTCAAGAATATGTGTAGTAGTTTAAATAGGGTTGAATGAAAACAGCTTTTGGTTGGTTGGTTGGTTGGTTTGTTTAATGGATGGACTGACAGACGTTCATTTTAGCAATCAACTAAATTTTAAAAATTTGGGTTAAGGATATTATATGATATATGATATGACATCACTGTATAAAATGTGACTTAAAAACCCTAAATATGTAAATATTTGTGCAAACTTTTATTTAAATATATTTTATTAAAATATTTGTATTATTTTAAAATAAGTATTAGTATTATTAACATATTTCTAGTGCTGTCAAACGATTAATCGCAATTAACTGCATCCAAAATAAAAGTTTGTGTTTACATAATATATGTGTGTGTACTGTGTATAATTATTATATATATACAAATACACACACATGCATGTACACTACCAGTCAAAAGTTTGGACATGGTAAGATTTTTAATGTTTTAAAAAGAAGTTTTGTCTGCTCACCAAGGCTGCATTTATTTAATTAAAAATACAGTAAAAACAGTAATATTGTGAAATATTATTACAATTTAAAATAACTGTTTTCTGTTTGAATATATTTTATTAAGTAATTTATTCCTGTGATCAAAGCTGAATTTTCAGCATCATTACTCCAGTCTTCAGTGTCACATGATCCTTCAGAAATCATTCTAATATGATGATGCTCAAGAAACATTTATGTGTACAATTGTACAAAATATTTGTGTACCATATTTCTTTTTAGGATTCTTTGATGAATAGAAAGTTCAAAAGAACAGCGTTTATTTGAAATATAATTTTTTGTAACATTATAAATGTCTTTACTGTCACTTTTGATCGCTTTAATGCATCCTTGCTGAAAAAATAATTAATTTCTTTAATTTCTTTTCAATAAAATAAAAATAAAAATTCTTACTGACCCTAAACTTTTGAACGGTAGTGTATAATGTTACAAAAGGTTTGTATTTCAGATAAATGCTGTTCTTTTGAACTTTCTATTCATCAAGGAATCCTGAAATAGAAATTTTGTACACAAATATTTTGTACAATTGTACACAATGTTTCTTGAGCATCAAATCATCATATTAGAATGATTTCTGAAGGATCATGTGACACTGAAAACTGGAGTAATGATGCTGAAAATTCAGCTTTGCCAACACAAGAATAAATTACATTTTAAAATATTTTCAAATAGAACACAGTTATTTTAAATTGTAATAATATTTCACAATATCACTGTTTTTACTGTATTTTTAATGAAATAAATGCAGCCTTGGTGAGCAGACGAAACTTGTTTTAAAAACATTAAAAATCAATTCAACCAAACTTTTGACCAGTAGTGTATATATTTAAGTAAAAATTTGTTATATTTATATATAAAATATTTATATTTATATTAATGCTGGGCAAACGATTAATCACGATTAATCGCATCCAAAATAAAAGTTTGTGTTTACATAATACAGACAATTTTTGGGTATAATATGTCACAGTTTACTTTATTATTATTATTATGTTTTATTAAGTGTTATCTGACATAATTAAGATTAATTTTTTTACCTCTGAGATCTTGTCATATTTTATTACCATTTTTTTAAACTATAGTGAATAAACTGTATTAATGAATGAAATGTTCAAGGTGTCTGAATAAATTTTGGTTTGACTGTATAAATACACACATGCATATATATATTTAAGAAAAATGTGTTATTTATATATAAAATATTTATATTTATAAATAATAAAAATTATATAAATATATGTACAGTATATACATGCAAATATTTCTTAAATATATACATGTACGTGTGTATTTAAATATACAAAAGTATACACAGTACACACACACACACAAACACAAACTTTTATTTTGGATACGATTAATCGTGATCAATTGTTTGACAGCCTTATTAAATACATATATTTATTAAATATAATTTCTGAAATATCTATGTGCAAATACTTTTTTAGAGCACCACTGTTTGTTGATACAGTATTCACATATAAAACAGAAGTTGGAAAGATTTTTAAAGCATGGAGTCTAAATGTGTCGTTAGTTCTTTATTTTTTTGAGCATTGCAATAAGGAAACTGGCACTTTTATGTATATACTCTGCCATATGCCAAAACTGCGATGACCCAGCATGCACCATATTAGCAGCTCTTCTAAAAGTCACCCTAATCCCAAACAAGCAACATGTCAAATCCCGATCAGCATGGTATATAAATCAAAACCATCCTCCTCCTCACTTTCCATCTGCATGTATCTGGCAGCAGAAATGAGCCCTTCACTCTAGTTCTATTTACACATCTCTTTCTTTGAGGCAGGGGTGATGACTTTGAGAACAGGTGGGCATTACCAAGAAGGAGAGAAATGATTGTTATTGTTAAAGAGAAAAGCCCTTTATTTCTTTTCCGAAATGAGCTGTGAAGAGCCTCGATGCGGCATATTCGGCTCTCTGCGGCAGGATTATGGGGAAAGCGTGAGTTTTAGTGGCTCCTGGCACTGCTAATAAACACTCTCACACATATCATCAGCCGCCCCATCAATGTGAAATAGTACCCGGCAAAGCCGCACTAAATTAACAGTAGGAAAGAATTGAGGAGATTCTTCAAAATAATGTGTCCGGCCGCATGATAAAGGAAGAGGAAAGGATGGGCAAGGTGAAATAGGAGGAGAGAAACGTATGTCATATTTTCTTTAGCTCTTTTTCTTCTTTGATAGGGTCCCAGTCTGCCCGCACATCTTCATCTCTAATTTAGAAATCCCCTCTAGAGAGATTTCTCCACCTCTGTGTGAAATGTTCACAGCAGCACACACTATAGGCTGTGTGCATGAGCTGCCCTATATAAGATGCTATGTAAGCAATCACATACAGTTTCTAATAAATACATAAATATTTGAATTGATGGGTCTGTTTTTCACCCACAGTATTGATTGTTTTTAGTTTAAAAGTAAATCACTGTAATAATAGCTGGAGTTAAAGGGTTATTTCAACCTAAAATGAACATGAAGTCATCATTTACTCACCCTGGTGTTGTTCTAATGTAGTAAGCTGTTCTTTCTTTTTCGGACTACAAAAGGAGAATTTAAAAAAATAAATAAATAAATGTAAATGGCAGTGAATAATGACAAGCATCAAGTTCAACAAATCAAACAACAAAACAAAAGTATCACAGAATGGTCCGATGCAACACGTTATATATTCCAAGTCTTCTGGGGGTATATGATAGGGTTTGGTTAGGGAAAAAAAAAAAAAATTATTTCATGAAAATCCTGACCTTGCCCATTGATCTTCTGTGCAAGGCTATGTAACATGCGCGTTGCATAGTTGTAAGAAATCAAGACCAAGAAAAATGCAACATGAAATACAATCCATGTACTTTCTTCTCTGAGGTGAATATATATTTGTTGTGTTCGTCACAACAAGAAGTTATCGCGTTCACATATGTTAACTGTCATTCTGACTGTCATCTGACAAACCGAGTTCCGGTCCGGAGATTTTCAACTCAACTCAAGTACACAGATACTTTTTTGGGGAATTCTAGGCTTTGTATTTCATGCCAAGTATTTATTAATCTTGATTTCTCACAACTTGTGTGCTTTTTCTGGGCGAGTCGGAGTGAACTGCGGCACTAATAGAGTCTGCATAAAATTGTGCATACATGCACAGAAGACCAATGGCCAAGGTCAGGATTTTTGTTAAATAATACATAAAATTTTGGTTTGTTTTTTACCAAACATTGTATTACACCCAGAACAAGGGGGAAATATAACACGTGTTGAATGGGACCACTCTTTTTTTAAAAGCTTGATGCTGGTCGCTATTCACTGCAATAATATGGATGAGTGTGAGAGGGACATTTTTTTTTTTTTTTTTTAAATTACTTCTTCTGTGGTCCAAAAAAGAAAGAACGGCATACTGCATTAGAACAACACCAGGGTAAGTAAATGATGACTTAATTTTCATTTTAGGGTGAACTATCCATTTAATGATCATGCCAAATTTTATCCAGTATAATATGAGTTCAAAAGAACACATTTCTGGTTTGGTGAGTACATGAGCCTTACTGATGGAGCTGTGGGAACACTTAGGTTTGTCTGTTTGGCTCCTTTTGTGCTGCAGTATGTCAGAACACTACTAGAAATCTCCTTAGTGAAGATGTATGAGCATTTTAAGTATTCAAAAGGCCCTCATTCCTCTCCTTTTTATCATTCCATTAAGATTTTATAACCATCTTTTTAATGTAATTCCATCCATGAATTTTTACCCCTTAGACCTGACAGGCGGTTCTGTGAACATAAACTTTGCCATGTAGAAGAGCTCTTTTCTCTGTCTTCTCTGCCTGTACTGAAGCGCATGGGTTTGTGCTTGGAGTGACATATACATAAAAGGGTTTAGAGGGCCAATTGGAGGGCTTTTTTTTTTTTTTCTAGTAATTCTGATGTATTAAAAGTAAATGTACAGTTCAACTTTTAATTTAAGTTCTCTCCCAAGATTGTACGACTTTTTTTGTCAGATTAACATTACTCTTTCTGGTTCATTCTGTAAATAGTACTATTAATGTGAGCATGGACACCTTAAATGTTTTAATTTCTTGAATTGGGTGAATTTAAATAGAATCACCCCCAACCTTTACTATTTCATCTTGATATTAATTATCACCCCGTCCCCATGTGTAGTCGTTAAAATGTTGTGGGTAGAGCAACTGCAGCTGTGCAGTTCACCTTGAAATAAATAACTTACTGTACAATAGCGTACACTTCATCAAGTTCAAAACTAAAAGAAATCTTTCAGAAAGAATACTCATGATTTTTTTGTCATTTTCCTTTCAATCTTCTTTTGTGCTAAACAGCTTCTTGAAAGTAGCATACCGACGACATCCGTCCTAGTTGACATCAGCCAAGCTAACCTTCAAAGCGATCATATTGTCACAAGGACCTCTGCAATGCTAAAAATAATCCTCTCTTTCCTTCACGTTTCCCGGTCCCCCCTCCTTGCCTTGTCACTTGATTGTGTTATTATTATGCTAACCAAATCCTTATAAATGTGATTTAAGGCTTGGCGGCCCGCGCTCTTGTTTTCCCTTCTGCTGTAGCGATTTATAGTGGCCCAGGAAAGGCCTCTCTAAGTATTCCAAATGTCCTGAGATTACAGCTGTTGCCGATGCCTGATTGAGGCCGACTGCTGTTATTGCACTGTGTTCTTGCTTGTACCCTGAGAGCAGTAAAGCATCAATAAAATCAAAAGCACCTGCATCTTAAATGAAATTTCAATTGAAAAACTTAACAGCCCTTCAAATTGCGGAATTTAACGCAGACCAGTAAAGCTTAAATAACACTTTGCCTCTGCAGACCAAAAGACCGGGCGGCTGAGCCGAGGAAGGAAGGCTGGCCGGGGGATGAAGTAAGGAGGGGTGGTTCACGTTCAAGGTGACTTGATTGTCTCATGTGGTAAAATTATTTACAATTAAGGAATTTCTCCTGAGAGCCACATTGGATTTGCCGGCGAGCACCTATGCGGGCGTTTTGCGGTGGCGGCGGCCGTGAGCTTTTTCAGTATTCATGGACGCTCCTGAACCTTTGTGGTAATTGAATCAGTTAGAGTGCTGAGTGGAGCAAGCATAAAAACCTGTTAACCCAAAGGTCAGATCTGTGCATTGTTTATTTATCAGGAGGGAGAGGGAGTGAAATCGGCAGGGCCCCTTCACAGACACAGTAAAAAATTACCCCCAAAAATAACAGCTACTAGATGAATGGAGAAATCTGGGCCGGAATCATAAGCAGCGGCCGACTGTGTGAAGTGAAAATGGAGGAAGCTTGAGTTGGGGTTAGGGATGACTAATGGGAATTAAACCTCTTTATTTCTTGACATCATTTTGTGATCAGAGTTATTATGATAACGCTGTTGTATTTAAAAAAAGGTCAGTTTATTTAGATAATGCAGTGCATTTACTTGTACTATATATTGAAGAGACTTGGGGTTATAAAAATTGTGAGACTACTTTGCCAGCTGATAGCGCTGATTATTTGCACCTACCGCTTAATTTGGTATAGGAATTAGCAAATCAGTTAACGGAACAAAATCTGTGCTGAGTACAATTTGAATGTGGCAAACAGGTCCATTCTGAGTGTTTGGTTGTGGCTTAATTGGCTCTTAAAAAGTAAGTACATCTGTATTTATAATATTTTTCTACACCATTTGATTCATTTGATAATGCTGCCATGATCAATAAAAATATACACCAAGATTGGAGTTTTTAATGTTTTTGAAAGAAGTCTCTTAGGCTGACCCAGACTGCATTTATTTGTTTAAAAAACAGCAAAACAGTAATACTGAAATTACTATTACTACTGAATTTCTATTTTTAATATATTTTAAAATGTACTTTAAATTGTCACATGGTCGTTCAGAAATCATTCTAATATACTGATTTGAAGCATTTCTTATTTTTATCAATGTTGAAAATAGTTGTGCTGCCTAGTATTTTTGTAAAAACAATGCATTTTTCAGGACTCCTTGATTAATAGATAGTTCAAAAGATACTTTATAGCCTTACTAAATAAAAGTATTAATTTCTTTCCAAAAAAACAGCAACTTTTAAACAGTAGTGTACACAGATGATTCTAATTTACATCGCAGAGCTGTTTTAGGGCTTTTTGCACCTGGTTAAGTGAATTGTAGGTGGTTAGTGAATAAGATGCAGGATTATGCTTTTAAAGGGTTAGTTCACCCAAAAATGAAAATTCTGTCATCATTTACTCACCCCTATGTCATTCCAAACCCATAAGACTTCCGTTTATCTTCTGAACACAAATGAAGATATTTTTAATAAAATCTGAGCTATTTCTGTCCCTCCATTGACAGCTATGCTACTACCACTTTGAACTTTCAAAAAGTTCAAAAAGAGATTGTAAAACTAATCCATATGAGCAGTTTTGTCCATTTTTTTTTTTTTTTTTGTAATACACTGAACAGATATAATTTAGGCTTTTATTTAAATATAAACATTCATCAATGCACACATCAGTTGTGGTAAAAGGAAGCTCAAGTATGTTTGCTTGACGTGTGAGAACCAGTGTGAGGTTCATTCTCGTGTGTTACGCTGCATGTTTGAGCTTAAACAAGAACCAATGAGGTTTGTTCTCAAGCATCACGCAGGCTCCGTTGAGCTTCTGTTTATGTTCGCTGATCAGTGTTTATATGTGAATAAAACCCTAAATTCAATCTATATAAAGTGATCGTGACTCTTCAGAAAATTTGGACTGAACCACTCAATTCATATGGATTAGTTTTACAATCTCTTTATGAACTTTCTGAAGTGTCAAAATAGTAGTTGCGTAGCTGTCAATGAGGGGACAGAAATCTTCATTTGTGTTCCAAAGATAAAATGACTAAATGATTACAGAATTTTAATTTTTGGGTGAACTATCGCTTTAAATAACATGCAAAAGTGATACAACTGTGAAGTGAATTTGCTCCATCTGTGTGCATTCTCTCTGTCATGTCCCTTTATTTTTCATTATTAGATTTTTTTTTAAGTCATTACCTTGATGCTTGTTGTGGTGGCCGCTGAGCTTTGGGGAGAGAAAGAGTACATGTAGCCGGTTATGTCTCCTCTATACATAGTGAGTCAGTTGGGAGGTGATGGTGATGGGAGGTGGAAAGTGGGCCATCTGTGGGGAGACATCAGCAGCCCAGCACGGCAGAGAGAGAGCCAGTCACCTTGATCCACACGCCCTTGCCGGTACGCCATTACCGTGCTACCGTGGGATGTAAATGGAGGAGGAAAACATTACCTTCAAATGAGCTTTCATAGGGCCCAAATATCAATCAGACCAGCACAGGCTACAGAGCAGACAGGAGACACTTAAAACGCAACAAAACAACTTCACTTCAATTACCACATCTCATATATTCCTCCTGGAACTACTTTCCTTTTGCCAAATGTTCGAGCTCTTTAACTTATCATTATTCAGTTTTTTTGTCTTTTTTTGTCTGGGATTTCTTAACAGTTCTGTCAGAAAAATGGTATAAGAAATTACTGTAATGTAAATCTGCATCCATATATCGGGCCACACAGACTGAGCACAAATAGTGCAATAAACCAATGTGACATTTTGGATCAGCATTATTCTGAAACCCAATTGCAATGCTCCACATAGCAAATAAAGACAAATCATCAAAATAGTATTTTCTCGATTTGCATTTCCTGAAGGAAATGCCAGTGCTTGCAAAGCAGCAAAAGAAGGTGTTCAGGTAGTCTTAGGGTTTAGGCCTCAGTTGTGTTTAAATGAAATGCTGCATTTGCCATTGTCATGATGCTTAGTATGCATCAGCACAAAAGAAGTTTTGAAAAAGTTATTATTATTATTATTATTATTATTATTATTTTGTCTATAAAATGAAATTCAATTTTGTTCAGACCCCAGCGTGAAAATATCTTCTTTTGTTTTCTGCAAAAAGAAAGAAAGTTACAAAGGTATAGAACATGAGAGTGAGTAAATGACAGCATTTCTATTTTTTTTTGGTGGACTATCCCTTTAGGGTTTGGGGTTTACAAAAACTTTGCAAGTACTGTATAAAGCATGTGGTGTGAAGATTTCTTTAAAATCAACTAAAACTCTGTTTCATTGAAATTAAGTTAAAAACAAAAGCATTTTAGTCTGTTTCATACCAGTCATAGCTGAGGAAATACAGGCACAAGCCATCAGACGTGAGAGAGGGACAGAGTGCATGATGATACCGTCATGTGTTTTGGTACATGCGTGCATGTGTAATTATGAAAATGACCCGAGCTGTCCGAGCCTGAAGATCCACAAAGGATTTCTTGATGTTAGTGCTGCCATGGCAGCTGTTGTTGTAACCACTCAGAGAAAATGACCAGGCAGGAAACTTAAGTGATTTCCTTCAATTCACTGCAGACGCTTCAGAGGCTCACCTCACACATAGCTGATATCCCTTTGCCACATAACCCCAACGAATAAATCCATAAATATAATTTCATATTTGCTTGTGATATGCAGCGACTGACTCCATCCTCTTTGGCAAATGAGCTGATTTGCAAGCCCCCTGCTCTACATTTTAATCCAGAGAATCAGGCTGCTCCAATCAGACGGTGTCCTTGTGCTGTCAGTCTCAATGCTGCGCTGTCAGAGAGGAGCTGCGTCTCTCTAGATCATGGAGATCAACCAGACTCATCAGTCCTTTGGTTCAATTCCTTTAAAGGCAAAATTAATTGCAATCTTATTAGTGAATATAATTAATTAAAATCATAATATTTATGGCTTTATTAATATTATTTATATGTATTAATATTGTTATTATATAATCTATACATCCATATAATTTAAATTTAATGACATTATATTTATTAAAAACTATTATAAATTTAATATTATTTTTGAATATTTTATATTATATAATTTAATAAAATATAATTGCATGTAATTCATGAAACTCTAGATGGCGCAGGTTAATAGATACTTCTTTTTTTTTACTCGTACGCTAGTGTATGCACACAGTTGAACGCACAGCCTTGGAAAGTATACTTCATTTGACTTGTACACATACACAGGCGTTCAACGCATGTGCAGTTTTGAGCAATCTCTCGCCATGAGTTACAACCCATGTCAACTTCTGTATTCTTTCATGCTAGAGTTGTACAAATGAGAGTATTTTCTAACCTCTTCGCACAATCTCTTGTCTATGTAGGCCTCTATTGTCACTGTAGCTTGCATGCGTTCCGGTCCGTTCTGTTTATGTTGTTTTTCTTTGACTACTCTGTGAATCGTGCCCCCAGGGCATGGCTGCCACCTTGTGGATAAACTAATTACTGCAAAAAAAATTAAATGCGCACGTGCGACCTGCGTGTACAAGTTCACGCAGTTACAAAAATCTGGCGGTGCGCGTACTCTTTTGATGACGAAATTCGTGTCAAGTGCACTGTACTGTACGCTGACCCTCGCATATGCGTAAAAAGTGAACTAAACACACCTGCTTGCAATCACATGATTCTCTATAGGGCACAGCTGATTGGTTCCTGCTGTATCAGTAGCCAGTAAGCTTGCATGCTCAACCTTCAAATGCTTGGTGCATTTGCATTTTCAGAAACCCTCCACCTTCCGCAACTCCGTGTTTATTATTTACTAAACTACTTCCTGTGCATGTGCATTTTCTTCACCACTAGTGGCAACAAATGTAATTGCAAAAATAATTATGATTTCACAGCGGATTGAATAGTTCTTATTACTGTCTTCTTTCTTCAGGACCTGGATCGGTTGACCCACCTGTACTCTCTGACATCCAGCCTAGAAGTGCTTCTGTCTCCTGGTCTCCTCCATCCCAGCCCAACGGTATCATCACCCATTATAACATATACCAAAACCACCAGCTAACTGCCAGTGTGCTGGGGAACAGTACCAGCCACACACTTTCTCAGCTTGCACCCTATCAGCAGTACACCATACAGGTGGAGGCCTGCACAGCAGCCGGCTGTGCTCAATCTGCTGAGTCCCACACCATACGCACCCCTCCAGCACCCCCAGAGGATGTCCCAGCCCCGCAGCTTTACTCCGACACACCGACCTCAGTGCTCTTGTCCTGGGCCCCACCACGTCATGTCAACGGGGAACTGGATGGTTACACCGTGGAGAGGAGAGTCACTGACACTCAGCAGATCTCTACTGTGGCAACCTTGCAGCCCAACCAAACTCTCACTTACCTAGACAGCTCGGCCGTGCTCGGCCCCTGGAGCACTTACGAGTACCGCATTGTGGCACACACAAGGCTGGGTGGATCCAATAGCAGTGAGTGGAAGAAAGTGACCACTAGGCCTTCAAGACCTGCAGGCTTGCAGCCGCCTCATGTGCTGGTCTTGGGTCCAACGTCAGTACAGGTAAATGGAGAGTTTGTTTACATTTTACTTAAGGACTACAGTGGTTGCAAAAAATAAAAAGTTACAATAATTACAGTATATACAGTATAATACAATAATTGAAAATAATGCATTCAAAATGGTAATTTTTAATGCGTCACTCAAAAATATTCCAATTCAGTGAGTCAGTGAATCGTTCAGAGCTGTTACTGAATTCACAACTCACATTTTTTTGTTTATGCGCAATTCGAAAGGAACCGGGAGCCATTCGAGTATTTTAGGCTAGTGATATTTACTTAAAATAATTTTACAAATATTTTACAAAAATATTATTGATTATTGCGTAACATTTAAGGTCCAATTACAAAGTTGGTTCAGTTATAAGGGAACATTTCTGTGACATGATCAAAAAAAAAAAAATTTTCTAAATAAGTTTCTAAATAAGTTTTCTATTTTAAATTAATAATGTTCTTTTGAACTTTCAATTCATTAAATAATCCTAAAAAGAAAAATGTATGGAAAAAATGCTGGAATAAATTACTATTTATATTTCAAAATATATTTAAACATAATAATGCAAAAATATTTCACAATATTACTGTTTTTACTTTATTTTTGATCAATTAAATGCAGCCTTGGTGAGCATAAGAGACTTCTTTCAAAAACATTTTTAAAATCTTATGACCCCAAACTGTTGAACGGTAGTGTATATGTATATAATCAAAAAATTTAATTTATAACCTATTAAATTAACCATGTATTCTATGCTGCTTGAAGAAATGTAAAGAATGCTTTTAAAGATTAAAAAGACTGTGGTTTGTGCCACAGTCCAAACATGCTGATGAAAGTGTGTATATTTTTTTGTGTGTGAAGTGCATATCAATCCTGTCCCACCCTCCTGTCGGCAGACTGTAGTGTCTTATGCCGCCTTTTCACCAATGAGGTGCAAATGAGGTCTTTGCTGTGATTGTTAGTGAGAAGCTACTGTATTTCTTCCCATTAATGCCACACCTAGAGCATCCATCATTATTCCAATGACACTCTCATTGTATGAGAACATTGATACCCATGGTTTCCAGGTCATTCCAGTGCTGATTATAAAGGAACAGCCAATTAAGACTGTCAGAGTATTGTGGGAACCAATCGTGAATGTGCCCTTGGTCACATAACGTTTTAAAGATTGTTCTTGTTTATTTTGTATCGGTAAGAAATGTAAAGCAAGCAAGACCTTATTAAAACGTTGGCAAAGTTATTTCAAAGCAAACCGAAACCCTCAGCATAGACATCCCTGTAATTCAACAGACATGATACTCAAGAGGGCTAGGTAGCTTGCAGTCTTTTGGCTGGTTTACAAGTTGGATTTAAGGGGCGTTAATGTAACCAAACAAGCTTTGCAGCTTAGATCCTGCTGTGTGTAAATACACCCTCTCTTTCTCTCTTTCTCTCTTTGTTATTTGTTGTGTGCTAGTGCCAAGAAACATGGACAGAAATGCTTACCACTTCAAACAAAGGCAGCATTTGCATAAACTTTCTTGAATTATTCATTTTTCCCTAACCCTGGGTTTAGTGTATTGTAATACCATTATTATTTCATTAATTTGTTAACTGCTGCATTTGTGTGTAACTGGATGAGAACTATTCTACATGTAAAAGCCAAAAAACAACTGTTCGCATTAGCATATGCTATATTGAATTCATGTTGAGATGCTAGAAGTCTCCAAGGTGCTCATGGCAAACTGTGTGTTAGCAAGTGTTGATGATTTCATTTGGGGACTTTTTCTTTTGCAATAACAATTTTTTTCTTCTAAAAAATAATTAAAGAGATTAATACAACTCTTTTAGCCATGAAAGACCAGATTCATTTGCTCATTTCCAAAACAATGAACTGCCATGGTGCCTACTACCTACAAAGGCAGCTAACTTCTAAGGCAGTATATTAACCATCATGGAACTGATTTAACGTTCTACACAGCAAATTGCACTCTGCACGGTTTTTGGTATTTCTTGCCTTGGTAACATTTTGCTACAATTTTTTTTATAATTCCCATTCCTCTACCCTTTTGGTACAGGCTCTGTCAGGATCGAGCCTGTGCCAGTAGGTTTTGGACCAAAATTGTCGCTGCATCCGAAATCAAATACTTCTACTATATAGTCTGTGAAAAACAGTACACTGGTAGGTCATGTGACAGAAACAACATGGCAGATGTAGTACGTCCAAATTTCATTCATACTACCCATTTTTATACTATACACAATGCACTTTTGTAACGGTAAGTCAATTCAAATTCAAATATAGCACCTACTCAGACGGTATGCATTTTCGGACACACTGTGTGCGTCTTTTAACTGATGTCTAAAAGTTTTAAAAGAATGCTTTTATTGAGCAGGGATGCATTTAATTGATCAAAACTGACAGTAAAGACATTTATAATGTTACAACTGATTTCTATTTCAAATAAATGATGTTCGTTTGAGCTTTTTATTCATAAATAAATCATAAAAACAAAAAATCCTGTATCAGTTTCCACAAAAACAATTTAATAGCTGTTGTAAACATTGATAATAGATAAAATTAAGAAATGTTTCTTGAGCAGCAAATCAGCATATTAAAGGAGACCTATAATGCCAAGATGTAATATAAGTCTCTGGTCCCCCCAGAATGTGTCTGTGAAGTTTCAGCTCAAAATACCCCACAGATCATTTATAATAGCTTGTGAAGTTTGCCCCTATTTGGGTGTGAGCAAAAACATGCCGTTTTTGTGTGTTTCCCTTTAAATGAAAATGAGCTGCTGCTCCCAGCCCCCTTTCCAGAAGAGGGCAGAGCTTTAACAGCTCGTTCTTTGGTTGCTTAACAACAACAAAGCTGGAGAATCTCATGCAGCCAAAATGATGATTGTCAGTAAAGGTGTTCAACCTTGCATTGTTCAAACTGGAGTCAGACACTGATGGAGAGACTCAGGAAGAACTTACAAATTTTAGAAGTCATCTGGACATTTCTGAATGGTTAGAGGATAAATTTATGTAGTTGTTGTGGAGTTGATTCAAGAGACTTCTTTCAAAAACAACCCCAAAACAAAAAGCAAAAAAACTTTTGAACTGTACTACATGTGCTGCTTATTATTCCTTAGGTTAGTTTCAGCTTAAAATTAGGTTGGACTAAAATTGCTTTCTAAACCTTCTTTTACTTCTACTTACATTTTAATATCCATTATTATAACTTTTCTTTTCATAACTAATCCTAACATTGATCCAATCTACCATTTCATCTCATTTCTACCATTTCTCTCATTTCATTTCATCCCCAGACATGCACAATATGTTTAATGCGTCTGCCAAATGCTGACGCCTCCCTCGCTCCAGAGAGAGTATGCTGTTGCAACAAGCACAGTTTCCTATGCAATTCCATTAGGATTTCATTATGATCTCCAGGGGCTGAGGCCTCTTTTAAATGTAATGAAAGGAATATTCTGTCTTGGGTCAAAGTCAGGGTGCCTTCGCTTCATCACATGACGTCGGTTCCACAAACTCATCGATCTAAAAGCCTGAGATGATATGTTGTGATATTGTGCTGGACTCTGGCCCTTCTCTGGAGCCTTAGACACGCTTTTGAAACCATTTCAGTTTATAACTACATGACCACCAGAACACTGTTATACTGTGATGTCAAATTCTTCAGATACTAACAGGTTCAAATGTATCCCGTGTTTTACTGCAGGTTACATGGACCGCTCCACTCATACCCAATGGAGAAATTGAGCGGTACGAAATCCGCATGCCTGATCCACGCATCTCGCACACCAATACGTCTGTACTCAACCATACTGTCTCCAGCCTTCTGCCCTACACTAACTACAGCATCACCATCCTCGCCTGCTCAGGAGGTGGAGGCCATGCTGGAGGATGCACTGAAAGCCTTCCAACGCTGGTTACTACATTACCCACAATCCCACAAGGCCTGTCATCCCTGTCGGTGGTAGCCATCAGTGAATCTTTCCTGGCTGTTTCATGGCAACTTCCATCAAGGCCGAACGGCCCCAACATAAGGTAACTGATTAATGTTTAATTGTTGTACTACATCTTAGTTTCTTGGTACACATTTAGGTAGTGTTAAAACCATGACAATTATAATTTACTACTAAATGTATTTATATTGTTTATTTATTTATAATAAAATGATTATTTATAATAGTGATTTATAATAATAATAATTAGTATTGTTGTTGTTATTATTATGTAGATATGGTTGTAAAATGTGCATTAAAATGGATGTTTACGTTCTTCAAAGTTAAATCAATTGTAACCAAAATTGTGAGCATTTCATATGATAAAGGAATTCCTAATATCTGTTGAGAATAATCCATAAATCTCCCAATTATATGAGAACAGCAAGTGTCTCCCTATAGGTTATGAAGAGTGAAGCACAACGTAAAAGTTCTTGTTCTTTCTCGCTGTATATTTTAGTCTGTTTTTGAGCTGATTAGGTGGTAAATAAAGGTCTGTTCATGGCGGATGATTAAAATTCATGACTACTTTTCCCGCTGCTGCTCTGTTTGTTTAACTAGGCTTATAAAGCGCACATTAAGCTGAGCTCTCCTGATTACAGGCAAAATTAGCATTACTGTTGAGGGAGAGAAAGAAAGAGAGAGAGAGAAAAGACAAAAGCACAAACCCAGCGAAACAGCGGTGCGGGTGAAATGGCAGGAGGATTGTGGGAGTGGAGCGGGCTCTGATTATCTGGCTGTTTCCGCTGCCCTCAGATTTGAGCTGTTGAGACGGAAAACCCAGCAGCCCCTGGCCTCACGTCCCCCTGAAGATTTGAATCTGTGGTACAATGTTTACGCAGGAACCAAATTGTTTCATGAAGATAAAGGCCTTAGCAGGTGAGATTACTGAAATTAGCTTTAATGCAAACTTTGCTTGTGTGTACAAAACTGTTTTTGTGCACCGATGCCATCTTTTTAATGCTGTTCAAAGATACTTTGAGCAAATATTCCATAGAATTAAATTGTTTTCAGCTAATCTTTCTCTGGCACTCCTTGTGTGTACACTGAAAGACTCCAAAAAAACAGTTGTTTCCCTTGTATCACAGAGTCTGTCATTTAGATTCATGTCTGACTTTATTTAAATGTTTTCAGTCCTTGTAAATGATTAACTTTGTGCTCGAATTTATGTAACATATGATGATTTTAATGTAGCAGTATCACAACTTTTATGGTATTGCAACTACAGTATCACAACTAGATATTATATAGCTTCACTCTTATAAATTCATAAGTTACATATATTTACATGTATAAGATTTTTTTAAAAAAATAAATCGGTATCAAATAAATTCAGCCTTGGTGAGCATAAGAGACTTCTTTCAAAAAAATCACACTGACCCCACACTTTTGATTGGATAAACACATATAAAATAGTTATTGTAATAATAAATGTATTATTTAAAACATCTTTCCTTTTTTATATACAGTATATACACACACACAAAACAAAATAATATATATAATCTTGCCTTATATGCCGTATATATTATAAAGGCAGTATTCCATGATAGTGACTTCAGAAAATGTCCTTGTGTGTAATGTTTTTAAATGTGCTGCAGGTACACATGGTACGAATACAAACTTCTGGTTCACAATGACGTTGGCTATGCTTCAGGGGAGGTTGCCACAGGGGTCACACTGGCTGGGCAACCCCTCACCCCCACCAACATATCCATCCAAGTTCTCAATCATACAGCGATCCTGGTCAACTGGTCCACCCCCAGTAAGAGACTAGATTCTCTATATTATTAAACTTATCCTGGCCCTTGACCGTAAATACATTTCAGGAAAGAATATGTGTTTAGAGAACTTGGTTTTTGCGTTTGACCTTTAGTGTGTCCTGTCTTTTTCTATATTTTTTGTTCCCAGCTCTGCAAGATTTGCAGGGAAGGGTGGAGGACTACATCCTTACCGTTCTGTCCAGCCAGCACAGTCAAACTCTCACACTTGACCCTGCTGTGACCTCTGTGGTAATCTCTGAACTGCAGCCCAGCACGGCGTACAAGCTCTCCTTGACTGTATCCAACGGCCCTCACAACATAACCAGCCCTGAGGTCAGCTGCACCACTACAGATGGAGGTGAGTATATGCCACATGGATGTTTGATACACACATCTATTTTGACTGCCAAGCCACAGGGCCCCAGATTTGTAGTATATTTTAAAAATCTAATGTTTTGATTGATCTTTAGCATAAACCACCGCATTACATGTGTGCATGTACTGTTCATACCATTCATACTATTATTGTTTGTCCCATTTGTCCTTTGAGTATGTGTAGAGATTCAAAGCAAGTCCTTATTGGGGAGGTTGTTTACTTGTAGGCCATCTTGTATTTTCAGCAGCCATTACTCCAGTCTTCAGTGTCACATGATCCTTCAGAAATCATTCTAATATGCTGAGTTGCTGCTCAATAAACATTTCCAATTATTATCAATGTTGAAAACAGTTGTGCTGCTTAATATTTTTGTGGAAACCGTGATACATTTTTTACAGCATTTATTTGATAGAACTATTTTATAACATTATAAGTGTCTTTACTGTCACTTTTGATCAATTTAATGCATCTTTGCTGAATAAATTTTATTTATATTTATCTTTGCTGAATTTCTTTAAAAAAAATGGTACTGTACATTTCAGTATTACTATAAAACTGACAATGATGGTATCACAAATGTTACCTATTTAGCTCAAATCACACAAAACTATTGTGATTTTCTCTTTGGCACACTCTAGAGCAAAAAGACCAGGTGGTGTCTTTGCTAATAAGTTTGTATGTGGGATCTTGTTTTCTGATTATAAAACTATGCAAGTAAAGTTAAAGTTTGCAAAGCATCTTAGATGATATTTAAAATCTAAGTGGTTTCAGCTAAAATATGAAGTTTACTGGACTGCAACCATCTTTACAGTATATGTTTAACTGTGTGGAATTTTGATTGAAGATATTGGTTAATTATGGTTTTCCTGTCAAGACTTCAAATGTTCCTGTGATTTCTGTCAGCCTGCCTCTCTCATATCACTCCAGCAGCCCCTGCTCATGGAGATAAAAAACAGAACTGATTGATTGAATATTTTCCCCTCTGTACTCTAAAGGAAAACCTCACGAGCTGCAGAAAAATTTGCCTTTTCCAAAATTTTGATATCTTGACCTCTGTGCTATGATCAATAGTCATTAAGCTGTCCTTCTCTCACACAGTTAATGTACTGATGCACTGATAGCACAGGAAACAGATGAAAGCTCAGCAAACCTCTCGCATACGCATACACACACTGCGGTCTGAGTTCTTTTATGCCTTACACACCAGAATCGAAACAACTGGCCTGCCGTAACATGCCTGGACTTCTCTCGCTCCCACCTATCAGTATAATTAAAAACATTAGAAGATCATTTGCTCCTAAATAAAGGTTACAGGTCATTTACCAAAGAACTTCCAGTGGTACCTTCATTATTTTACAGCCTAAAGGGCAGCTTATTAAAAGCAGTTGAACTTAAAGATCATATTATGCTGCATGATAGTGTATATGTTAAGATCCTGCTAATTAAAAACCAGAACAGAGGCGAGGTTGTCCATGCGAAGTCTTGCATTAATAATGCAGCAGCAGAAATTATATGGAAAGAGACGCTTCAGGAGAGCACTGATATTGGTCACATCCAAGTACGTCTCATTGCTCTTGTGGTCAGTGATGGCGAGTAACAAGGAGGCACTAGCGTTTTTCAGTAACTCGACTGTAGATCAGCTGTTTCTAAATAGTCTAGCCTTTTCGATAATAAGCTACTTTTCCAGCTATTTATGTCAATAATCGAGTCAATAACTCTGAAAAATGATCAGATTTTACAAATGTTTCACTGATTCAAGTCCCTGCATATGATTTTTCTTTTTTTATGTTGTGAAATGTTCTATAGTGCTGTTCATAAGATTATTTTCAGTTGCTTTATATATGTTAGGCTTTTTTATATTTAATTTAGTGTAAACTGAACTGGTCAAACTTTATCTCTTTATTTAGATCTTTTATTGGTAGATAATTACTGCTCTGCTCTTAAATAAAAATCATTTGAGAGATTATTTGAAATATTTCTGTAGTTAGTTACTCTGTTAGTAACTTGTAGTGTAACTACTTTTTTAAAAGGATTTTTTCTTTATTTGGCTTTTTCAGTCAAAGTAGCTTTTTAAGTAGAGTAGTTTGTAGCTTGACACTTTAAAAGAAGCTTCTCCAGTTGATTGATTGATTGATTGATTGATTGATTGGTTGGTTGGTTGATTGATTGATTCATTGATTCATTGATTGATTGATTGATTTGCTTATGATTAGTTATTGATGATAATAGTCCTAGCTTCATAGTAATTAAAATGAGCAAATAAAAAGTTTTTTCTAGTTAATTCACTAAGAACTATGTTATCCGCCATTCACACAGAACATGCAGTAGATTGACTTTTGACCATTGCGCTCAAGACTTTCGTGTCTTTTGCAGCATCTTGTGCATGAAAGTGTTCTAAAAATTCAAAAGTTTGAAGGAACTTTTAAAAAAGGCACCTCTAGATCTTGCAATTCCACTGGCCTGCATCTTATGTTTTATACACAAAAACATATTCTGTCTTTCATATTCTGACCCCTCAACATGTTATTTGAGCATCATTTTGAGTGGCATGCCATCCATTAATGAATGGCTGAAGGTGTTCAGTTGGCTGTTATCAAAACATTTATCTGTCCCTCATAAACCTTCAGTAAAATCTGCTGTAAAAGTAAAAGTGCTTTACCTTAACTAGAAGATATCTCAGATGGGGTCTCTTCACTTGTTGACCTTTGTGTTAGCAGGATATCTCCTGAAGAGAGACTTTTTGAGGCTTTGAGTAAGAAGAACAGCAGTCATATTCTTTGGAGAGAATGTAAGTGTCAGGACCCCTGCTCTGTATCGAATTCATTCCCCATCCCGTCATGTCAACCAATGGCTTGTTCAAAGCCGCTGCTGAGATATTTGATCTCTCAGCTGTCATTAGCACTACACTCATGTCTTTCAGCTCTCTTTCACAAACTAACTTCACTCGCCTCAGAAAAAAGCTTTATCAATCATTCCCTTTTTACATTCTTTCAGAAGAGCCTTACAAAGTTGTCACAATAGCTGTTTACTAGAGTCACATCAAGCTGAAAAATAGGCTCTCTGGTCTTCTTTTGTAAGTTAGTGTGATTTGTCATGGGAAAGGAAGAGCTTGCAAAAAAACAGAGGGGGAAAAAAGAAAAAGAAGGCGAAAATGGTGCGAGCTGTAGAAAGAATCCCCCAGACTGGCCCAGTTAACCCCCTCTGCCCCCGGTGCAGCACTCCAATCCCCGCGCGCTTCTCCAGGACTGATTCAATTTGCCCACAAACCATCTGCAGGAACCCCCAAAAGCAAGAGGGAAAGTGAAAAAGTGACACTCAGCTTTTTCTCATTCTGCCAGACCTCCCTGATGTATTGCTGTCAGCGTTCCCTGATGTAAATATAAAATTACATTATTTATACACATGAGTGCGCTCAGGAACACACCTCAAACGAACACATGTACTACTGCATTATTATAGGTTATTGTTTGAACCAGACAACTTAGGAACATATGTGTGTGATACACACACACAAACTAACATTATATAACTGATTTCTGAAGGATCATGTGACATTAAAGACCAGAGTAGTGGCTGCTGAAAATTCTGATTTGTATGGAAGCTTGTTTTCACCATTAAATAGAAAATAAAAAAGGTAATTGTGACTTTTTGTCAGAATTGTGTGATATAAACTCGCAATTGCGTGTTATAATGTCCAGTTGTGAGGGAAGAAAGTCTGACATTTTTTCTCAGAATTGTGAGTTTATATCTCACAATTCTGACTTTATAACTCACAGTTGTGAGTTTATATCTCGCAATTCTGAGAAAAAAGTCAGAATTGTGAGATATAAAGTCAGATTAGCATGATATAAACTCACAGTTGCAAGAAAAAAGTCAGAATTGCAATTCAGACTTTATAACACGCAATTCTGACTTTATAACTTGCAGTTGTGAGAAAAATTTATTTTTTTATTTAGTGGCGGAAACAAGCTTCCATAGATTTGTCATCACTGGAAAAACATTTAAAATATATAAAAAAATGGAAAACAGCTAATTTAAAGGTACACCATGTAACTTTTTAAAAAAAAAATAGCTCCAGCTACAATGTTCTTCTGCAAGACGCATGCAGTTTTGTTTATTAACTGCTAGAATGCCAAAAATTACTGTATTTTTAATCAAATAAAGCATGAGACTACTTTTTAAAAATAATACAGATCCTAAGATTTTGAACGTTAGTGTAATTTATTTATAATATTTTTACTTATTTATGTATACTACCTATGTGATTTCTGTCAACGGATTCCTTATACTGAAGTTTTGAACACTTTAAGCTGGGATAGGAGAAAGTATTTTAACATTAAAAAAAAATTATACAGATCAGCTTTAAGAAAATGCCTCAGTCTTTTTCTGTTTTGTTTTTCTTTTCTCTCTGTCTCTCTCATGCTCTTTTTCTAAGGCAGAAAGAAAAGTGCAGCCCAAAGCCATTTCAGAGACTATTAAGGGTAGAATATGCTGTGTGTTGATGCTAGGGCTGGCACGATTTTCGTCTGGAAAAAAAAAAAAGAGAAAAGAATGAAAAACTGCTTTTCCTTCAGGTCTTTTTCTGTAGATATTGTTAGTGTCATTGTATTACTCTTTTAGAGACTACTGCAGACTTCATGAGGACCTCAAGCTTTCCCCAAGCATCATCTTGTGTTTGGGCAGAGGTTAAAGAGACAAATCTTGAGCTCTTCAAAAACACTGGGGTTATGTCAATATGACCGTATGTTTTCATGTGGGCTACAGTCCGCTGAGCTCTTCTCTGTGATTTACTGTGGCTTTCTCTCTGTGTTGCAGAACCCGAGGGGGTCTTTCCTCCAGAGGTGGTGACCCTAAATAGCACAGCAGTGAGGGTGCTATGGGCAGCTCCTCTTGTTCCAAACGGAGCAGTCACACAGTACTCTGTCTATCTGGATGGCCGCCTCTATAAGTCCACTAGCAATGGATCCGGATCACTGGAAGTGGGAGGACTCTTGCCGTTCACTGTACACAGTATTCAGGTGTGGCCTTCTGTATCTAAACACACAATTACATCATTTATTTATGTACTGTATATTATAGAGTGGGGTCTGAGACCACATTGAAAATCTAGGATCTGAAGGTTCTATAATTTACAAATGAGTAAAAAAAAAAAAAAAAAAATTAGAGAAAAGTGGTGACATTAAATAAGGATTTAAAATTTAAAATTAATATTTATGTTTGTCACTAATTAAATTTGTGTTCATTTTCAATTTAACTTTGTTTTTTAGTGGTCTCAGACTTTTGGACCCCTTTTCGTGTTTTTTATTTAACCTGTGCAGTGGGTCTGCTATGCTTTGTGTTTAGGTGGAGGTGTGTACCGTGTACGCATGTGTGAAGAGTAACAGCACTCAGGTGACCACAGTGGAGGACACACCTGCCAAAATCAGCAAACCTCAGATTCAGGTGCTTAGCTCTAGGTGAGTCAGTCAAGCAGACACAGAGGGGATTTTCACACTTGAAATATAAAGTCCCCATGAAATCAAAATTTAAGCTTTTTGGCTTTTAGTATGAAAATGATAGTCTTACTTTTATCTGTAAGTTAGTATGCTCCAAAACAATGACAAAATTCACATTTAGAAGATATAAGCATTCAAAACTTACAGTCTCTCACTTCCGCCAATATGGATCAATGATTTTGTTGACATCACGCTGCACTTCAGCTTCTCATCAGATTTTCTGTTCGATCAAATGCTCTCTAGAATCTAAAGCGTCCCGCCCCTATAATAAATAGATGCTGAAGCTGCAGCTAAAATCCGCCACTTGTTCACACATTTACTATTTTCTACTATTTTCATACTTTCTATAGTGCACCATATAGGGGATATGGAACGATTCAGACAGTGTTAATATGCTTTTCACTGGGGCGAATAAAGCCTGGTTTCATGTTAGTGTCACGCAAACCACCACATCGCGCATACAGTCTGCTCCGGCCATGAGACGCTATAGCACAGAACAGATCATATACGCAAGTTGGCGCATACCAGAAAATGTATCGGACCCATTTGAATTCTGCACAGAATGCTATATTTTAAGAAATGGTTAGAGATTAGGAGGAAACTATGGCTTTACCAAGCTCAATGGCTCTGGTCGACCTGTGATATAGACAAAACGTTATTGGCTATTTAAAAAAAAGGGGAGGAGCTGTTCGATATGTCCCGCCCTTGTCTTCCTGTTTTGGTGGAAATTACATCAACACATTGAATAATGCTGTCCATTTCAAGGCACTTCAGTGGGCCTTTAACCCTGGATCATTCTAAACCCTGGGTAAACAGAATCCTGGGTTATCTTGCTTCACGTTTAACTCATAAGTTTATGGAGTTAACAATTAATCCTGGGTATTCATAAACTGACGTTTTAGACTGTACATTCCTAAACCTTGGATTAACATCCTTATTTATATATTTGCAGTCTTACACATGTAGTGTAATACATGTAAATGCTGTAAAATTGTGTTTTTGAAGGCACAAGGGCTTTCTGTACCATAGTAAGCCATAATTCACTCATTTCCTGCCTTGCTGTCTCCCGCCCTCATGTCATATCACCAGTGTGCTGTACTTCTCTCCCAATAGAATACTAACTACTGATCGATTGGCCCGACATGGCTGGCTGTGGCCTACACATGCCCCAAACAGTTCATTTATTTGCCACGCTAGATTTGCTCGAGTGGAATTTAATCAATAGCTAATTCATTAATTCTTTCTCTGGTGCTACGTGGGGGCTGGGCACAGGAATCGGCGGCTGGCTTAAGCCTTGATTGAAATATGACAAGTGCTGCAACCGATGGCTTACCCGCTGCTGCTGCCCGATATGAATTCCAGTTATTTCTCTCCATGAGGGATTAACGGTGGACAGCAATGACACCCTTTGTAATATAATACTAATGCATTTGTTATAGCAAAGCTGTTTACCCATCCCCCACCCCTCCCAAAGGAAAGTAATCATGAATAATATTTTGTGTTGTAAAGGCACACAGTAATCGTCAAGCGATTCTCTGTCTGTACTTTAAAAAAGGAGTCCTTGTCACATTTCATGAATTCCTAATCAGATACTAAGGTCTGTCAGCTTTAAGTCGTCAGGGGCCTTCACTATCAATTAGCTTCCTCATCAGGGAGGGGGCAGAGGAGAGAGAGACCCTCACAAACCATAATTATGTCATTCTCCACATCTTACATATGTGACAAGAGATTTGCACAACACAAAAAAAAAATGGGCAAAAAGCAAAGAAAGCCAAATCACAGAGCGGTATGGATATTATCATGTGTGGAGAGGAGATGAAAAAGATGATGAAAACAAAAGCACATTTCCATAGGGTTAAGAAAGAAATAAGGCTTGTTTAATGGCTTTTTTGTTTTTCCTTCATGTCTACTCTTCCTGATAGCTCTCTGCAGTGATCCTTAAAGGGTTAGTTCACCCAAAAATTATCCCATAATTTTCTCACCCTCAAGCCAACCTAGGTGTATATGACTTTCTTCTTTCAGTCAAAGACAATCAGAGTTATATTAAAAAAATATTCTGGCTCTTCCAAGCTTTATAATGGGAGGGAATAGTAACTGATATTTTGAAGCCCAAAAAAGCACATCCATCCATCATAAAAGTAATCCATATGGCTCCAGGGGGTTAATAAAGGCCTTCTGAAGTGAAGCAATGTGTTTTTGTAAGAAAAATATCTATATTTATAACTTTATAAACTAGAATCACTGGCTTCCGTACGCAAGTCGATTCCGGCGGAAGAGTGAACTTTGACCTGAAAATTATATTATATTATATAATAAATTATGGGATAATTTTCATTTTTGGGTGAACTAACCCTTTAAGGAGCAAGCTGCACTGCCAGATGTGAATTTTGTTTTGTTTTGGTTTCTCGTCTTGTTTTATTTATTTATTTACTAAGGCTATTAAGAGTTGAATTCTCATGTTGCTTACAGTTTGCCACAGCAGGTTTCCTTATGTGTTCCAGTTAAAACTTATTATTTTAAAGATGATCAAAGGTAGCTTAGAATACAAGGTAATATACAATATTGGGAAAGTTACTTTTAAAGGTAATGCATTACAATATTGTGTAACTCCCTAAAAAAGTAACTAATTAAATTTAAAAAAACAAATAAGCCTCAGGCTGAAGGAAATGCAAATTCATGCCTGTACAGTAGAGGGCACAGCTCAAACAAACCTTTTGCAGAAGAATAGAACGCAGGCAAAGAATGTTTTAAATTTAAAAGTAATGCGTTACTTTACTAGTTACTTGAACAAAGTAATCTGATTACCTAACTCTCATTACTTGTAATGCATTACACCCAACAATTGTAATATATGATATAATATATAAACACAGTGTTGCTAAATGTCGCTGTTACTACAGTGGCCGAGAGAGCTCAACACGCTGCAACTAAAGAAAACACATGCAAATAGCAAAAACACCAGCAAATTATGAAAACATCTTCAGTTTGACAACACATGGGCTGCAAATGCTTACAATGCAACCAAATACAGAAACGTGCTGCAAATACTTACAACGCACATACAATCAAGATGTTAAAATAAACAAAAAACTCACCTTTCAGGTCATCGACAACACCACTGATAAGTAGACTTTGACAATAAGCATGTCTCAGTCAGGTTTGTCACTTGTTGGGGTCCCCTTGAAATATTTCTGTTGTGGTCTGTGTTTCTGTATTTGGTTGCATTGTGAACTTTTGCAGAACATGTGTTGTCAAACTGTTGAAGATGTTTTCTTAATTTTCTGGTGCTTTTTCCATTTGCATGTGTTTTCTTCACTTGCAGCGCTTTGAGCTCTCTCGGCCACCGAATGTTACAGTGTAATGTTGTGGTATATTACACTGTAGTACAACTTAATTATGTAATATAAATATTTAATAATATCTTAATGTCTTAAATATCTAACACAATTTTAATGACATGGTACAAGTCTCAATATTTTATCCAGTATCTCAAAGTAAGAAGTAGTGAACAAAAAGTATTTTTTCTTCTGTGGAAAGCCAGCTTCTCCTGCATGATGAGTGGAGAGGAAAATCAATACAAGAAGTACATCAGAAAAAAGAAAAGATGACACACATCATAACTCATACTGCTCAGCACAATCTATTTGGCTCTGGTATATGAAGTTGTAGAAAGTGCTATATAACGAGGCGATTATCACCATTTTTCTATTATATTACCTGCGTCTTCCTCTTGACAGTGATAGAACAAAAAACAAGTATGAGCTAAAACGAGACTTTGACAATATACACCAAGTGGTGAGCAATATTTGTGAAGTTGTAATATCTGTGCTGTGTCTGTATACTGTTAGATCAGTTAAACTAGAATGGATGTCACCTGGTCAGCCCAATGGCATTCTGAGAGGATATGACGTGTGGCGGCGGACTCTGCAGTGGTGTGAGGAGCTGCAATCCCAGCAGGTGTTTCCTTCTCAGTCTCGCTGCTCGTACCTGGAGTGCCCTGCAGAAAAAGACTTCTGCGGCAAGACCTGTTATAAGCCAGAGACACAGGTAACCAGAAACCTCATTTAAAATGTTACGCTTAGATCATTAGTTTAGCTAGTAAACTATTCCATTAAGAAACAGTGATGTATTAGTTTGAGTGGCTGGTATTTATCTATGAAGTACAGTCCCTGTGATTGTTTTCAGTAAACAGATTAACTTGTCTTCTGCAATTGCTGCCATCCTGGTGTTATTGAAATACAGCCAACTTGGCAAGCAAACACAGGCCATACGTCTCCACCAGCTTAAATCAGACAGTAATACACTAGAGACAAGCACACAAAGAGAACACAACTCAGATAAGGACAAGAGCTCTCAAAGCTGTAAAGCAGTATAATAGAAAAATGAGTTTTACAGAGGCAACATGACACACTATTGTGATGATGTGTTAATGGAGCTCGTTTTGAATTCAGCATTATGTAAAGTTTAAAACATTGTGAAAGGTGTTTTGTTTGATTCTTTATTAGTGCCACTAGAAAATATCATCTATGGTATAATTAGGGATGTCAATTTAATGTTATTTTAATTATAAAAGGTTTAATCTAAAAAAAAGACTTGATAGAAAAATGAAAACATTCTCCTATCGTCACCCCAGCAAATACTAATATATAAGATTCATTTGATTAATTAATCAACATATCATGTAAGTAATAGGGATGCACCAATGTATCGGCCGCTGATATTTATCGGCTGATAATTTGCTCAATTTACAATCATCGGCTTATCGGCTTTAGCAGGAAAAAGGCAGAAATAACAAACCAATAGTTTATTAAATAACTGCGTGAATGCACTGAGCTGTATAATATCTGTTGCGTAATCCTAGCACTGCTGTCTGCCCTTTAATGCTAATCAAATAACAAAAGATCGCACACTATTCTTGACTAAGCAACTTTTGTAATTTTCATAAGTGTAGCAGACCCGAATAATATCCGAATAATGACCAAAACTTTACTGATGTTTTATTAAGTTTATTTGCGTTTTACTGATGTTTTATTAAGTTTATTTGCATCCGTTTTCACTCCAAAAAAATCACCATAAGAGCTAAACAAGAAGTGCACATTAAAATCTCTCTCTGTTGCATTATCATCAACATACAGCAAATTACACAAAATACTTAATACAACTAACAGTAAACAAATACACACATATCTCATGCCTTTTCAGGGGGTATTTAATAAATTGACAAACTTTAAATCTGCAAAATATCTTTGAAGATCTGCGTGCTCTCCATTACCCCTAAAGCTCCATAGACTAGAACACCTTCATCTTCGGAACACAAATTAAGATATTTTTGATGAAATCTGTTTTTTATCCCCCATTGAAAGCAACATAATTACCAAATTCAAGGTCCAGAAAAGTAGTCAAGACATCGTTAAAAAATAAGTCAGCGTTCTGACGTAGAACCCGAAAGCCTGCACTGTCTATACAACGTAAACAGCGTAGGAGAATGACAGGGTAGAGAAGAAATTGCTGAATAAAGTCATTATTTTTATTTTATTTTTGCGCACAAAAAGTATTCTCGTCACCTCATAACATTAAGGTTGAACCACCGTAATCACATTGACTAACAATGTCTTTGCTACTTTTCTAGACTTTGAATTTGGTAATTATGTTGCTTTCAATGGGGGATAAAAAAAAAAAAAACCTCTCAAATTTCATCAAAATTATCTTAATTTGTGTCCCAAAGATTAACAAAGTTCTTACAGGTTTGGAACAACATGAGGGTGAGTAATTAATGACAGAAATTTCATTTTGGGGTGAACTAACCCTTTAATGTACTTTACTCTGGCTAAAATTGTGTTTTGAGGGCAATTATGTACTGTATGCCCAAGCTTTCTTTTTGTACTGTCTTCACACATAGTGGTTAATTCTCAGGAGTTTGATAAACCGGGTTCAAGTAGGTTCAAAAGTTCAGACCTCTCAAAGGCACAGCAGAGGAGGTATTTACTGTATGCCATTTTTCTACTGGAAGCTGGGCCAGAAGGTAAGGACAATGTCAGTGGCTCAGGGCAATACAGATTTTTCAGACGCCACAAGAGTATCATCTCAGCGCTGTAGAGAATCTATCCTGTCCTGATTTCTCGCCAAAGTAGGCAGTGGAGTCCGGCTAAATATAGCCCGCCGCTGTGGAGCAAAGAGGTGGGCTGGATTTCTACCTGCGCTCACATGCGCCTCTGCAGGCCCTCAGGGCTGAGGCATTGCCATCCCTTTACTTCCTAATTGCCTTGAGGAGTGCAAAACTTGTGTAGATAATGTATTTGAATTGCATATATTTTTCCATACTCTATTTGTGTATGTGTTTTATTGTTGCAGGTATGCTGTGCAGGGACCGTTCACAACCTAAATCAGTCTCATCAGTGCTGTGAAAAGCGCTATGTTCCAGCTTCAAAGGATTCTGGGAGTGTGTGTTGTGGAGGTCAGTTTGTCCAGCCTCTCTCTCAATACCAGTGCTGTGGAGGATATTACACACTAGTCCCACTGGGTATGTACTGCATTCAGCCTTAATACAATCAAATTTAAATTCAAGCTAGGTAACTAAAAATATCAATCTCAATATTATTTTCTGGGCATTAATTATTTTACAGCACAGTTGATTGTTCTATATGTGTTTTTTAGGAGAGGTCTGTTGTCCAGACTCTGTGGAACGGCGTGTATCTGTCGGTCTCGGGGACTCGTGCTGTGGTGGGAGTCCTTTCGACTCTGGAGCTGGACAGATCTGCTGTGGGGGGCGTCTTTATGATGGCTTCAGCTCCCAGTGTTGTGGAGGACAGCTAGTTCCTAGAGAGGCAGTGTGCTGTGGGGATGCCGACCAAGGGAGGCCCCATAAACATATATCAGGTGAGCTTTCAGAAACATGCTTGCAGAACAATGTTGAATAGTCATGACTGTGTTGTATTGTACGTTGCTGTTCAAATGTTTGGGGTCAGTGAGACCTTACGTTCACCAAGGCTGCATTTATTTAATAAACAATTCAGTAAAACAGTAATATTGTGAAATATTATTACAATTTAAAACTACTGTTTTCGATTTTAATATATTTTAAAACGTCATTTATTCTTGTGACGGCAAAGCTGAATTTTCAGAAGCCATTACTCCAGTCTTCAGTGTCACATGATCCTTCAGAAATCATTCTAATATACTGATTTAGTGCTAAAGAAACATGTCCTATTATTATAGATGTTGAAAACAATTGTGCTGCCTAATATGTTTGTAGAAACCGTGATTCCCACAAAATTCTTTGATTAATAGAAAGTTCAAAAGAACAGTATTTATTTGAAATAGATATTTTTGTAACATTTTAAATGTCTTTACTGTTACTTTTGATCAATTTGATGCATCATTGCTGAATAAAAGTGTTAATTTCTTTCTTTGAAAAAAAAAAACACTTACTGACCCACTGACCCCAAACTTTTGAACAGTAGTGTATTTTAGAGAAAATATAGTTCTGGTCCTTGTATTTGAATGGTCGAGCAGTGGTCCAAGAATGCTGATATTTAGTCACTCAGACTTATCTGTGTTTGTGGTATTCCAGACCAAAGTGTGAGAGGTGCGGAGTGAACATAATTTGTCATAACCCACGGAAGTAAATTGCTATTGATGATGTACAGTTTAATTATCATTTTAGCATGTCCCCAATTACACTTATCATAGTACAATTCATTTATCATAGCTGCTTGTTACTGTTTGGAATGCCTTCATTTTGAGCCTTAAATCCTTTCCTGATGCAAAACAGAAAATGTGGCACTAACTTTAAATGGGCCAAAGCACGTGTGGCCACTTCTTTGCAGCTAAGTTTAGCCTTCACTCCTTAGTGACTTTCTAATGACACTGTGGTGGAGTGTCAGAGGAGCTGAACCCTCTTGGGGTCACATAGGCTCCCCCGCAGTGCCATACTAAAGTGGGCACCTGGGCACAGATGGGCTGGATGGGCACTGGCCCTGGTGTCAGCCATCTTTGTCAGGCTGGATGATGGAGCTGAGTCTATCTAAACACCAACCAGAGCTGTGCCAAGCCCACAGCAGGCTCCCAGGATGCTACAGAACTAATGGCCACCATGAGGTCAGTGGCACCAGTGTATTTATCATACAAACACACTCTATATGTCGTTTGGTGGCTTCGGTAGCATCCTGGGATTGGGTCCAGTAATCATTTTCAAGCTTTGGTTAATCATCCTGTCCTTTATATACAGTTTTTCAAAGCTGCTACACCCCACTCCCCTTCCTTTTTTTAGGAAACTTAATCACTTCACTTATTTTACTACATACCTGGAGTTATTTCAGAAACTAGCATTTTTCTCTAGATTAAAACACTGCATACCACAGTGCTCGCTCACATTACCTCGCTTGATTTTCTCTTCCTTTGGTTCATCTTACTGAAATAAGGCAGATGAAGAAGTCATCGCTCATTAAAGAGAGCATCCTGGGGAGAGCATATGTTATGATGGATAGTACCGTTAGGATAACTAAAGGCCATTTGCCTGGTAGCCACACCGCTGGTGCGCAATGCTGGGGGCTCACGCCGCGAGCTCCACGCTGGCTCCTGACTCTGTCAGCCTGCTCTATTATTGAATGAGCTACTTAACCTTGATAAAGACACCCCAACTCCCTCAAGGTTCTGTCTCCTTTACCAGCGGTGAGTGTCTCTGCAAATATAAGCTAATGGACAGATAACACGGCATATGTCATGAGCTGATATCCTCTTCAATTGGCTGAGGATGCAGCAATGTGAATCAGACTTGCAATGTACTATAGACAAACATGTATTTGGTGAAAGCTTTATGGGTGTTTAATTAGCTTTGTTAGGGATATAGCTGCATGTTTTGCTTATTTTTGATGACAATGATGATGAGGATGATGAGTTAAGGGGTGTTGTTACATTCAACTGTATTTTATGGTCTTGCACTGTAATGCATGGCCTCGCATGTCAAATTTTTCTTATAAAATGCCAGCAACAGCAAAATAAACAACTAAAATGCAGGAAACACAGGAAACAGAACAACCACTTTTTAAAGACGAGATCTGACAAAGAATGAAACAAACACAGGGCTATAAATACACAGGGAAACACTGGGGACCAAACAAGATAAGGTTGCACTTTATTTTACAGTAAGTGTACTGTATGTGCACTTGTGTGTACTTTTGTCATGACAGCTCTAGGAGTGTTTGGCATGGTAATGGGTATGACAATGTTGATATGTTTGGTCTTGGTGGAATAGATCAGCTACGCTGCTGCTGCTTTTATTGCTGCTGCTGCAGAGCAAGTACGGGACTTGCTACTGCCAACACATACACGACACGCTGCTGTGAGCAAGTAAGACATGCTGCTGCTGTACAATATAGCGTACATGAATTACCCATAACAGATATATACAGGTGGAGCTGGGGAAGGTGGAGGGCTTCTGAAAGTGTGCTGCAATGCTAAGGCAAATGCTACCCAAGTATTTGAAGGTTGAGCACACAAGCTCATTGGCTACTAACACAGCAGGAACCAATCAGCTGTGCCCTATAGATAATAATGTGATTATGAGCAGGTTGAGTTAAAGGACCTATTAGCCCTCGCCATCTAGAGTTTCATGACAGAACTTTGTATTTACAGTGTACTTACCTAAGAAAGTACTGAGTATTATAAGGTAACTACATGTGTTAAGGTTAGGTTTAGGTGTAGGTTCAGGGTTAGTACCGTACCTAGTTATACCCAGTTATTGCAATTACTATAATAAGTATATAGTATGTACATGGGGAACAGGACTGTAAAATAAAGAGCTACCCAAGAAAATTAACACGACACACAATTGTGAGTTCTTTTCTCAGAATTGTGAGATATACATTTGGAATTGTGAGTTATAAAGTCCAATTCTGATGGGGAAAAAAGACTGAGAATTGCAAGTTTATATCACACAATTCTGACTTTATAACTCGCAATTGCAGTTTTATATCGCAATCCTGACTTTATAACTAGCAATTGCGAGTTTATATCATGCAAGTTGTAATATCTTGCGAGTTGTAAACTTGCAACTGCGATTAAAAAAGTCAATTTTGAGATAAAATGCAAAATTGCAATTACCTTTTTTATTTTTTATTCAGTGGTTTTTATTCAAAAGTGATAGTAAAATCATTTATAATATTACAAAAATTTTAATTTAAAAATAAATGTTTTTAAACTTTCTATTCATTAAAGAGTCCTAAAAAATTGTATCACACAATTGTATTATTATTTCCACAAAAAAGCACAGCTGTTTTTTACATTGATAATTATAAGAAATGTTTCTTAAGCACCAAATCACCATATTAGAATGATTTCTGAAGCATCATGTGACACTGAAGACTGAAGTAATGGTGTCACGTTTTGAGTTTGCTTTTGATCTGTTTCCCTGTGGCCTGTTGCACAAAGCCGGTTTCAGTTTACATTTACATTTACATTTACATTTATTCATTTGGCAGACGCTTTTATCCAAAGCGACTTACAAGTGAGGAATACAGTAAGCGAGTCATCATGACGAGGCAAATAGGGACAAGAAGTGCTCACAATACAAGTTTTAGGCAGTGCTCAGAGTATCATAAGCTACAATAGAGAGAGATTAAAGGAAGTGAAGGAAGCAAAGAAAGGTAGGATAGAAAGGTATAGATTTTTATTTTTTTTATTTTTTTTAAGATGAGGATAAGTGCTCACGAAAGAGATGATGTTGCTACCCAGGTAAGTTCAAGATTAGTTTGAGCAAACTCTGTTTTTTCAGGCTTATGAAGGTAGATTGGTTTTCGCGTTTCATTGCTATGGTAACTTGCGCTAAATGGCTAACCTGCTCCGGAGCAGGTTTTATTCTGAGTTAGGGATGACAAACCCAAACTCGACCAATCAGCTGTGAGTAAAGTGACATGTATCTGATGCAATAAAGCCACTCCCCCTGTATCTCTCGCTCCAAATTAAATCAGTTTATAGTGAAAACATCTTAGAGACAAAATTGCTCAACATTTGCTGTTAATTATTAATTATATTTATATTAAATAAATTAAAATTAAGAATAATTCATGACATATTCATATAATTAGGCCTATTATATAAATTGACAATATTAAACTTTGCTTTTAAATTAAAATAAATATAGTACATGCATAATATATAAAGCTTTTAAACAGATTAAGCTTACATGTATTCTTTTGAGCTATATTAATTATTTGGTCTATTTGTTTGATTCACATGCATTGATATAGTCAGATATTTTCTTTCAGCTGCCTTCTTAAACTTTCACTGCATCAGTGTTTATTCCTGCTTTGTAAATGTGTTTAATTTCATATTTTTCATAACAATCTCTTAATCTTCACACTTTCAGGTGCACACGCCTTGCAAACTTTGTTCAACTAGCTTCATGCAACAGGCCACTGTTCTGTTCATGTATAAGTTTGTTTTTCTTTGGTCACATGTTCTCCTTTGTTCTCAGTTTCCCGCCACTTGTTTGTATCCTTGGTTACTCATTTGATTAGTGTTTGAGTTCAGCTGTGTTTTATTAATTAGTCTCGTTAGATCTTCCGTTCACCTTGTATATAAGCCCTCAGTTTCTGTCTAGTCCTTGTTTAGCCCTTGTTTAGCTTTGTTACATGGTGTTGTGAGTACTTTCCTGAGTTACTTTCCTGGTGATTTTCATTGTTCCTTGTTCATTGTACTCCATTAAATGTTCTTGAAGATATCTCCTTCGTCATGCGTTTCAATACTGCAACACCCAGACCGTGACAGTTGGCTACTAAAAATTCAGCTTTGCCATCACAGGAACAAATTACATTAGAAAATATATTAAAAATAGAAAATAGTTATTTTAATTTGCAGTATTTCACAGTAATTTTTCGATCAAACAAAGGAAGACTTATTTTGAAAACATATAAAAAATTTTAACAACCCAACACCTTTGAACGGTAATGTACTTATAGCGTTGTACTTGTAGCGTAGCATTTTCGTTTTAAGTTTATTCACAGGTGTATTGACTAATTCACTTTTTTATTGATTTTTAAATAGATGCATATTTTAATGCAATATACTTTTAGGTCTGTCTTCCAGAGTGGGTTTTCAGAGGAAGATATATCTGTTTTTCATTTGTATTTCTGAACTCTGTTGTGCAGAAATGCCGTGACATTGTGTTTAAGCCGCACGTGCTCCTCCAGATTGTGGAAATAGAATCACAGGCGTTTTTCTTAGGATGTCCCACTGAGATCCAGCTGATGGCCAATGGAAATGTGATTACCAGGTCCCCAAAGTGCGATCTGTCACACATTACACTCTACCCTGTCAGGACTCGCAGCGCTCCGACGCAGCGGAGATGGAATTGTTAGAGACAGCCATCAGCTGTTTGAAAAGTTGCCTATGAACCAATCCCTGAACCAGTGTCAAAAAAACTGCCATTAGTCAAATTACAAAAGAAAATTAACAGTGTCACCTTTTGGGCACGGTGTATAAATCACTAAAGAAACAATCAATCGATCAATAAGTCAAATAATACATCAATTTAGAACAGCATTATGTGCCATACAAAGTCTCTAGTAGTTTGGTTTTTGATGGATGAGTTTTGTTTGACAATATAAATACTTTTTTAGACCAAATTTTATAGCATCATAGACAGTATGATAAAAAAAAAATAAGTACATTAAAAATATGTATGTTTTATATTATTTATTCATTCATATTTGGTATTAACATAATGCATAAAAATGTAAATTATTAAATATTCTTCATTTAGTGGAAACTGTTGGAATACAGCCATTGAATCAAACTTACCAACTCCAACACAGTTTTTCGCAAGTCTAATAACACATTCTTAGAAAATATGACCAAATAAAAAGCACATCACGATCATCAGAATATTAACAATGTTGCTTAATTATAGCCTGATATATAACCCACATTTCACACTAGTTACAGAAACGATGACATCTGTTTGAAGGGGAACTGTGGAACATTTCATCATCCTTCCTGACAGTTATGAGAGCCTTTAAACTGCCGAAAGCCAATCCTGTCTTCTGAATTTTTCCATTTGAGACATTGGAAACAGTTTAGACAATAGCCTGGAGTAATACAGGGTATTACTGTGAATGTCCCGCTGTCCTGTTTAAAGTTTAGATTTGGATTACAGGGTTCTTTGCATCTAGAGCTTGGTGTCATACAGAGAGATCTTTTAATATCTGCTTATGTACAGAGCTCTGCTTAAAAGCACAGTGCCTGTATCACAGTCAAGGTTAAATCTGAATATTTTACACCATTTAAGTGTTAAAAGCTTTAGAGCTCTGTATGTGTGTGTGAGAGAGAGAGATCATAAGGGTGGGTGTGGAAATGGCTGTGACGATGTCAAAAAAAAAGTGCAATAATTAAATATGTTCTCAAGGACACAATGACCATTTGCAAGTGGAAATGATCCCGGTGGCTGAATGCGTCAGTGTCTGCGTTGTATTTGTTACTGCACGAGCGCTTCATCATGGCTCATATGTCCTCATATTGTTCTGCCAAAGCTGTCTTGCAAATGACAAGACATGAATGCCAGAGAGGGAATCATTCCGAACACACACGCCTGGATCTTTTTTTGTTGAGACGGATTGGAGATCATACAGATTAAGACCATTTTCTTTCAACAGTTAGGATGATAGCTTTTCTTACCTTACTCACTGCTAATAATCTCAGTTAATATCCTTGAGCAATTAAAGCATTTTGCATGGCTCAACTACTAATCACAAAGTACAGATTCCTAATGCTTTGTACATGTTTAGTATTGGAATAGTGGTGTCGTACCATTGATGGTGACAGTTTTGATGTTTTAGAGTTGTTTTAAAGGGGACCTATTATGCAAAATTAAATTTTATAAGGTGTTTGAAGACAGATGTGTGTTTACAGTGTGTGTAAACAACCAGCCTATAATGGTAAAAATCCACCCACTCCTTTTTTTTTTTTTTATAATACCCATAAATCATAAACAGTGTCTCCAAACACGCGGTTCCAGATTTCCCCCTACTCTTACGTACGAGAAGGGGGAAGCCCCGCCCATGACTGGTGATCTGCCCTATTAGCATAGATACTGGCCTGAGAGAGCCACAGCAGTCTAAAACCATTTCAGTTTCCTCACTGTATGAGATATACAATGTCTGCACCAAAAAAAAAACATTGTTTCATCCAATAACAAGTTTCTGTTATTGGATGTACCAATGAATTTAAGAGTCTCCATAGATTCCCGGCATCTGAGCCACTGAGGACACCGTGGTTAAATTTAATTTATGAAGGAAATTTGCTGAGGAAATTCAGTAAAGTGTTATATATTTGCACAAATCTTTTTACGCCGGTGTGATGATTTGTGCTTCCCCCTCAGGTTTTGCTACCTCCCATTAAAACAGTAGGTACCACAATGTAAATATAGTGTTGGTAGCACAATCTAATAGGTAGCATTATTTGTCAGAACACCTGACTGCTTTACAAACGAGGGTCAGTTCAACATGCTAGTCGATGAGTTGAATCAACTTAACTCCACAACAACTACATAAATATATCCACTAACCATTGAGAAACGTCCAGGTGCTTTCTAAAAGTTGTAACTTCTTCCTGAGTCTCTCCATCAGTGTCTGACTTCGGTTCGAACAAGTAAAACTTAACACCGCTACTGACAATTTCTGATATTTTGCCTGCGTGAGATTCTCCAGTTTTGTTGATGTTGAATATCCGAACAAAGCACGAGATGTTAAAGCTCCGCCCTCTTCAGTCCAGTTTTGTTGTTGCTGAGTATCCGAACAAAGCACAAGCTGTTAAAGCTCCGCCCTCTTCTGGAAAGGGGGCCGGCAGCTCATTAGCATTTAAAGTGTCACAAACAAAAATAGCATGTTTTTGCTTACACCCAAATATGGGCAAATTTGACAAGCTATAGTAAATTATCTGTGGGGTATTTTGAGCTGAAACCCAGACACATTCTGGGGACATCAGAGACTTATATTACATCTTGTGAAAAGGGGCATAATAGGTCCCCTTTAATAAGTGTAGTTAGTTGTATAGTAGTTAACTTTTTAAGATTTTAAACATTAAAATTAGGTCATGTTTTAGTCAAATTGCAATACATTCTTGCAGCATTTATTAATCTTTAATGTTAATTTATACACAAAAATCACTGGTTTTGAAAATGCAGACAGATTATTTTAATGTACAAATGCTCCTGTGCACTTAATATATGTATAAACTAACATTAACAACAATTAATTAATGCTGTAAAAATTGTAAATTGTTAACTAAAGTTGCAGTAAGCAGTTTTTGAGAAATGCTTTTAAAAAGTTGTAGCGAATTTACATGTATTCAATCAATTAGCTCAAATTATGGGTGAAATATATATATAATTAAGTCATAACGCGTTATGATTAATTATAATATAGATCGACCAAAAAGGGAATTATGCACATATATTGTGAATTAATTACAACGGATTATAATTAATTACATATATGATTAGGTCTAGTTCAATAGTGATTTGAGAAAGACTATCCTAGTTTGTCCAGCAAACCGTCAGTTTTCTCATAAACTATTTATAAAAGGAAGTTGGTCTCTGGCCACGAGAATAACTTCCTATTATAGCATTAAAGCGTAAAGCAGTTTTGCAGAATCAAACGTAGAAGGGACCTGGTTCGTGAATGAGCAACAGAGGCAATCAAGCATGAATATAATGTATTTAATATACGAAACTACAACTACATGTGCTAACGTTATATAACTAGATATACACAAAGAAATACACATATATACAAAAGCGAAAGTAAAGACAGGAAAACAGAGGTGATCAAAGAAAGTGGCAAATTACAAACAGTTAAACCTTTGAGAGCCAACAAGGAAACTCAGCTTATGCATGGAGCTTAAAACGCTTCGAAAAGAATAGTTTTATACTTGCATAGTGTTTTAGGTGCTGGAGTTGCGTGTCTTTCTGGAGGAGTTTCAATGCGTGCGGCTGGAGCGATTGGTCCTTTTCCGAGACTGGGTTCTCGGCGGGGTTTTCAAACAAGGTTTTAACTTGAGAGTAAGATAACCGGAAAATAAAGAAGAGAGAGTCCGTCTCCGAGGTGATGGAGGATGACGGAGGCTTGACAGAAGCGAACTTGTGCCAAACAGATGGTCGTCCCGAAGATGCAGAGGAGCGCGTGATGGAAGCGCGGTCGCCGAGACGTCCGGGAGAGACGTGCGTGAGGTGGCGACGGACAATCGAAAGACGATTGAGAGATAATCGAGAGACAATCGAGAGACGCGTGTGAATGTCTTTTAAGGACAAACAAGTCAAACGCCTTCTCGGATGCGTCAGCCAATGGTGCGGGTGCAACTTTGGCGGGCAAACTTTTTCTTTGTCTCCATTTATGGCCTCATTTGCATAATTTATGAAGTGTCAGAACTGAGTACATTCTCTTCAAAATACCATTAAAATAGAACAATGCATTTTACAGTGATGTGACATACATTGTTATTTAGGGCATAAAGAGAGCTTTACAATGAGACCAAACTCGTCGGACATCAACACATAAAAAGTGAGGGATACAGTTTATACTTGAATATACCGCTTAGAATAAAACTAACACTGCTACAATCATAACTAATCTTATATACTAGGGATACATGCACGTTCACTTGAATACAGCAACGGGTACACTTTGGTATAGTCATATTTTGAGGCTAAATGTAGATACAGTTTCCAAACGTATGTTTGTGTCTCTGTATGTGTGTGTGTGATGTGTATTGGGTTTTCGCAGCGTCTTGGGTATGCCACATGGCCCTTAGTGCCATGTGGAGGGGGAGCATGGGTGACTCTTTGAAGTCCCCAGAGCTGGGGAGAAAGCCTCCTGCTTCTCCTCACTGAAGGTAACAAAGATGCCACCAGGGTAATTTCATCTAGACCTGCCGGAGCCATGGTCTATGGGTTATCTGAAGGAGGTCAAACGTTAAAAGCTTTCTTTAATTTATAGTTGTATTGATAATCTTTGATCCACCACAGACGCTACAGTCCCCCTTTCGGCCGACGAGGTTCATGTGTGGACCTCGTGGGACGTCAACAAAATCGGATGATAGATGGATCATGATGGTCAAGCAACAGGTGGTTTGCTACTCATCCTCGGCCTTTGGTTCCTCAGATGGAGAGTCCATCTCGATGAGATTTGGCATATTTTCCGTCTTGGTACTTCCTCTCCTTGGTTTCCTTTTGAAACCTCTAGGAAGGGCAGGCAGGCACTTGTCCAGGGATTCTCGCATCCCTTTGATCCTCTTGAACAGGATGAAGGCCAGGCCTAGTGTCAATATGTACCCGATTGCCATGGAGAGACAGAGGGCCGTGTCGGCAGCCGTCCAAGCCTGGGCTATAGGTGAGCTGGTCAGGATGGGCAGTCGGGACAGTGCTTGGAGGGATGTGTCAATGGGAGTAATGTCGATCAACTGGGACCCCCCCTTTCTCAATCCTAAGTTCCAGTTCTGGATCTAAGGTGAGGTTGTGATCCTTGAAGAAGGTTGGGATCTCCAGTTCAGACTGGTATTCTTCGCTTGAGAGATGGTATAATGCCAGATCGTCGAGGTGGAGGATGGCGCCTGTGGGTACCTGAACCCACATACTTTGGTTGGGCAGGCTGATACGAGTGGCGGTGTCGTGCTGATCGTAGGTCAGGGTGGCAGTGCGAATGGGGGTGTTGATGAGCCATCGATTGGCCACAATCTCGGCTTGTGTTCCGATAACTTGGGTGCGAGGCTTGGCCTCAGCAGGGCAGCGTGTATTGCTGTTCATGGGTTGCAACCCGCAGATTCCTTCAGTGTTGTCTCTGAGGAAAGGTTTGCTGGGGCAGAGGTAGTGAATGTCTTTGGTCAAAATACACATGTGCAAATTGGGAGTCAGGTACAGCTGTGGGTGGCTGTCGTGGTAGGCTACCACTTTTGGTGTGTGTATCTTGATATGGGTGTTACCTTGCCAAAATCCGACATTGACTATGTCTTTGAGTCGGTAGATGTTGCTTGATTCAATGATGGGTAGGTTCAGGAGGAAGGCCACCTCACTCTGTTCGGGGTCGACGTGTAGTAGGATGGCGCTACCCAGAGAGTAGGCGAGGTGGGTTTGAAGAGGGTCCGTAGGTCTAGCGGTAGCAGATGCCAGCACAGTTTGTATGAGGCTTAGGGGCACGAGGTACGGGGGAATCCTACCCATGGCCAAGCTGTCCATGGAGGAGCTCACTTCCCGCAGCATGTCTGTCATCAGAGCTGTGACCAGCTGAGTTTGGGCAAAGTCATTCTGGAAAACGGTAAACAGTTGCTTCATTGAATTCACTGTTTGGTTCAGCAAGACACTGTGAGTATTTAGAACCACCACAGTGCCTTTCAGAGTTTTGCCGATGGTTTGTAGGGTTTGGCTCTGTGTTGCGAGCTGTTCTCTCAGCTGTGGAATCTCAGTCTGAATTTCAGTCACATGCCGCCTTACGGTGGCTAGGCTCACTGCGTTGACACTAGACATGCCGAGGTTAAACAGGGTCCCGACGGCAGCGGCAGCTCCGAGCAACGCTCCTAAGAACCGTTTGGTGCGTCGGTTATGTCCACTTAACTCAGCTTGTGTGACAGTCATTTTTTCCAGTTGGATGAGCATGTGCTTGACATCGGCCTCCGCGTGAGTGAGGGCGTTCTCCGTCCATCGGGCACCCGCCCAGCTGTATTGTGCAACATTGCTGGGATAGTGCGCTCTGTAGACGTTGCGGGGATCGAGCCGCACGTACACTTTCTGGGTGTAAGTCCGGCAGTTGGTGATCAGAAGTCCGGGTTGTTCCCTCAGTACAATGCCTGATGCTGGCCCTGGTGATATGATGTCTGCTTGCAGCTGTCCTTTGGTTGGCGGGAGGCACAAGAGGGTGAGCCACAGCAGCATCCTGGTGCAGAGAAGAGGGGAGGCGAGAGAGAGGGAGAGAGAGAGAGAGAGAGAGACATGGTTGGTCAGCGAGGGATGTCCTTGGCTGGCGCGGACAACTTTTTTTTCTGAGGCTTGCAACTGATTTTAGCTTGCATTGTTCCCTCCCTGCCTTTCTCTGTCAACAGCCATATGTTTCTTAATTTGGTTACGGTGGACCCATTTGAAATTTGGTTCTTTCCGTCCCCGGCTCAGTTTGATTCGGTACGCAACCGGGGAGAGCTTGTCCACAATCTCATGAGGTCCCGTCCAGTGGGGAAGGAATTTCTTTGACAGCCGCTTGGAGGCTGTCTTGGGTGGCTGGGTGAAATGATAGTACCAGACCCTGTCACCCACATCCAGTTCTTGGTGTGACGCCTTACGATCGTAATATGCTTTTTGGCCTTCCGCACTTTTTTGAAGTTGCTGTTGGGCAAAAGCAAATGTTGTTCTCAAGTGACGGTGTAGCTCGTCAAGGTACTGGTGAGTGGTGTAGGCGGTGACGAGGCTGGAGTCTCCCGGTTGATACAGCAGGTGTAGCGGCAGAGTCATCTGTCGCCCAGTCATTAGTTCAAAGGGAGACACCCGCGTTGACTCCTGCGGAGTGGCTCTGATGGCCATGAGCACTAAAGGAAGTTTCATATCCCAGTCTTTCTGGTTGGTCGACACGTACTTTCTCAGCATGCTAACCACAGTCTGATTGGACCGTTCCACTTGCCCCGAGGAAATTGGGTGATGGCTGATGTGCAATTGGGCTGGTACGCCCAGAAGTCTCCACATTTGCTGCATGATCTTGGCCGTAAAGTGAGTACCTCTGTCAGAGTTGACTCTCAGCGGCAGTCCGAACCTGCTGAAAATGTGGTTCATCAGGAGGTATGCCGTGGTCTGGGCAGTGTCGTTAGGTGCTGGAAGGCACTCTACCCACTTGGTAAATTGGCACACGACCGTGAGGAAGTACTTGTTACCTCTTGTTGATCTGGGCAGGGGTCCCACCCAGTCTATCTGGAGGTCCGACCATGGAAATGTGATTCCTCTGCGTTGCAGGGGAGCTCTGTGGTTTGGGTTTGCCGGTTGGAATTGACAGCAAACTAGACACCCTCTGACATACTCTGCCACATCTTGCTGCATGCCGGGCCAGTATGCCACTTGTTTCAGTGTCTCGTAAGTGGCTCTGGTACCGTGGTGTCCAGCACATGGTGCGTCGTGAGCGTACATTAGCGTGACCCCCCTTTGGTCCTGTGGCACCACAAGCCTTGGTGCAGTGAGGTCGTCAGGGACATACCACAGAATGTTTTCTTTCACACGCAGCATGTGTTTGACGTCATGCAGTCGTTTGATGCCGGGGTAGGTTGTGTAATCAGATTGGGTGATGGGGTGGTTGGAGGGGTCTGAGAGGTGGTATTTTACAGCTTGTATGGAGGGATCAGAGTCTTGAAGGTCGGCTATGTCATTGCTGGAAATTTGTGGAGCTAGTGAAAGTGGTTGTGAGGTGGGAATTGTTGCAGGCATAGTTCGTTGGCTGCGGGTTATAGCTGTTACGCTAAGGGTGGGCGATTGGGCTGGGGGTGACCATAGATTACCATGTAGTGCGCCAGTCTTGGCAAGGGCATCAGTTTGGTCGTTCAAGTCTTTGTCAAGGCCTGGTTGCTTCGAGTGTCCTTTCACCTTTTTCCAGTAAATGATCATGTCGTTTGTTTGAGTGATGTCATCACAAGCTTGGAACAGGTGTTGGTGTTTGACCGGCTTGTTGTTTGCGGTCTTGAAGCCATTTTGTGTCCAGCCTGGAAGGTGGCATGTGAAACTGAGTCTGGCATAGTTTGAATCTGTGCAAATAAGGAGTTCTCTGATGTTATGGGCCGATGCGATTTGAAGGGTTATGAGAATTGCTGCTACTTCAGCATACTGCGATGATTGGGGACCCAACCTGAAGTGTTGTGGTGGACAGGGTTGGTCGTTTAACCATAACACCCCCGCACCTGCCTTTAGGATGCCCTCATGGTTGTAGGAACATCCGTCGACGTAGGCGGTGGGCATACCTTGGCACGCATTCTCTTCGAAGTATCGGTGGCAGGTTGGTTGTTGTTGTTGGGGTACCTCTATCTCCAGTGTCGAGGCTGCTGTGTCATCAGAGCAGTTTTGGCAGGCAGCCAAGCCGTCACCCAGTGCAGATTTGTGATTTTGGGCATATCGTGCCTCAACGTTGCGCCCCTGGAGGGCCATCAGCCACGTGGCAATGCGTGAGTTGGTGACTACGCCATCTCGGATACGTTGGCTGTTGAGAAAAGTGACAGGCTGGTGACAGGTCTCTATGATAACCTTTTGCGCTCCGATGTAGTTGGAGAATCTTTGGATGGCCCATACAGTGCAGAGCAAAGCTTTTTCACAGTCTGAGTATTTGCACTCTGGTGACAGAAGTGTTTTGCTGGCATATGCCACGACTCTTTTGTCTTGGTCATATCGTTGGTAAAGACCAGCGCTCAGGCAGTCCTTGGAGAATCCGGCTTCCAAGTAGAACTCCTTCTGTGGATCAGGGTATGCCAGACATGGAGCTGTACACAAATGCCGTTTCAGTTCGTTCATCGCATTTGTCTGGGCTTCTGTCCAGACAAATGGGCAGTCCTTTTTCAGCAGAGCCGTTAGAGGTCTTGCAATGTCCGAGTAGTTCTCTATGAACTGCCGTGAATAGTTGCACACACCTAGAAAACTGCGCAGCCCTGAGACATTGGTGGGGGGCTTGATGTTTTGGATAGCTTGAATGCGGCTGGACTGTGGTTCAATGCCCTGGGGACCGATACGTAGACCCACGTAGTCGACCTTGGTCCGGCACCACTGTCCTTTGTGGAGGGCGATCTTGGCACCTGCGGTGGCCAGTTGATTCAGAACATGGTCTATCTCTATCAGGTGATCAGCCACAGTTGTGCTTTTCATGAGAACATCATCTACATAGATAAGATTACCTCTCATTCTTGCATCTGGACATGCTTTGTTCAGGAAGATGTTGAACTCAGCTGGCGAGTTGGCATAGCCGAATGGGCACCGCGTGAACGTGTACTGTCGGTTGCCAAAGGTGAAGGCCAGCTTGTGTTGATCCTCTGGATGCACGGGTATGGTCCAGAATCCTGATGCCACGTCAAGCGTAGAGAGGATAGTGGCTCCTCTGATTCTAGGTAGTTCCTGCTCCAGCTGTGTCATGGGCCATCGCGACAGTGGCACTTGTTGGTTCAACTTCCTGTAGTCAATGGTGGGTCGCCATTTGCCATTTGGTTTGAGAACGGGCCAGATGGGGGCGGAGTAGGTGCTGTTGCATGGGCGAATGACACCCTTTTCTTCCATGGAGCGAATAATCTCCTGCACTGGTTCGTGTGAGGCGATGGGAATTTTGTACTGCCTGACGAAAGTGGGAGGAGCATTTGGGTGTGTTGGAATACGCACCGTATGAAGGTTAGTGAGGCCACAGTCTAAAGAGTCCTTTGCAAATGACGCTTTGAATTTGTACAGGACCTGTCTGAGTTTCTGACGGTCTGCATCATTCTTGAGGGCATCGGCATCTTTCAGAATTTGCTGGACCTGAGTCTCAAATCCTGGGAATGGCTCCTCCGTTGTAGCGTCATGTGTCACATTGGCCGTTGGAGGTGTAGTGTTATCATGAATTTCGCAGGCAGGCTGGTTAGAGACTGTGTATACTGCGAGGTGTTGGTCCTCCATCAGCTCCGTTCTGCACACCTGTTCTGTGGCTACCGGCATGATGGAAGTGATGGAGATGATTTTGAAGGGTGCTGTGAACACTGTGTTGTCTGAGCTTCCTTCTGGGATCATTGCAGGTGGTATTGAGCCAATGACTGGTAATATGAGTTCAAAGTCATGGAAGTCGTGACTCACTAGCCATCCCAGACGATAAGTCTTGGGAATTCTGATATCTGTGGCCGTGCAGTTGTTGAACAATATGTAGACTACGCGGGATGATACTTCAGTGAGGGGTGTGGCTTCCAGAGTGAGTCCAAGTCCCATACCTTCGGGTGAAAGTTGGAAGAAACCCAGCGTGTTGTTTAGGGTTTGACCACGTTGCATGTTGAGCCGAACAGCGACCCCTTTGGTGTAAGCGGGTACTACGGCTTCCTGTTCGTTGACCAAGATGCAGACCTCTGGAATGGTCTGACCAGACAGGAGGTTTTCAATGTTGACAGGGAAAACAGGAGTCTGTAAAGTCATTGGAGCCCACACCACCTCATTAATAACATCCATATGAGCTTTGAGGCGAATCAGGAGGTCTGCTCCGATGTATACTTCATGTGGTAGGTCCGGGAGGACCAAGAAGTAATGGGTTAGACACCGGTCGTTCCATTTCAAGTTCAGAGCGCAGATGCCCTTGGCCGTCGTCATGGTTAACAGACGAGAGTCTAAAGGGAAGCGTGTGCGCTTGGTGGCAAATGGGAGGTCCGGTGTGTTCCTAATGAGAGCTTCAAACAGGGTGTGGCTGATGGCGGAGTTATCTGCCCACAGTGCGAGAATAATGTCTTTTGTCGTCAACTCATTCAGCTGCAGATCTGCTATGACCTGGGGGCAGAAGGAGTCAGAGTCTGTGGTGAGTTGAAAAGTGCAGAGTAGCGACCTTGAACTCCGTTCTGGTGCTGAGACGGGGTTCCTGCGGCTAGCTGTGAGATTTCCCGTGACCTTTGTGACCTGGCAGTCTGGCTCGGGTGATCTGGGTGACTGGAAGGGCAGAGGTTCTCGCACTTGAGCCCAAATTTTCAGTTGTCTGAAGTCCAATAAGGGCTCAAAACGGTCTAGCAAGTCTTTGCCAATGAGCAGGGGAAACGTGTTCATTGGTGAGATGTATACGGGATGTACCAAGCTCATTAGACCGATCGTGAGGTGAATGGGAGCTATTTGTTCAAGTTGGACCTCATTTTGGCTGTATGACTGCACATTCAGCTCACATCTTTGTGGTTTAAGAGTCCGATTTTGTCTCTTAGCTTCAACTCTGAGTCTTTCGAACAAGTCAGATGACATTAAGGTTAGATCTGCCCCGGTGTCTACCAGGGCTTCAATTCTAACATCATTTTCCACAGTGATGGCTATGTACAGTTTCCGGGCCACCCCCTTCTCGATAAGGTTCCCCAGGAGTCTTGGTACCGGGGCTTGAGTGCTGACCGGCAGGCATGTGGGGCTGGTCTCATGTGGTTCGTGAGGGAGGCAGACAACCAAAACAGCGCTTTCTGGTAACTTGGAGGCTTGGTTGTCAGTGTGCTGACGTGGGTTGGTTTGCTCTGGAGATGCGACCGTCGGCTGAGGTGACAGGATGATGTGGTCAGTTAATGGTGCATTAGCTGGTTCTGTAGTCAGTATCTGGTCAGCAGGGATCTGGGTGTGAGGTTCCGTCGGAGGGCTGTCAGGGCAGACGTTGGGAGTAGGCCTCGCTCCTAGTCATAAGGGGTCTGGCTTGTCCTTTTTGTCTTCCTTGTCTCCCTTATCTCCCTTGCGGGGTTTTTTCTGGATCAGCTCTTTTAGGACCCTCAGGATCTCTGCAGACTCAGAAGTAGTTGCATCGTTCTGCTCCTGTGAGACCTCGGACTTGGACTTGTTCGTTGCACGTCGAGAGGCGTTCTGCCGCTGGTGGTCCGGGCTTGGGATTCTGGCCGATGAGTGTCTGCCATTTCTGGACCGTTGACTGGTCTCCCACGTGGCCCCACCCTTTGGGTTGTTAGATGGACGTGGCTTGTCCCAGAATCTTTCGGGGCGCCCAGTCTGGTGCTTGGGACGGGCACCCTCATAATGAGGTTGCCCTCTGCTGGCCGGGAATGGTCTTGACTCTCTGTTGAGCGGTCTGTCACTGTGGTGCATGTGTGTGCCCTCTAGGGCCAGTTCTGGGCAGTGATCGGAAACCGGGTAAATGGTTGGGGTTTTGACAGTCTTTTCAGATGCAGTCTTTTGCTTAGAATAAGCCTTGTGGACCAAGTCTCGCAGCTGCTGAGTGGACATGCTGCGTGGGCAGGCCAAAACTCCCAGATGATGACTCACCGCAGGATGCACATTTCGGAGAAACAGAGTTTTGAAGTTAAAATCCTCTTCCATTCCTGGCTCGTTACGTGCTCCGAAGTAGGCCCTTCGCAGTCGGTTGTAGTAAGCTTGTGGGGTTTCCAGTCGGCCCTGTTTAAGATCCATGGCCGCGAGGAGCCCTTGGTCCGATTCAGGGTCAGAAAACTCTTTGATCAAAGCCTGTCGCAGCTGCTGGTAGTCCGATCTGACAGCTTCTGGCTGCCGATCTAGAAAGCTGCGCACCTCACGGCTGGAAGTGATTCTGAGTAGATATAGCCTGTCCCATGCACTCACGTCAGCCACATTTTGCAACAGAAAATCAATGTCCTGTAAATACGCGTGCACATCGTGACCCCCTGCAGGGTTTGGGGTGAAAGTGGGAATATTCTTTGCTAGCTTGTCCAGCTCTTTAGGAGCCAAGCCGTGACTCGTGGTACGGGTTTTCTGGAGAGGTTCCCACCCCTTTGGTGCTGATGAAGGTTCTTGGATGCTGGATGTTTTGGGCAGTGGGCTATCGCCCCCCTCTCGAACTAAGGATTCTTGACTGCGGCACCTAGGCCCAGTGTTCAGAGGGAGCTGGATGACGTGCGTTTCCCCTCCCAAGTCACTTTGCAGTTTATAAGAATATTTTAGTTCTCTGTGCACAGTGTCCAGTTCATCTCTTAAATAGTCTCTTTGTTGTTTCAGAGCAAGAATCTCGTTTCGGGCCTGTTTAAGATGATTTTCACAAGCCCTGGCTTTAGCGTCCCTTTCTTTCAGTTCGATTTCTGCTCTGGCTAGGAGAGCTTCACCTTGCTGGAGTTTTGCAGTTAGTTCCTCTCTGGATTCCTTCTCCAACTGTTCTCTACGCCCTGTCTCCAGGTGAAGCTCTGCAAGGGCTTTTTGGAGTCTCTCTACCTCGACTTGTAGCTCGGAGTCGGATTCATCTGTTGTCCCCCGCTGGTCTTGGGTCTCGAGGAGTAGCTGATCAAGGTGACGTTGAGTCTGGGCCTGATTCCTCCGGGCCTCCTCGGCCTGAAGCTTGAGCGCTGCTACTTCCTGCTCCAGGAGGGCAATGTTTTTCTCACCAAGCCTCGCCTGGGCAATGAGGTTGTGGGCAAGACCGCCGACGATTTTTGCCCATTCTTTGTGGCTGTAGCTCTGGGTCGGATCGTGGGCCATCAGTTGATTCAGGTCCTCATCCAGCTGCTCGCCGCTCAGGGGCTGGAGGTCGCTGGCGGGATTGGGCAGGAACGTGTTGGTCATGACGCCCAGCCAGGTCTCAAGATGATCCCAGTGGGTGTCAGGGCTAGATGCTCGCGACATAGTGGCTTACTGTTGACGAGAGAAAGACAGCACAAAAAGAACCAATGCAAGCTTGCGCGGGATTGGCGGGTTACGATCTCACGTAATTAGATAAACTTTGTGTGTGATTCCAACTAACTGGTGCAGACAGTCAGTGGAATGTATGCCGTCAATGGACGGGAATGACCACGTGGGCCAATTTGTGTGGGTGAGTGCCAAATCTGAATAAGGATTTTGACAGGCGGTAGCTCAGTTGGTCCTCTAATGACTCTGGCTGCTCGGGTCGTTTATCTATTATTCAGCTTCCGTGATGGCTCTCACAGGTACTGCTTTTACATGAACTGAAAGAAACAAAAAAAAACACAACAGAGAAGCAAATAGACAAAGACAAAATAGAGACAATTTCGAGTAAGTAAAATGAAAGTGAGATACAATCAGAGAGAGAGAGAGAGAGGAGTTAAGGAGCTTAAACTTATTACCACGGTTAGGGTTTAAGGCAGGCCTGATGAGGGCGCTGTTGAGTTATCAAACCTAAGGAAATGGTATGGTTCAAGAATAGAAGGGGTTGGCCAAACACTTAAATGATCAGAGAATATCTACTATTCTGTGGCTTTTAATAAGTGAGTGGACTGTATATCATTGCTCTAGGCCTGGGGTGAATTGTGATTGCTCAGATAAGGACTCAATGGCAGAGGCAGCCTTTCCTTGACGTTCCACCACTCGACTGCGGTGTCCGTGGGCACCCTGTCCCCTTTGTACCACGATGCAACCACACAAACGGTGACTTTTAGCACAATTGGTAGCTTTGCAACTGTACTTAGGCGAGGTGTTTTGCCAACGGCCAGACTGACAGATCAAAATTGAGTTTTCCCTGAGCCAAGAGTCTGACCCCGCAGGCAGTTACTCTCAACGGGCGGTTCTGTCGTGCAGAAGCCTAAACAGGGAAATTAAACAAAATTGCCCTTGTTGTCAGCCTGGACTCGTTGCCTCCCTGCACCTGATGTACCCAATTGCTGATGTCCCGCGTGTTGCCGGTGGTACGAGGTCAGAAATGTCCACGATTCACGCACAGCCAGTGCCGGATCCGCCAGGCCAGGTGACTCCACTCACTGGAACTCACTGAAACAACCGCCAACTCACCACCGAGCACTAGAGGGGGCACTATCTGCAAGTACACCAATGGTCAAGTAAACACAATTTAATTGTAAATTTAAATCTAAATTTAAGTCTTGCTTAAACCAAATTTAAATAATTAAATGTGTAGGGCAAGAGAATTGGGGTCTAAAATGACAATCAGAAAGAATTAGCTAAGAAGCAGAACAGAAACAAACAATAAAGCAAAGAAGAAGAGAAAAAAAAAAAACAGTTCAGTGGCGCTTGATTCAAACTTAAATTAAACTTGGTTTAATTAAATTTTAAATAAGTGCACAGAATAAGAGAGTGGGAGGAGGAGAGAGGAGAAAGCCTTCCCTATTTGAGAGTGCCCCCTTTTTGGGGGGGGGGCTGCTCCTTGATGAGCAAATGTCAATCGATGACACCAAAACTTGAATTTAAATTTCAATTAAACGTTGTTTAATTAAATTTAAATAAGTGTATAAAATAAGGGAGGCTTGGGTATAAGGATGCTATCGACAGAAAAAGAAGTAAAGAAATAAATATGAGAAAAGAACAAACAAAAACAAAACAAAAAGAGAAACGAAAGGAAGGAATTTCCAAAATAAAAAAAAATAATTCAAGAGGGAAATAATTAAAACAGAATAAAGTAGAAATGTACACACAGGAAAAAGGAAAAGAAAAACTCCAAGGGAGTGAATTGACTTATCTGGGGAGTGTCCACAAGGGGGAGCACTTCCAGAAAGTGAATTCTCTTGTTGGAAGGGGAACTTAATTAAATTAAAATTTAAAACGTGTTTAAACTAAATTTAAATCAGTAAACCGCATTCCAAATACAAATAGACAGGATAACCGTCAAAACAATAAAACAAAAGACTTATAATAGCCAGCAAATTAAAATAGCCAAAGGAAAGTTGGAAATAATTCAGATCAAACACGAGGAAAGCAGACCTAACCCAGAACGCCCACAAGATGGCGTTAATGGGTCCACACAACAATGACGTAGGGAGGTGTGCCACACACCTGAACAGACTGCCCTCTGGCGTTTAGTCAGAGGTACTGCGTCCACCTACTTTAAAAATCGTGACTTTTAAATCTAGCGCACGGCCGATTTAACTGCAATTTATCACTTATAATATTCAGAATCTCGGCGGATTCTCTTGTGCCAGTTCACTGGACACGAACATGTAACTTTAGCAGGATTTCTTCGCTGCGTTACAAATTAACACTGGATCAGGGTGTTAATAACTCCCCATTTCACACATCAATCGGATAAGCCAGATAAACTGTTTTCCAGATTAGATTTGCCCTAGGTAACGTTGGTTAGCTACGCCAATGGTTTACCAAGAGTGAGGGAGTGAGGCGCTATTTTGTATTATCGGACAATACAATAATTCAAATTTTATAGCGCTACGATTTATGAGGCCTTCTAGACGGAGAGGGAGAGACTCGTCCCTAACGGTCTTTAATCACGCTGAAAAACGATTTCTTCGTTTTATTCAAGCGGAAATTAATATTAAAGCTGTTCTGCAAAAGATTGTCTCCCTTTTGCAGGAACGAGTTTAATATTAATGAAACTGCAGTTTTATTTTAACGGTTAACAATTGGCTAAAATGTTTGGACACAAATAGCAGTTTGTTAACGTTTCCATGTGAGGAACGCGTTGCGTCTGGTCTCACTGTATAAAGCGCGCATAAACATTAATAAACACACAGATTTAATCTGAGTTGCTCAAGCACAGAACCAAGTTTAAAACGTTGCTCGCGTATCTCCACCAAAAAAATAATATATATATGTAGCGAATTTACATGTATTCAATCAATTAGCTCAAATTATGGGTGAAATATATATATAATTAAGTCATAACGCGTTATGATTAATTATAATATAGATCGACCAAAAAGGGAATTATGCACATATATTGTGAATTAATTACAACGGATTATAATTAATTACATATATGATTAGGTCTAGTTCAATAGTGATTTGAGAAAGACTATCCTAGTTTGTCCAGCAAACCGTCAGTTTTCTCATAAACTATTTATAAAAGGAAGTTGGTCTCTGGCCACGAGAATAACTTCCTATTATAGCATTAAAGCGTAAAGCAGTTTTGCAGAATCAAACGTAGAAGGGACCTGGTTCGTGAATGAGCAACAGAGGCAATCAAGCATGAATATAATGTATTTAATATACGAAACTACAACTACATGTGCTAACGTTATATAACTAGATATACACAAAGAAATACACATATATACAAAAGCGAAAGTAAAGACAGGAAAACAGAGGTGATCAAAGAAAGTGGCAAATTACAAACAGTTAAACCTTTGAGAGCCAACAAGGAAACTCAGCTTATGCATGGAGCTTAAAACGCTTCGAAAAGAATAGTTTTATACTTGCATAGTGTTTTAGGTGCTGGAGTTGCGTGTCTTTCTGGAGGAGTTTCAATGCGTGCGGCTGGAGCGATTGGTCCTTTTCCGAGACTGGGTTCTCGGCGGGGTTTTCAAACAAGGTTTTAACTTGAGAGTAAGATAACCGGAAAATAAAGAAGAGAGAGTCCGTCTCCGAGGTGATGGAGGATGACGGAGGCTTGACAGAAGCGAACTTGTGCCAAACAGATGGTCGTCCCGAAGATGCAGAGGAGCGCGTGATGGAAGCGCGGTCGCCGAGACGTCCGGGAGAGACGTGCGTGAGGTGGCGACGGACAATCGAAAGACGATTGAGAGATAATCGAGAGACAATCGAGAGACGCGTGTGAATGTCTTTTAAGGACAAACAAGTCAAACGCCTTCTCGGATGCGTCAGCCAATGGTGCGGGTGCAACTTTGGCGGGCAAACTTTTTCTTTGTCTCCATTTATGGCCTCATTTGCATAATTTATGAAGTGTCAGAACTGAGTACATTCTCTTCAAAATACCATTAAAATAGAACAATGCATTTTACAGTGATGTGACATACATTGTTATTTAGGGCATAAAGAGAGCTTTACAATGAGACCAAACTCGTCGGACATCAACACATAAAAAGTGAGGGATACAGTTTATACTTGAATATACCGCTTAGAATAAAACTAACACTGCTACAATCATAACTAATCTTATATACTAGGGATACATGCACGTTCACTTGAATACAGCAACGGGTACACTTTGGTATAGTCATATTTTGAGGCTAAATGTAGATACAGTTTCCAAACGTATGTTTGTGTCTCTGTATGTGTGTGTGTGATGTGTATTGGGTTTTCGCAGCGTCTTGGGTATGCCACATGGCCCTTAGTGCCATGTGGAGGGGGAGCATGGGTGACTCTTTGAAGTCCCCAGAGCTGGGGAGAAAGCCTCCTGCTTCTCCTCACTGAAGGTAACAAAGATGCCACCAGGGTAATTTCATCTAGACCTGCCGGAGCCATGGTCTATGGGTTATCTGAAGGAGGTCAAACGTTAAAAGCTTTCTTTAATTTATAGTTGTATTGATAATCTTTGATCCACCACAGACGCTACAAAGTGGATTGGACCGAGCCCCACAGCAATCAGGAGTAGGGGGCTTAGGAAGAGGGAGATTTGAAGAAAAACTGTAGAAAGAGAGATGGCTGAGAGACATTATAAAAAAGAGAAAAAGGTCAGAGGATTATCACTGGAAAAATAAGGGTTATGATGAGGAAAGAGCATTAGGACTTTAGGATGTTAATATTAGAAAAGCTTTCCGGCGCTGGAGAAACCTAAACAGGAAGCCCTGAAAACAGACGTCAAGGTTACATTGTTTCTGCTCCATACGTGATTAACATTGGTTTTATTCATTTATTTATTCCAGGTGTTCCTGAGGGAGAGGTGAAAGGGACAGCACATTAAACTGACTTTCTTCGTTTCATCCATTGGCCGCGGTTGCATGTGACAGAAAGTGCTTGGGCAGCAGTAATATTTTCACTGCTCTTTGGGGGATCTGAAAGGAGGATCAAAAGGAGGAGATTTAAGCTTGAACATAAAACTTTAAATGCACATGACCAAAACACAACAAATGGTACTTTTGAATATAACCGTGTTGGGTTTTTTTTGAGGACCTCATTCTCCAGACAAACAATGACACTCAAAACTGTCCTGTTACTAAAGCTAACATTAAAACAACAGCATATCTTGGTTATGTTCTTTTATTTAACCAGGATAAATATAATAATGTAACATGTAACATGAAACTGACAAATGAGTTTAAGACATTTGCAAATGATAATAATAAAGGGGAAAAAAAGTAAAATAAAAGCAGTTTCTGAAATGTATCTATTTTTTGAAGATTATAATGTCTATTCAAAGCACTATAAAGTCCTTTTGCTCTCTGAGCATGACTTTGAATGTGCTCAGCCATTTTTTTTTTTTTTTATAAAAAAGTGCTTTTGTTTGTTCGAAGTTTTAGTTTTTATATCCAAAGGCTTGCGTAAGCCACAGCACACATTTTTATCAGTTGCTCATTGCATGCTAAATATTTACTTATCATTAAGTGATTGAACCTTAATTCACACAGCCTAAGCACCTTATGCTCGCCTGCGTTCGCTCGCACTCTAATGAATGTATGCAAATCCATCATAAATCTGAAGATTAGCTAAATCATTTTGCGGTGCTTGAAAAAACAAAGCGTGAGCTAAAAGGGTGCTCGTGTTTTTGTGCCGTGCCTACACCAGATTTAGAGGGGCAGTGGTGTTCCCTCCTGTTCCTTTTCATGGCACGACAAAGGTGGAAATGAAGGAAAATGAATAGTTTTAGCTGACAGGCCAAGGTCAAGTGCGGAGAACAAAATAGAGGGACATCCCCAGCCAAGAGGTCAGGGTGTCAAAGTTCACTGGTCTTTAAATGAAATATCATGAAAAATGCAGAGGGGCAGGGATGGGATGGGATGGCAGAGCTATTTTGGAAAAATTGTTGAGCTGTTTATTTGCAAGTCATTGGAGCTGAAGTAATGCACCCTGGGAATTGCCACCAAATGCAGCGCTGCAACATCTGCTGTCCCTAAGTGAGTTAGAGCACGTCAGACATCTTTATGTCACTGCAGAGCTGTGATGGATGCGGCCCCTAGAAAACGTTGCATAAAAATCTGCTGCGCCGTTTTGGCCGTTAAGTGAAATTACTATTTAAATTAATGGCGCTGTCACAGTTTATCTGTGCAAAGAATGAACGCTGATTAGGGTATTAAACAATTAGCAATTTATCATACTGGGGGTTGATGGTAATTATAGTAGTGATGGTTTACCCAAGGAAATAAACCAGGAGTCACTTCCTGTTAGAAGAAAATTAAACCGCTTTTCGGAAAATTCTATTCTTTCGTCCCTCTGCCACAATCCCTACTGCAAATCATACAGCAGTTTCACCATCTTGGTCCTTATTCCAGTAGATGATATATGCCTGAAAATACAATTTTATACACATTAATGCAAGTATTTTAAGCGGAATTTTCAAAGAACCATTTCATATCATTATCTAGTTGTGCTGCTTAATTTTTTTGTGGAAATCGTGATACATTTTTTCAGGATTATTTGTTGAACAGAAAGTTCAAAAGAACAGCATTCATTTGAAGTAGAAATCTTTTGTAACATAAATTTCTTTACTGCCGGTTTTGATTAATTCAATGCATCCTTGCTGAATAAAATTATTAATTTCTTTAAAAAAAAAATTTAGCCACCCTAAACTTTTGAGCAGTAGTGTAATGCAGTAAGTATTTTCACCCCCCTCAAACACAGCTGTATTTGCAGGGCCGGTGCGTGTATGTTGAGTCAGGCCTCTGAGAACACGGTGATGCTTTTAGAGGTAATAGGAGAGGATGCAGATGTGGGTGCTGAGCGCTGATGGCTGATGGGAGGAGACAGTGGCCACGTTGCCAGGTGAAGCTGATTCCTCATGCAGCACGGCCGTCTGCATCTTTTACATGTCAGCTGCACATGCAGCGTATGTTCATGGTTCAAAATGTGCTGACTGAAGTCATGTTTATGTTTCTAAAAAGAATTCAGATGCATTATTTGTTTTGTTTTGGTGTAGTTTTGAGATTGCCAGTCCAAATAATTAATGAAATAGACGTAGAGTGAAGTTGTGGATAAACTTCCAAGTGCCATTCAAACGATGTTTCTTCTTCAAATCGAAATTTGCAAATCTTAACATGATTAAGGTGTCAGTACAGAAGGGCATTTCACACTGTGCTTAACCCCGGGTTATTGTCATTCTAAACACCGCTTTTAACAGACAACTGTCGTGACTTAAGTATGATTTTAATTAACATTAATAAATCCTAAAATTTGGCATTTGTAACTTACTTTTTGCACCATTAGTTGAACGTCCACTCAAGCTCTGAAGACTTTCGTTCTTGGCTCATTTTGAATGAAACTAGAGACGCGCTCTGACCGGATCATTTGAATCAGTTAGTTGTTGACTCGAGAACAGATGCAATCGAATCTGTCCAATTCACAAATGAATCGTTTGTATGAAACTGGAGACTCACTCTGACTGGATCATTTGAATCAGTGAGTTTTTTACTCGAGCACAGATGCAGTCGGATCTATCCAATTCACAACCATTTGTGAACCAATTTTTAGGTACATTGAAAAGAATCATCTCATTCACAAATCGGACACCACTATCACGTCTTGGAGTGGGTGATGGTTTCTTCAGTTCAAAATAACAAAGAACGACATGTTTTTATGAAATTTAGTGGAGTAAAAAGTACGATATTATGCTTTGGAATGTAGAGACATAAAAGTAAACGTTTCCCAAAATTAAAATACTCAGATAAAGTACTTAATGTACTTAAGTACAGTAACAAAGTAAAAATACTTCATTACTGTCCACCACTGGTGACACTGACACAGCAAATATGCAAATAAGAACGATAACCCACAGTTTAGGAATGTACAGTGTGAAATGTCAGCTTATGAGTACCCAGGGTTAATTGTTCACCCTGGAAAATTATGAGCAGTGTGAAACATGAAGCAAGATAACCTAGGATTCTGTTTAGCCTTGTTTTAAAATAAACCAGGGTTAACTATTTCAAGTGTGAAAAGCCCTGATTTGTGTCAACCTCTTAAATGTATATAAATTTGTTTTACATAGGATTCAGCTGCTGTGGAGAGCACTACATCAACACATCCACTTCCTGGTGCTGCACAGGTCCTAGCGGTGAGTCTAAAGTCCACGTAGTGAAGAACAGGACGGCGTCGCTGAAGTGCTGCTGGTCAGATGTGATTGATCAGGAGGAGGAGTGTTGTAATGGAGTGGGCTTCAATCCGCTCACATCTGTGTGTGCTGACAGAGCCCCGGCCAGCATCCTCATCCCGGTAATTAACACTTTCACTCAGAGTGACATATTCACTGTATGTTCGTTCATCAATAGTTCTTCAGGATGAAGACTTAGTGGAGACTTTGCCCTCAAGCTGTTCTGTAGTGTCACGCCAGTTTCTCAAACTCAGATTAAGGCAATGCTCTGCCATAATTTGCCAAAACAGATTATGGAGAGACCCTGACTAAATGTCTGGTCCATACAGCAGTTAAGAACTGCCCACTTAGACCACCTGACTGATAAACTGTTTTTATGTGATAAATAGGGGCAGGTTTATCTAAATTATTTTGTGTCACTGTAATAGAGTGAAATTTAAAATATATTCAAATCAGCCCTTGTAAAAAAAAGTACCCTTGCATGCTTTTAAAAAGTTATGCACACTCTAAAAATGCTGGGTTGAAAATGGACAAAACGAGCAATTGGGTTGTTTTAACCCAGCAGGTTGGGCAAACATTTAACCCAACCGCTGGGTTAAAACAACCCAATCGCTGGTTTTGTCCATTTTCAACCCAACTTGGGTTGAAAGGTAGTTTTATTTAACTCAACTATTGTTTAAAAATTACTGTAGCCTCTAGTAATTATGTGTCTGATTTTTAATTTCCAACCTATTTTGGGGTGTATAAAAATATACTTAAGTGTGAACTGAATGTAATGTTTTCGGACACTTAAGTGTATGCAAATTGCAATTAAATGAAAATTTATTGTAGTTTAAATTTATATGAAATGTAGTTAGTTGAACTTTAGAATGCTTTTTTGACTTACTTAAGTACATCTTTATATGCAAATTTATAATTCTACTCTCTTTTAAAAATGTTTCTGTACTATTCAATGTACTGACAAGCATTTGTAGTAAACTAAAATATACTTTAATATCATACTGAAACTTGCACAGGCAGTTTTAATATTTTTGGAATTACACATTTCTAATCATGTAGTTGCAATTTGTGTACATTTAAAATGTTCTAACTTTAAATGTATTTAAAGTTAAATGGGAACAGAAAACAAAAAATAGCATAAAAGTTAGTATCTAGTCTTTTAAATCTGTCCATCAAAAATAGTAGAATCTTATGATCTGAAACAAAATACACAGTTCTGTTCATGGATATCTAACTTACTACAAAAGTGTTTCAAACCAAACTTTGATGCCACTAACCACTAACTTTTGCAAATCCATTGATTATTTAACCCTCAAAAACATTCATTGTAGAAATTCATTCAAAAGACTGTCATGTGGAACTCTTTTTTTTTATAATTAGCGAATAGATTTAGCACTGATGAATTAGTAGTGTTAAAGAGCGTTACTGGATAGGTGTTTTAGTAAAGTAGTTGAGTTTTAAACTCAAGCTGCCATGGTCTAAAGTGGAGGTTGGAAAAATGAGGCACAGAGCAGTGATGTATCTGCTCCTCTCCTCAGGAAGTAGGCACTCACAGTCACACTTCATTAATCAGATTTGCTCGCTGTAACACAAGCTCATCGTGCACCCAGCTTGAGCTCATGAGGAAAAGAAAGAGACCAAGAAAAGAAAACTGGGATGGCGGTCATTAACTTGTAATTATGTCATTAAGGGGCATCCATGCTATTTATTGAGACAGAGGACTCCATACACACCCGCTGGCAGGGGTACTTTGACACACAACAGTTGTCTGATGACTGTTGTCACTAATGAGAGTATGTGTGCGTATGTGTCCTTTAGGAGAAATGCCGCCCCAGTACGGTGTGTCCTGTGTTGGCGGCCGCGGGAGCTTTCTGCGGCTTGTGTGATTTTAACCCGGCGCAGTCCATCTGTACATGGGTACCGAGCGAGACGTTCCCCGCACACGTTTCATCTCCCTCTGCTACTGCCGCCATCCCAACAGAAGCTCCTTCTGCTCCCGCCCACAGCCAGCTCTGTCCATCCTCAGAGGAGCTGATTTACAGTGGAGGGGCAAACCGATACAGTTTCATAGGTAAACAGGTCAACAATGTTTGTCAATTTACAGACAATAATTGTTTTTTCATGCTTTTATTTTAAAAATATGCAAAATTGGAACAGTGTTGTTATTGTTAAAACTGTAATAATATATAAATAATACAAAAAAAAAAAAAAAAACACTGAACTAGAATAATAGAATAACTGTGCTCTGTCAAATCATACACTCTCTTTTTTCATCATTTTTAGTCATATTTTTCACATCAGGGCCACATCCTTGTCTGTGAAAAATAAAGTGATGGCTAAAAGAAAAGGAAAGTATGGATAAATAAAATAAAATATAAACATGCAAAATAAATTGCATAATAAAATAAGTCAATTATATGTGCATACCCTCTTCTGTTTTGAAAAATTTTAGTGCTGTCAAACGATTAATCACAATTAATCACAATTAATCACATCCAAAAGTTTGTGTTTATACTGGGTATATTTATATAAATACACACACATGCATGTATATATCACAAAAATATATTATATTTATATATAAAATATTTAAATATAATATAAATTATATTTCTTAAATATATACATGTATGTATGTATGTATGTGTGTGTATTTATATATACATAATAAATATACCCAGTACACATTTAATATGCAAACAAACTTTTATTTTGGGAGCAATTAATCGCGATTAATCGTTTGACAGCTAGAAATTATGAATATGTGCGTCACTTAATAATACGAATTTATATAGAAGCAGGGTCATCGTCAAGAGGAAGGGGTGAAGGGGGTTCTTCTTGGGCTCAGGGGAGAGAAAGCCCAATCGTAACATTTTTTTTCCCGAGCCCTGTGAATCTAAGCAACAAACCTGCAAATGAGAGCCAAATGTGTCCAATAAACAAGAAATAGTATTTGCCCAACATGCTCTTTTATGTAAAGACATCAAACTGAATGGCACACACACACACAAAGGAAAGTGTCAGTCATTTTGGGGATGTTCCTCACACTGTAAACATCTGCACATTTCATGTGTTCACAAGAACAGATGCTTTACTGTGTATTAATTGTCGTGAGTCATAAATCTCACCTGCAATTTCAAACTCATCATTAAAACTTTAAGATAGGCGTTTAGAGCGCCCCCTTGACTTGAACACTTATTAATGTTTTCAGGGGAAGTGCTGGCCCCTCGTTCTGGCTCAACCTCATCTGAGGTGTTATTTATTTGGTTAGTTACGTCTGTTTAATCAAGACTAATGCAGGAGTTGAGGGGGCTGGCTGGCACGAGGAGAGTGATTCTAGTCAGCGCTGTGCCACCATCTGGGCAGAAGCGTATAAACCTGTCGTGGCCCTGCACTCCTCCAGATGTTTCTTACGCCCCCATACGCGCACCCCGGAGAAAGATGACACTGAGTGCTCTCGGACAAATGCTGCCCAAGAGTTGATTTGCCAGCCACACAAATATGAACGATTCCACTTCCTCCTGACTTTGTGTAGCAAACACCCTTGAGGCCTTTTTGGGGTTTTGTGAAATTGCTCTACATTTTTTCTATTGAAAATCTTAAAATTACATAAGTAAGGGTTGCAAATTCTATTTCATGTTTTCTATTTCAATTTGTTGTGAGACTGCACTGTAAAAAAAAAAAAATTTTTTTGGTTTAACTTAAAAAAAAAAAAGTTATCTGGTTACCTAAAAATTTTAGTTCATTGAAAATAAAAATTTGAGTTTGAGGCGATTGGTATAATCAACAGAAACTCAAAATATGATGTTATCTGAACCACATTAATTATCTAAGTTGATTTGACAAAAGAAAAAATGTTGTGATAACAAGTATAGAAAATATTTTTTACAGTGTGTCTTGTCCTCTGAGAAGGGTATTTTGTCATCCTGTCACTCATAGAAGTGCCTCCGCCTGTCTAATGAAACCCATCTCAGAGATTTACACCCGTGACTCCCCAAACACACATATACAACAAACTATATAACCGCTATATTTCTGATAACACAAAGCTTTACAGTAAAGTGTCCCTGGCTACTCTTTAAACTTTAGCCTTGTTTTAGTGTGAAGACTGACACACTTTAGAGACTCTCCTGTGATGTTGTCAAGAACAAGGTTTCAGGGGAGTTCTGAGGAATAGGTGTGTTTATGTGACTGTGTGTTTCAGTGATGGGAATAACGGCATTATAAATAAACGGCGTTACTTTTTTTAGTAACGAGTAATCAAACAAATTACTTTTTCCCCCGTTTCAACGCTGTTACCATTATAGCATTAACATTTATATTAATTTAATTTCTTAAATACTGGAGAGAATAAACCATAATAATGAGTATTTAATATAGGCTATATAGCACTCAAGCGCACGCATAAAGCTTGCCATAAAGAACCAGCAAAAGTAATGATTATGAATGTGACCAAAACAGCAAGGAGACATTTTAATTGTTTACTAATAAAGTAATGTTTTCTGAATCAGTGTCGGCTGCAAAGTTGACTCTCATCATCTCTGCATGGACGTGCTTAGAGAGAGAATGCACATTTCATTCGGATTACATAATCAGAGAGTAGCCTATTTCTTTTCGTTTTGAATTATTTCATTTAAAAGTAGACATTTCAAGCTTTCTACAGATATATTTCTCATGTCTGTGAGGCAAGCAGCCACTGAGTTTCAGTTCATTTAGCCTATAAGATGCCCTCCAGTTAACGTGCAAGTGATCCCGCCGGCGCCTCCATGTCATGATTATATTGTCTGCTGTATTTGCTTCTTATTTATTAAATCCAGGCAATTGGTTGATGAAACATTGATTATAATTAAGATACAATTTTTACAAAACGAAATTCACCTTAAAGAAAGGCTTTTTACAAAACAAAACTTAATGAAGTGGTCAAAATCATGTCCGAACCATTTCATGTCTCCCGATATGTTGCGCATCTTATGATGTATTCTATCTTACTAATGCTGTTCACTTTTCATAATCAAATAGATGAATTTAAAACATTACATAGGCCTATTTAAACATAAATATGAAACTACGTTTTGGCTACCAAAACACACGAAATTTCATGTCGTGACCAAGAGCGGATCATGAGTCACGAGTCGGATCAAGCATAATTTATTTTTAGACTTATATTTAATATTCAAGTTATTTGACATATTTGATTTTTTTTTTTTTTAAAGTAACGCAATAGTTACTTTCCCTGGTAATTAGCTACTTTTATAATGATGTAACTCAGTTACTAACGTGCCCAACACTGGTCATTTCAGACACTGAACTGGATCCTTACACCAGTTATGAGTATAGAATTGGCGCCTGGAACAGCTTTGGTCGTGGGTTCAGTCCCTCTTCCCGTGTCACTACTAAAGAAGATGTTCCCTGGGATGTGTCTCCACCTCACTGGAGCCATGTGGGCCTGCGTGATGACATCATCCAGCTTGAATGGTCAGCGCCAAAAAAAAACAATGGTAATTATTTTGAAAAGGTGGTGTTGACTTTTATTACATCCCTCTATAGCCGAGTGAAACCAATCCAGTGACCTAATTTTTTAAAATATATATTTTATTTTACAATATAATGTAATATATAAATTAATTTATGAGAATGATATGGGGTCCTGATGAAACCAATCTATCTATATATCAATAATTATAATATTAGAATATTAGAAATATTAAGTGAATTGTTTGCTAAGAATTGTATTAATTACACATTAAATAGCTTCTCATATATACATATATATTATATTCTCATATATATATAACGGGTATATCTAAATTAATTGATTTATGTGTATATATAGTGGACACAGCAACAGTTTTGGACTATTTGGTCTATTTAGGATATATTGTTTCTTCCTTTTTAAATGTTATTGTTTCCAGCTTGGAAATGTATAATAAATAATTAAAATGCACATTGCACTTTTCATAGTCAGGAACGATAGGTTAAGACTGAACCTCCAGAAATTTAATGTCTTTATAGTTTTAAACTTTTTGAATTAATAATCCTATAAAGTTTGATTTCTTTTTTCCTTCAAATCAGAGCACATCTCTTTTTTTTTTCTTTTTTTTTTTGCCAGATGCCACAGTAATGCAGTTTTTTTTTTTTTTGCTCTCATGGTAATATTGTCATATGTTTATTCAGGAGAAGGTTTGGTTATGTAAATGATTAATCACGGAGTGAATCAGTTTGAGTAATCCACGCCTGAAGTCGTGACTCTCAGAAGATTTACTCACATTTCACCCAACAAACTGGAAGGCAGGCTTTTTCTTCAGGCTGTAATGATACGACTTAAACAGAGTGGAACTAGCTGATTGTTTTATCATCTCTCCTCTGAAGACCTGCCTGTTATTAAGCGTAATCTGCATAGCTCGGCAGAATAATTTATGAAGAAAAAAATTCACATGCGCATAAACACTAAGTGAGAATAACAAGCTTCATTTTAGGGAACTTCTGTGCCACTTAATATGTAAAGAAACATGCTGATTGCTCATTAGGACTTCACTCTGTGTGCTAATCAAACGGCTTGCCACCAATCTGTTGTGATTTGAAAGTTAGTTCACTGGTTTCACTGCTGCACTGAGTGGAATTGGTGTTGAAGCCATTTTTTGACCCTGCGTGTTTTTATGTACTATGATAGGTGAGATAAGTCACTATGTGATCCTGCGTGATGGACAGGAGCGCTACCGTGGCACCGATCATAGCTTCACAGATGCGGGAGGAATCCGACCTTTTCAGGAGTACATGTACCAGCTCAGAGCCTGTACTTCTGCCGGCTGCACAGACAGCTCAAATGTGAGTCTATTTTTCATCTACCTCTAATTTCAGTCATAATAGGCACAATATCAAGTACAACATAACAATGAAGTGTGTAATTTAATTGCCACTAGAGGTCCCAAATGGAATTGCAACAATGACTGTTTTCTAAACGGGTTTCCCGAACACAACCAGCCATTGGTTGGCCAAATACACAGTCCTGCCCCAAACTAATGCTATTTATTGAGATAATGTTGCTGTGTCGGGCCGGTAGGGATGCTCTGACCGGACACAGCAACATTTACTTAATAGTGTAACATTGGTTCAATGTTTGTTTAATAACTCAATGTTTTGAATAGATACTTTTTGGGGAAAGAACTTTAAACATGTTTGTAAAAAAAAAAAGGTACTGTTCAAGTGGAAAAAATTGGTGTACATACAATACATACTGTTTTCCTATAGTCCTTCATCTTTACAGTCTTACCTGCAAATATTTACAAGCATTGTGCTGAAGAGCTACAAAATGCTTGTAAAGTATTGCAGGAGTCGTACTCCCCCTTTAATGCCAATGTCGCTAGTGCCGAGTAAACAGGATATTTCTAATGGCAAGCTAATGGAAGCAGAGCAACAGCTGACTTCCTGCCATAATTGTTGTCTCCTTGTAATAGCTATCAGCAGCTCAGCTGATGAAAGAGCAAATTAACCTGTCTATCTTCTCTTTTTATGTCTAATTTAGGATCCGATTATCAATAACCACACAGATCTGCTGGAGGCAAAATAAAAAGAACCTCCCAGAGTAGCATTAGGTCCATTTTTCTTTCCGCACACCTTCAGGGTCTTGCCCAGCACACCAATTGGCCACCAATGATCCACTACTTCTTTCTTCTTCCCCCTTCGCACGATCATTTTTAAGTGGAGCAGGATTAACTTGTACACCTGCAAGCATTGCCCAAACAGTTGCAATTATTGTCCGACCCAATACAAGGGGAGCAATTACCACAGGGCACCCTGTTGTCGTTCAGCGGGACCCTGCTCAGCCAGCTCTGTCGGTGGGAATGAGGAACCTGATTTAATCTTTGTGGACACTCTGCAGGCTCACAAGCACATCAGGCCAGCGCTGGGCCAGCCTACACGTAGCCGAAAAAAAAAAACACCTTAACCACCTCTCACGGCCCTTTCCTAATAGTCTGCCACTCCTAAAGACAAGAGTTGAAACCACTAGTGACATTCTATTAGAGCAGGATATCCAAGCCTCCATTAGGGCAAATTGCTCTGTAATTCTTTTTGGTGTGTGTGCAGGTTGTGGCAGTGACTGTCCAGGGGGAGCCAGAGGGAATCGCCGCTCCCGTGGTGAGCGCGCTGGGGCCTAGGGCATTAAAGATCAGCTGGGTGGCTCCAGCCAAACCGAACGGTATCATCCGGGAGTACCGCATCAATCAGAGCGGCGTTGGAGTCATCCACACGGAAACAGAGGGGGAGATGGCTTATAATATCACAGGTATCACATATGCACTACCTTTCATTTTGGGATCAGTAAGATTTTTTATTTTTAGTGATCGACCGATAATCGGTTTTACCAATATTTTTCCCAATATGTAAGCTTTTTTTCATAATCGGATTCACCGATAAATGCCACCATTTTGTGGCTGTTTTGAGAATTGCGCGCTATACTGCCATTAAAGCACTGTGTCTGAAGGGAAATGAATCAACAACAGTGTTCAAAGGTAACATAACTTGCCTCCCTAAATTAGTAAACTTTATTTAACATAACAGCCATTAGTGCACAAACGAGATATGTTACTCGCTTGATATGTAGTTTAAACTTAAAAATAAAAATAAATAAAAAATTGTGATAAACTCAGTCACGTATCCATCAAGTCATGTCCTGGTAAAGACAGCTATGAATGAGTGCATGTTGGAAATGAAACTGCTGAATTTAATTCTCTCTCTTTTGTCTATGCTCATCATTAGCCTAGTAAAGTCACATTCATAGTGGCGTTCACTCACCAGACTGATGCTCAGGAGTCAGGAATGCTCCAGCATTGCTACTGTATGTAGCTTTTAATAAGATCTATTCATTTAGACCTCCCTAAATTACATTAACATTTGCTACAGGTATATAACCTTTATTTCGCTAATAATCATCTAAATAATAATTACAGCTATGTGGAAATCAATTATCTCAGCGAGAGAAGTTCTGTGTAAACGTATAGATATAAACAGCACTCTGTCAGGAGGTATTTTATAATCCAGACTGACAAAAACATTATTAATAATTCTGATAACATGCCAGATGAGATAATTGAGATGATGTTTTTGTTGTTTTGTTTATTTTTCTGATAATGCGTTTTCAAACTAATGTATGCGTAATGTATGTGTATTCCAGCGAAAATTCCAGCGAATTCCATTCTCTTCACTCTTTGGTCTATTAAACAACACATAAACCTTTTAAAACTGTAGTTTAAAACGAATGCTTATTCATGCAGTTGATAGCTGATAGACTATTTTGCCTATTCTTAATATTACTGCTGTTGTTATAAATAGAGTACTAGGAGTACTAAGTTACACTAAAGTAGTTATGTTTTTTTATAATTTTTTTATTTATTCAGGCTGTTTAGAATGTTTTATGATGTTATCATTATTTTTACATGCTATATTTGTACATTTGTAAATTTTACATGCTATATTGGCTTTTGTTTAAAGAGATTTTAGTAATAGTGCATAGTTTTTATTTTTGCACTCTTTCAAACTCCTTTATTTATTTATGTAGAAGTGTGTTTTGTTATGTGTGCAAGGAGGGAGTGAAATTACAGAAATTACAGTATAGATAAAAAAAAAAGTGTTAAAAACAGTTTTATTAGGTTAAGTGCTGTCAAAAACCGAAATAATAAATATCGGTATTGTATATTGGTTAACGGGCACATAAACGTGCAAATAATCAGTATCGGTATCAGTTATAAAAAGTCAACATTGGTTGATCTCTATTTAATTATATATTATATTTTATTTATTTATTTTTAAGAAATAAATATTTACAAAGGGCACATTAATATGATCAAAGGTGGCAGTAAAGACTTTTAAGTAATTACAAAAATTTCAAATAAATGCTGTTCTTTTAAACTCCATTCATTAGGATCATAGAATCCTGAAAAAAAATGTATCATGGTTTCCACAAAAATATTATTATTATTATTAATAATAATAATAATAATAATCAGCATATTCAAATGATTTCTGAAGGATCATGTGACACTGCAGACTGGAGTAATGATGCTGAAAATTCAGCTTTGATCACAGGAATAAATTATTATATTATAAATAATATTAATATATTTTATGTATACAATAGTTCTTGCTATAGATTTTAATTATCTATAGATTTAATTATATATTTTTTTAATATTATTACTTTTCTTTTTTTAATAATTTGTTTTTAGGACCCAGATAAATTTAAGCATTTCATGTGGTGAATCATAAATATCACTTCCTTTTGTTTCCCAGATGTCTGTCTAATTACAGTCCACAAAGCTTTTTTACTTAGAGGATTAAGTACCTCTGAATATATTTTGAACTGTAAAACAGATTTAGAAAAGTTTGTATCTAATACCTATAAACTATTAAGCTGCAACATTCATGATTTTGTTGAACTTTAACATAAGGAAAGTACTAAATGAGAGCGAGAAATAAAGAGGAAAGTCAGAGGGCCAGTGATGAATCATTTTAGCAGCGGAGAGCAGCCGCCCCCTACACGCTGCCCCATGCTGGCCCTGACGGCAGCGGCAGAGAGAGTAAGAGAGCGAGAATCCGCCGTGTCTCCTCCACGTGCCCTGCCTTTATTTATGCATGCTGTTTCTGGAAGCAATCTAATGACTGAATTTACACCTGATTCCCGCAATGAGCAGCCGGCCTGCCCATCACTCCTGAGGCCTCCGCTGATTTGTGGGGCTTCTTTTATCTGCCTGGGAGAGGAGCAGTGTTCCTGGCCCTGAGCCATCCGTCACCACCGCAAGGGTACGCGCAAGGCGCACTCCCACTTTCAGTGCCGCCCGACTCGGCACAGCCCAGCACATGGCAATGGACAGCTGCACAACAGCCAGCACACACAGAGAGAGGGATTTAGATTAAGTGCTCACAAATATCCTTCCAAGGAAGATTTACATTTTCCTCTGAGCAGGATCACTTGTGGTTATTTTGTTTTTATTAAAAGTTATTTTTATTATTATTGTTATTATTCAATTTTCCTTTACATTGTTGTGCCCATTGCCCAACGCAGCCACTAATTATAATGTTTAGAGGCTTTTGTCAGCAAATATTAATAACATGTAATTGCTATTAATGTAATTATTAAAATCAGTATATAATGTAATTAAATTCAGTAAATTCAATTAAAAATGTGTAGTCAAAGTGGAAGCAATAATAATTTATTTTTCATGTTATTTTGTACACAGTGTCTTAAAATGCGTCCGCTTTTTATAATTCTGCAATGGTAATGTAATGTTTGGAAGCTTTTCTCAGCAAATATTGATATAGGCAACTGCTGTTAATATAATTATAATTGGTAGATATTGTAATAAATTCAGTTAAAGTGTGTAATCAATTGGCAGCAATAATAGTAATAATATTAAGTATTTATTTGTTTGTTGTCTTAGTGGAATATGTTTTTGTTTTTTGTTTTCTTTTAAATTATGTTTTTGAATGGGCTCCTATTCAAACAGCACATATGCATTGTAAGTGTCTGTCTCTACGGACCAATATGAAACGCATAATTCATGCAGAGAGAAAAAGAAAGAATGTTTCTCGCTCCAGCCTGTCGACACTATCACTGACATGATTATCAAACCTGAGTCGGGCACATCGTTTTGAGGAGCATCTGATCTCTTTCCAGTCAGGATTAATCTGAATGAATCTCATGCAGAGAGCCGCTACTCTGAGAGATGGCTGACTCTGGGAATACTAACATCCCATAACGCCGGACAGAATGACATCAAGGAGAAAATCAGCCTCATTTATTTGAATGTATTGTACTTTTTTTGCATTTTGAGACTGTTGACTGTGCTGTCTGTGTAGTTTAAATACCTCAGTCGTACTGAAAGCAAACGTAACATCTCAGCTGCTGTTCTTTGTGAGGAATCTCCTGGCGTGTAGTTCTCAGTTTTTCTCTCCGAACACGAGCTCAGACCTCCCTCCCTGCTTTCAGCAGTGCTCAGCCACAGGCTGTCTGTCTGTGTACTCCAGAGGGGCCACTGGGAAGCACCACATCTTTGTAAATAAGCTTGAAATCAGCGGGGACCTTCAAATGGTTGGAGCTCCTCTGCAACTCGCTGTCGACCAAAGATATTTCAGCTAGCAACAGCGGTAAGGGCTTTCTGAGTTCTTTCTGTTCCTCTGAAGGCCCTGAAGTTGGCAGCGACGGCACGCACCAAACAAATCATCCAGGGGTGAGTGGGGAGGGAGGGGATCTGATGGCAGATTTGGCTGGCTGGCAGTGTGGCGTGTTTAAGACTTGGCTGGGGGTGATGGCAGGCGAAGGCGGACTCGCTGGCTGGGATGTGAGGTGGCGGTGATGGCGTTCAGTCGCTGGCAGAGTCTGCAAAATGCCTTTGCTCGGGGTTTCCTTTGTGGAAAGGCTCTAAAGCCGCGTTGAGACTTTCATGTCCCTCTGCACGGAGCTGTAAATCCTACCAGTGTTTTGTGCCGTGCGCTGGCTCGGGCGGCCTGAGCGTCTGTGCTCCAGCGCCGACTGCTGCTGGGAAGCACCTCGGTGCTCCTTAAAACCTCCAAACTTCCTGCCTTCTCTCACTTGACATGATTAAACACACACACACCAAATCACTCAAGCTTCCTGCTTGCTTTCTCTGTGGCAACAAAGCCGCCACTTTAAACACCACATTAGAGTCACTGGATTAGATTTAGCTTTTTTTCTATTTGGAAGCCTACCTATGAAACTATCAAGACTAAAACTTTAATTTAGAGGCAAGTTGCATTGTTGTGCTTGTTATATACACTATTTTTTACAAAAATAAAGATTCTTTATTGGCATCTATGGTTCTATGAAGAACCTTTAATATCCTTGAAACCTTTCCATCGCACGAAAGGTACTTTATAGTAAGAAATGGTTCTTAAAATGTTCTTCACACTAAAAAAAAAAAAAGGTTACTTTTAAGAACTGTTCACTGAAAATTGTTCTTCAATGGCATTGCTGCTTTTTGGAACCAATATATTTAAGAGCGTATGTGTGTTTACTACCCATACCATCAAAAACTGAAATTTATTGAAGTTGTGTGTGATGCATGGAATTGAAAGTGATCGCGTTCAAACATTTCTTTGCTGCCCTTTGTAGCTACAGGAGCTGTGCGCACGTTCACACACATACTGTGAGAGCCGTCCCTTTCATATGACAGCACTCCTAGTGACAAAGACAGTTCCTGTCCCCTTTGTTATTGTAATGAATGGACCAAATCAATGAAAGGCATCAATAATTAAAGCATTATTAGTTTTGACTGTGACTTCCAACACATTGGGAAAAATGCAGTGAGAGAGAAAAAGGTTTAAAAAGGTTTTATTTTTTATTTTACTTTTAGATCACATAATTAAGATTATAGACTACACCTCAAATGCCCTTTATTTTAATAGGCCAGAAGAAGGTGATTTATTTATTTATTATATATATATATATATATATATATATATATATATATATATATATATATATATATATATATATATATATATATTTTTTTTTTTTTTTTTTTGCATGATGGATCTTTGCAGTGTGAATTGTGCTTTTATTAAGTGCAGTGTTGAATGATTGTTGAAAATTAAGAAACTAATATAAAAAAAAACTAATATTATTTGTCCAAATTTAAGAAAGACAATTCTACATGCCTGTGAGATAAAATAATTAATATCATGTAGTCAAGATGCACTTCATCATTGCAAATTAGCTTCTGTTAAATTAAGTATAAAATCCCCAAAGAATCTAAAATATGTATAGCTTTTCATTAACTGATGGGAATTATTGCTCTCAATTATATAAATTATGTTGCAAGCCATGCGTTTAATTGGACATTTGAAAATGAATTAATAATTTATTAATATACAGTACTAGCATTTTTAATTCTAATTCCCACTAGAGTTTAAATCTTGATTGAAGATTTTCATAAAGTGTAATGCTCTGAAAACTTGTCAGCTTGTAACATTTACACAATTAAAATTCGAAATATGATAAGCAAAAATCTTATGTAAGTGTAGAAAGTCACTGGTTAGTTTTAGCCATCACCACAGTCTCAAAAAACCCTTTACCTGGCTTTATCAGTCTTCCGTGTGCAGCTGCTTTATCAGGGTTCAGAGAGGTCTGCCCATGTCCTGATAGAAGAGAAGAACCTCTGCCTCCTAAATTATGCGTGAGCGGGAGGAAACTGATCCTATAAAAGGCATCAGGGGTAGTCTCCTTGCTTGGCCGACACGTGGAGCCCACAGATCGCTTCATAATCCCCTCCAGACAGAAAAAAACAAAAAAAAAAAACATTAAGTAATTGTAGACAGGAAGTGGGCACTTAATTATTTAGAGGTTTTATCAGTGTGGCAGGTAAAGTGAGTAAGCATTGCAGGCCTTTTCTCATCAGGTCGCCACGTTCAGGAATAGCACCTATCATCTTCTCATATTCTCTAATGCAAACAGTAAATGGCAGCTTGTCAATAAAATACCTTTTTATATCATTTATTACCTCACACTTCCTCACGGTGCTGTACTGAGCAATTTGGATGACAGTTACGGCATTGTTTCACTTTGTGTTAGCCGTGTGCTACAAATGGGCCGTTGTGTGCTTAGAAGGGTTAGAGCTAAAATGATTGATTTTTTTTTTACTCCTATTTATTTATATATGTATTTATTTGCTGTTTTCATTAAAGATGCATATGTCTTTAACAGGCTAAGAGTGCCCCCTTCAGTTTGTATGGGAATTCAGAATGTAACTGAGGGTGATGGTGAATGGATCAATGTTTTCTGGAATAATATGTGCATATTAATAATTACGACTTCCTGCTTGATATTAGACAGCATATGCATTCAAATGCAAGTTTGAGTCCATAAAATATTGTCTGTGTAAAAAAAAAAAAATTAAAATTAAATAATCTGTCAAATTATTACATGTCTTGTTTCCTATGTGTAATAATAATAATAATAATAATAATAATAAATTGGGATGTTAATGCTTTTACTAATATTATTTCTAAAGCTATCCTCCATGAGGTTAATTCTGACTAATCATTCAAAGCTTTTTTTCTGAATAATGTAATATTCCTGTTATTTTCCCAAGTAGATTGATCTCTAAACTAGGTTGGATTTACAACATGCAAATGCTTTCAGCCCCCCTGAACACCTAATGCTATAATAACTTACCCCTCAACACTATAATAACCTAGCCCTTCTAGAATACACACCTGGACATGTTTTGCATGGCGATGTGTGAAGTGAAGCTTTAAAGGCAATATTCAGCGGTTGTCCCCTGTGTTTAGTATGCTCAACAGAATTCTTTACTTAACCCAAACACAGCTCAACGTTCTGAAAACATTGATCTGTGTTTGGGTTAAATGAGAGAGGCTGTAAGGCATACTAAACAGGAGCATGGGTGCATGTGTTCCTCCAGATGTGGAGGCAGTGCTCGACGGACACAGTCACGGTTTTACGGGGTGCGCAGAGTTCAGGATTAGAGTGAGATTTAAAGTGCTTCAGGATTAGAACCAGATTTAGAGTTCTGACTGCTGAGGCTGCATCTTTGTCACAGGTGCTGTGTTAGATACCAAATTATTTGTACTTTTTTTTTTTTTTTTTTGCTTAAATTAAATAATATAAGCCCAGTCTTTTTCAATTTTAAATGAGATGTGTTACATAAAATTATTTCTATTATATATATATATATATATATATATATATATATATATATATATATATATATATATATATATATATATATATATATATATATACACATACACACCATTGGCTGTAATATTGCATTAAACATTCAGAAGAATTCCAGTATTTTTTGCTGTTGTGTGAGGTACATTAATAAGAGCTGTTATTATCAGCTGAATTTCATATTTAAGTGTTGATAGATTTTTTAAATACTGTAAAAAAAAACTATACATTAAATACATTATAATTAAGTATTAAATATATTAAATTTGATTAACATTTAATACTTTGCAATTATATTATTATTATATTATTATTATTATATTAAACTGTATTTATTATTAAATTCATTAGCACATATAAATATGTTCGTGAAGAGGTGATTGTTGCATATGGTGTTTAAAAGCAATGTCTGTTTTTGCAGGTCTGCAGCCGCACACCAACTACAGCTTCATTCTTGTTGCATGCACTGCAGCTGGTTGCGGAGCAAGTCAGCCATCTATGGGCCGCACACTGGAAGATGCACCAGCAGGTTAATGCACATATACTCACAGTAACATCATCTCACAGTCAACTATTGTTGTTTGTTTTTGATATTCAATGCATAATCACAGTTTTCGTATTGTTTTTTTATATATATGTATGTGTGTGTGTGTGTGTATATATATATATATATATATATATATATATATATATATATATATATATATATTTACATTTACATTTATGCATTTGGCAGACGCTTTTATCCAAAGCGACTTACATTGCATTATACTATACATTTGTATCTGAGTATGTGCAATCCCTGGGATCGAACCCATGACCTTGGCATTGCTAGTGCCATGCTCTAACCACTGAGCTACAGGGGAAAAAAAAAAAAAATATATATATATACTCACACACACACAGACACACACACATATACTTATCTCATCTGGCCTATCCTGTTTGTTTTCTCTTCTTTAGACGTGTGGGCAGTGCCCAGGCATATACAGGTGAACTCTTCAACAGTGGAGCTTCACTGGAGCCAGCCGCTCAAACCCAATGGCCTGCTCTCTCGGTATCGGCTGCTGCGTGACGGAGTGGTCGTCTTCACCGGTGACGGAGGAAAGATGAGCTACACAGACGCTGGCCTTCAGCCCAACACCAGGTTCTATCTATCAGCCATCTTTAACAAGCCATTAGCACTTGATTATCGATGACATCTAATCCTATGTGTGTCTTAAAGAATCCTGGGACTCTACAATAACAGAGCTCTTCAGTAACAGAGCTGCTCTGATACCAAATCATTAAAAGTTTTTAAGAGGAGCGAGCAGTGAGGCTAGCTAATGAGCAGCAGTGTTGGCTTGGAGAGTGGCATTGATCGCGTTCCCCTTGTGACTCGAGTTAGGACAAAAAGCAAACTTTTCTACTGCTGATGGAGAGTGAGACTGAGTAATTACTTCACGACTGCTAAAAAAGTGTGTTCTGTATTGTAATTCTGGAATGTAATTAGGACGTACTACATCCGCCATGCTGTTATTATCATGTGACCTACCAGCGTCAGTTACAACGCTTCACTGCCATTCACAAATCCTCTCCCGTGGCCTCATGGGATAGTAAAGTGTCCATCGTATGCACACTTCAGAATCTCGTCTTACTTTTTGTCTACTCTTTTATGAGTACTGTGAATTCGGATATACTTCTTTTGTCACATACTGTTTTTCGCATACTATATAGTAGGGAACTATGCAATTTAGGATGCAGGCACGTCATGATTGCGACGCGACTGGAGTCCTATAGAGTGCAACAGTCGTGTTCCGGAAGTAAAAACTCAATTTTCTCCATAGGGAAGTTTATTTTACATTTTAGATTTTTGTTTTATATATATATATATAATCAACATTTGAGAGGTTGTATATTTCTCCATTGTTTTTAATTTTATTATGCTGTTTGCAGTGCTTTATGGGATTGTAGTTCTTTCCCTCACTAAAGTTGTTAAATACAGTCTTGTACATTTTTATTTTGTCCGATTTTCAAAAACTTTTTTGCTTCAAATTTTTCAAAGTTTGGCTTATAACTCTTTAACAAAGACTTGTTTTAAATCCCTGTGGGAAAATTAATGGAAAAAAATACTTCCGGAACCAGCGCTGTTGAACTGTTGAACTCTATAGCTTTAACCAAGCAGCATGTCATGTCACTCTGTACTCTACTCATTGTCTTATGTTTTGTTTTGTTCAAGACCACCTGCTCTAAATAAACACATATGATCTATTATGGTTTACTAATGTTTTGCAAAGTTACAAAACGTGGAGCAAAAGCATCATGTGTATACTATTTACACATGCGTACGAATACTTGGTATAGTTTGGTCTCTAACTGAAACAAATATGCTTGTATTCTGCTAGTTGAGCCTTTTCAACGATATATGACAGAAGTCTATCTGTTATATACAATGATTTTACAGATCACATTTTCATGTAAAGCAGTTATTTTTCACGCTATGAAAATAGAGCACTTCTAATATGTCAGCAAATTTAAAAGCACTTGTTAAAGTGATGGTCATATACCTATTTTAACTGTAAAGCCAGCTTCTAAGCTTTAGAACGACCTAGTCTGTGTTGGTTAAGCAAGTGGTTAAGTAACATGATAACTTAGTAACGCCCCCCGCTTCAGATTTAAGAGGTTAAGGTTAACGATTATCGATTCATTTAAATAACAATCAATTATGGTAATTTGTGTAAATTGACATCCCTGGTATGCTACCGTAATTAAAGGATAAAAATAATTGTATAAAATCAATTAAAATTAAAAATTAGAATGTGCTGAATAATCAGAAACAGTATACTTAAGAATGTACATAAATAAATATGAGAATATAGTTTTCTTAATGTTGTAGAAATTCAGCTGTTTTGTCAATGCCTCGTTATTCATGAATATATCCAGTCTTAGCATCTGTGAAATCTGTTGGTTGGCTGTAATCAAAAAATGCACACAGGGACGCTGTGTGTGCAAAATAATTGGTTAGTTTGTGCAATATGTTGTGTAAATATTTGCAGTGGTTCATTCTCATAAGCTGCTTAAGATACAGGATAAATCTGTTTGTTTCATTACTTTACAATCAGTGATTCATAGATTGTTCACTGCATTCTCTCACGTGTTTATATATAGAGAGAGAAGAGAACGAGAGAGTGCGTGTATAAACCTTTTTCATCATGCAAATCTATATCTTCCACACTGATTTAAACTGTCAAAACCATGTGTCTTCTAATTGAACACTTTGGACAGGTCATTCGGTCACCTGACCATCCTCTCATTGTCCCTCGGCTGCTTTTGTTTATATACTGTAGCTTCAGAGCAGTGGATAGCCATGACGTTTAATTTGCCGTAATTCCAGATGACCTGCCAAAAGGCATTCCCTTCTCCATGCTCTTCCCTTTCCCTTTCTTCTTCCAATTTAGGTCTGTAAGGAGCATTACAAAGGCAGACGAGTGGTTCATTATCCAGAGAGGCTATAGGCTGATGTGAGAAACAGTTAACCAGGGTGCTGGGGGGGTGTTCTGCCAGCACTTCTGCTCATCGATTATTTATGACAATGTTGATTAGCTGTCACTTACCTCACCATCGTAGAAAGTCTCTCTGACGAGTGAAATATTAACCTTTCTCCCTCTAGGGAAACAGGTTAGCCGCTTGCCACCTCGTTTGATGCGCCACATCATGTTTATTCGACTTAAAGTATGCAACATACATGCAACGGCACAATACCTGCGTCGGTATGCACAGCTGTTCTCCGGTGTGTTTTAAACGTGTTCTCTGATTAATATCGCTAATGCTTTTATTGCACATGATGAGCACAGTATATAATAACTGATGTGACTATTTTAAAGGGATAGTGCTGGAACAATAGTTAATGTGGCGGTATTAATGGCTGGCTATGGAGTTTATAGCAAATTAAAAGCATTTAATGTTGAACATGACCCACATACATTGCTAATGCACACCTTTGCACTGACACCCATCTCTGTTTAAAAGGTAAATCTATCTTGTGAAGTCATGTATGTCTTAAAAGAGCCTTCCACAGAGTGTTTTTATAACCCACATCAGGCGTTAATACATGCACGTACACACGCACGCACACACACACACACACATACACTTCCCTTTCTATTTATATGCATGTCCGTTCAGAGCATCTGTCACGCCTGTCACAGATCACAGTGGATGGGGCTGATCAGCATTGCATTAACAATGTCATCTGTTAAATAGTATCACACCATATCGATCCAGCAGGGACTTTTCCAATGAATCAAGTATAATGTAAAAGCAGAATTACAAGAAGGCATAGTCATCTGAGCATTTTCTTTTCTCCATTTGTATTAGAAATAAAATAGTAAATTTCATGAGGGTCAACAGCTGAATAGTCGGCTAATTGAAGATTCATTCATTCATTCATTCTGGTGAAATCCCCTTTGAAAAATTGTCTTTTAATTTAAAAAAAATTTGTTTAAAACTGACATTATTTTGCGATAATGACGTCTGTTTGTAGTTACTAACTAAAAGTAGCCGCACCACTAAAGTAACTAGGGATTTTTTGTAGTGATAGTGGCAGTTCTTTTTTCTTAAAGACCCCCTGTGGTGAAAATCAAGCTTTTAATGTTGTTTATATGTCTATGTGGTGTTTTTAATATACTTTAAGATAAACCATGTGCAAATTCTCAGTCAACACCATTGCTGAGTATTTTCTTCTTAAAACTGCATGAACCAAAGACAGTCTCAAAAACACGGTTTGAAATCGCTGGTGTTTCTGACGTCACAAACTACTCTGTAACCAATCACGTCAACGTGTGATCGTCAACGAGTGGATCTCTGAACTGGTGTGAGCGAGTGGAGGTGGGGCTAATCTGCATATTCATAGAACCACGTATATTAAATGAGGCAAGGGTGTAGAGTTACAATCAAGCTATTTTAAGGCATAAAGAAATATTTTTTCAAGGAAAAAACGTTTAAATATGTCATTTTTGTGCTCAAAGATGAGTTCTAAGGGATACAATTATTGACTACAGAGGGACTTTTTTTAACAAGCAGCAGTGAAACATGACAAAACTGTTGCTGCTTTTAATGTCAAATTGTCCTGCACACGTTGGTGCCAATAGCCTTGTGGGCAGCGCGTCACCATATAGCGCCGTTACGCTTCGGGCGACCCGAGTTCGAGTCCCGGCTTCACAGACCTTTCCTGAATTTTTCACCCACCTTTGAAATTCCAGATTTTGTGGAATTCTATTGTAAAGAGAGATTGTAAAGTCACCAAGTCAGGTTGTTTTTTTCTATCTGCTGTTTGCTAGTATTGTTTTAGCTTGGTTTCCCATTCCCAGTTTTCAATAACATTGGGTTTGTTATGCTGGCATTCGTGCCTCAATTCTGAGAACTCTGATGAAAGACGCACAATCTCAAACAAAACTATGCTTGCTGTGAAAGACATGGCTTAATGACAGAATCAATGCACCCGCCTCTCTCGCGGACAATGAATAATTGAACGCAACGTCGGCTCCCACCTGAAATGGAGAATCGCTGAAACAGAGGCAAATTTAACTTCTGTGACAGGAGACTTTTAAGCTAATAGCATAATTTAGTTTCGCAGTTGACTTATTTATCTTCTATCCATCTTTGCTTCACAGATATGTGTACGAGTTGGAGGCCACCACCAGCGGCGGGAGCAGTCTCAGTGATAGATACGTCATTCAGACCCCCGTCTCCTCCCCGGAAAGGATTCCTCCTCCGTATAATGTCAGCCTCCACGGCCCTCGCTCCGTCTTTGTTGCCTGGTCACCCCCAGGTAATGTTTACAACCTAATGCACTATGCAGCCTCTCTATTTAGCACTCACGCAAGGCTGATTTATCCCTGCTCGGGCCTGCGAGAGTGACGGGACACGGGCAAGAATTTACGAGTGGCGTTGTGTGTAATTTACCAGGAGCCCAACATGGTCGTGGTGTACATGCATCAGTGCGGGCCGGACGTAGATGGGTCCCACCAATCAATTAACATTCAAACCTAAGTGACAGCTTTTCCTACCTCTAGTGTGATTTAGAGGAGAGTTGTTTGAGATGCGCTCGCCCTTCACCTGCGTGTGTTCTCACATCACTGTCTAATCGTGTCTCATTCATTCTCTCCTTCTCCGCTGTTGCTGTGGAGTTGAGGTTAAGTTCAGGTATTGGATGGTGTGTACCATTTCTGATCATGTGCATGTTGGTGCACCCAATCAAACAGCAGCATGCATAGATATATTCATTATTTCATATTTATTTATTGACATTTAGCTTTTTGTTTGTACTCTGAAGGCTAGATGGAGGAATCTCCACCCATGCAGCTTTTACAGGAAACTGTACAGCAATGAAAGAGATAGCACAGTCAAAATCTTAAAATCATCTCTCTCCAAAATCCATTTAAATTGCTACCACATTTTTGCCAAAGTATTTTTATTAAACGGTTGTAAAGAAACTAATTAAAAATATAGCTGCAAGCAGTGATGATGGGCCCAAGCCCCAGTGGCATTGATGGGCAATATGCATTTAAACTGGGTAAATGTAAAAGAATTATGCCAAGATATGAGATTCTTCCTGTTTCCCTTTTTGTCATTACTTTAAACACTCGCCATGGCAACACCATTTGAGATATCCAATATCAATTCACAATTTATCATTCAGTGTCTTGCCACCATGTTCAGAAAGTTTGGTGTGAATCGTAAGAATCCAATAGGAGGAGGAGTTAAAAATAAAGTGCCTGATTATTAAAGGGGGGGTATCACACAGTTTCTGCCAAACTCATGTTAATCTTGAGTACATATAGAGTAACATTGCATCCTTCATATCTCCGAAAAGTCTTTAGTTTTATCATATTTATAAAAGATAGATACGCTGTACCGAGTCTTTCCGAAAAAAGCCGAGCTCCTGGAGGCGTGCCTGCTGTCAGTGCCATGGGCAGAGCTAAAGAGTCACGAGCGTGCACAGCTTTTGCGTAGAGAATGTCTGCTAGCTGTGACATCATTATAAATAAAAAGGGAACAAAAACGTTCGTGTTGTTTACATTGTATGCACTTGCGCACCGATTGCCAACAAAACACAGACATCTGATGCAGCTTTACTCACCACCCACGATCTGCAAATCCAGCGCCGAACTGGGACTTGTTTACAAAATATTCATCACCGAAATCCCGGGAACAAACAAACATACATGCACAACTCCGTTGCTGCCCTGTTAAAACAAACTTCATCCACTGTTCCCTTAACGCTGGATTCTTTGGAAAGCTGAAAAATTTAATCTTTCCCTCACAACCAAAAACACTCTCCTTCGGTGACAGGAGCTGCGTCTCATTTCGGAGGCTGCGTCCTCCAGAGGTCGCATTTGAAGGCTGAATACGTCATCAAGGATGTCATATTTAAGAAAAGTAATCGTAATAAAATTGACTGATATTCATTGTGAGGTGTAAAATACTGTAATTTCTTTCTTACGTTGCAATCTAAGGGTGATTTTTCTTAAATGAGACTGCCTCGATGATGTATGCAGCCTTCAAAGGGTGCAGCCCCTGAAGTGGAACACAGCCATTGTTGAAAAATCTCTCGGCTTCCGTATCCCAAACGAAACCCGTCAATGGGCATTCTCTTCTTGCTCTGTGTGTGTGCACGCTTATCAGGGAGAAGTGCCTATACAAGGAATTCTGCCCTTTTATGATGTCATAAAGGCCATACTCGCAAATTTGGCGAAACATGCCCACAACCAGAAGTTGTATATTTGGCACAGAAATACTCCGTCATACGTCCAATTTGTGTTTTGAAACTTTGGCCATGTTTAGCATGAGAATGCAACTCTTTAACAGTGTAAATAAGTCAGAATGCATGAAATAGCACCCAAAATACCCAAGAATATTATTAAAGTTTGATGCATTGCCATGGCAACAGTATTTAAGACATCAAGAATTCTTTTCTCAGGTCTGCCATGTTTTTACATTATACTGATGAAGTTTGAAGTGAATCGGATAAAAATGAGAGAGCATTTTGAAAGTGACACACTTCCTGCTGCCAGTTGGTGGCGCTATGACTTTGACTCACAATAGTTACATCCATGTGATTGGCCATGTGTGTGTGTAACTTGACATTTCTTATTTTTATGAAATATTGCAGTATTTATTATAAATTATTTATCCGTGAACATCATTATTTTTTTAAACTAACTTCCTCTTCGACATCTCTTCTCTGATGATGTTTATGGGTGCAAGGGCGGGACGACCTGTATATGAGATCACAGCAGTTGCAAATGTTAACGATCCAGTCAGTTCCCAATGGACAAAATCAAGTCCCATCCTACATTTTTTATTGTTCGAGAAGCCGTTTCACTCAGAGACTATTGCAACTTGCGTTTCATGCTGACTTTAATAGTGTCAATGTAGTTAACTACTATTTATGTTGGTTCACTGAGAACATTCATTATCCCAGTTATGTTATTAAGGTCTTAAACTGTAAAATGTCGTTTTCCGAAGGGGGTCCATGCGACAGTTCTGAGCGGAGGCTCACCCAGTGATCCAGAGTGAGTTGTCATTGCTGTGGTGTCCTGCATGATCTTATCATTTCTATTGCAGACTGCAGCCCACCGGCCTCCACCGATCAATCAATCACTCTGTTTACACTCTGAGACTGCAGCACCGGGCTCATCTGCACATCCCACTGTGCATGTGGGCCGAGTGTTCTCCCACACGGAGAGCAAATGCAAACTCTCTCTCCTTCTCTCTCTCCCTGTGGTTTAAGCTGTGGTAGTTCATAGACTCCATCCCAGCATCCCACACTGCTCTTGTGCATGCTCAGACCGACTACCCAGCCCATCTGTTTCATATATTTGTGAGAAACTCTTAGCATGTAAGAACTGTGTGTATGCATTCACCTGGTCATGTGTCGCAAATTTCTGCAAATCTGCATGCACATATTTGTTTTCCCTCAAGAAGGTGCGGGTGGTTGGGTGTTTAAGCGTGTGCGTGCATATTCACACACTCAAGAGTGTTTTCACAGGCTACATTCAAGCGGTCCTGATTGTCTGCCTCAGATGGTCCATCTTTTGCTATTATTGCCCCATTATGCCTCTCTCCTGTGAGAGGATCCCCTTAAACAACCTCAATTACACCATAAGAGCCCTTAAACAGCCCTGATACCCACAGAAAACATTTACATAGCCCGGATCTTTTATTGACTTTACATTCCGAGAGAGGCGAGCAAAAATATCTATGGCTTCAAACTACAATATCTCACGCTTGGTTAAGTCCGAATGCAGAAACGGGCACAGTTTTAAGCTGCACCTGTGCTTGATGGATCAGATCTGATAGCATGTTCCTTTTCTTTTCCTTTGTGCCATTATTTCTTATTAGACTCTCATTCAAGTTGAAAGTGCAAAAACTCCAAAGTCAGTGATTAGTTGTAAATAATAGAACTTAGGGACCTGTGCGATTGAACTTCTCAGGCAGGATGCTTTGATCAAAGCACCATCTAATTCCAGCGGGTTTTTGTGTCTCAGGCAAAAGACTACATCTGCTCAGGGAGACGGCAATGAAGGAAGTTGAATAATTTAACTTTTTCATTTGTAAAGATAATCAGCCCGTTCTGAATACATCTCAGGTCTCATAAATGTTGAATAACCTATCAGCCTCCAGTTGCCGTAAATTATGAAAGGCGCTAGTGATGGGAATATTAACAAAGCGTGGATGCCGGGACTCTACATTCTTTAGTTCAAATGCATTACCGAAGAACGTGTGCATGTCTGTGTGTTTCGGACAGCGGTGGGATAGACAAACTGGGGGAAGTGCCTGCTTGCCCAGAAGGATGTTGAATCAAGGGCAAAGCTTCCCAAAGTGTCAGATCCACTGTATCTCAGTCCTTACACTGTATTACAAACATACTGCTCTTTGCATATTTTGCGAATGCAATTGTGAAAAGGAAGCTGATTAATCTCCTATCGATGGCCTTGGATATCAGTTAGTAAAAGCAGGCAAATATGTCTTTCTGTTTCCGTTTGCTCCTCTAGGTGTGTATAATTTAAGTGCTCCTTTGGAATATAACGTCCTGCTCAATGCAGGCACTGAGCGGCCCCTCGTCCGCCCTGCTGGACCAGAGCATTTCATGCTACTACAAGGACTGGACCCCTACACCATCTACCACATTCAAGTACAGGCCTGTCAGCCAGGTATTCACCTACCCAATGAAACCTGAACACTTTTAATTTAATTATACGATTGGGACGTTCTGTAGACATTTCAGCTTAGGTGGAGACAACAATCAGTCAATTTGGAAATATATGCTTCTGGAAACAATTTATGTTCCTAAATGTTACCATCTACACTCAGGAAAAAAACACACTGTGTTCTTTATGTCTATTTGAATATGTTGTATCAGCTTTACCTATGTATTGTATAGCACACTGCTTTCATGTAAATATTTGTATGTGTGCAGATGGCTGTGGTGTGGGACAGGGAGTGTCTGTTCGGACCCCTGAGGATGCGCCTTTAGCTCAGGACCCTCCAGTTCTCACTGCTGCAGGTGCGGCCATTATCGAGGTCCGCTGGAGTCCGCCACACAAACCCAACGGCCTCATCACTAACTACTTCATATACAGGTACAAAGTACTCAATCTGACATATAACCAAAAAAACATACTGTTTACAAAATCACATTTTATTTATTTTTTTTTTTTTTATAGTGAGTACTTCTCCTGATAAAGATTTTTATATTTATATTTTTTTATTATTATTTTATTACTTATTTATTATTATTATTATTATTTATTAACCACTAGTAGTGTTGTCAAAAGTACCGACCGCAATACCAAGTAGGTACTGAAATCTGATAGATAGACGGCTACTTTTAAACGCTTCTGTGTGTATCTGTGTAAGAGCATCATTAATTTATTTTTACAACATGTTTTGGAAGTGTTGATCATTGTAGCCAATCACAGACATATATGATGAGCGCGTCAACACAAAGGCCAATCAGAGGTGTTTACGAATCTGCTGAACAGCGTTCAAAGTGTCATATTTGGTATCGCTGTCAGTACTTTTGACAGAAAATATCTATTTGGAAGAAAATATCTTACACAGTAATGTTCACTATTAAGTTTTATACTAAATTTGCGGATTTGTCAATGAGTAAAAATATTTAATTAGCAGGAAATAAAGAATCATCAGCTTGAGTGAAGTAAGATATTCAAGTTATTACATATTCAAGTTATATATGCATGATTTCAATGTATATATTTTTTAACCATTGCTGTCAATGTGACATCCATTTGTCAATAATTGAATAATGTTGATATCACAGGCCTAGGACCTCTGCAGAACAGATATTTTGGCTCTTTTGTGGACGTTAACCCGTACTATTAACTAGCACTCCTCTATCGATCTTAACTGCAAATGCACTTTCATAAAATGATGCTGTCAGGCTAATGTCAGTGCAGAGCTTGCATGGGGATAAATGTGTGTGTGTGTGTGTGTGTGTGTAGGTGTGAGTCCATGTCAGGGCATGTTTGAAAGGAAGACCGGAAACGTAGACGAACATAAACAGTAATTTTGCCGTGACCTTGAGGTGAACAGGCCAATCACTGCTGGTTACACTTGTCAACATTTCCTCTCTACTTCCTGTGCAACTGACAGCAAGAAAACGCAGAATAGAGTGAGGAGTGCTTATGTGGATATCAGCTGTATATCAGTGACTGTGGTATCTGAGCGCAGGGAAGAGAGAGAGAGAGAGGGGCTGATCGGCAGCTCTAAATGGAAGATGACATTGCCCTGCTGACTTTGATTATTCCAGGCACATTCAGAGCCGTTTGAGAGCAATATGAAACAGAATGCCATGATGCTTCCACCCCGCACAGAAGGAATAAAGCTAAGACTGACATGGCACGATCACATCAGAATGCTTTGCTCTGCTGTTACAGAGGCATCCTTCAAGGAGAACAGGGAGCGATGTGCCGGGGAGTAGCCAACTCTATCATTACGCTGCCATCATTGCCCTTATGGTCGGAAACCACACAGCCGGCCGTGCTCGAACCTTTATTGCCGTACATAGTGAACGGCAATTTAAACCATTCAGGTTTTGACTTTAAATGGTTCAGATTAAACCATAAATTGAGACGTCTTCCCAACGTTTTCGCTCTAAGGATGGCAGTGAAAACAGTGTTTATGGCATCAGTGTGCGATTGTGTGTGTGTGTGTGTGTTAGCAACAGCATAAGGTTTTAGTCAAGGGCACCGCAGCTGTTGACCAGTGTCATTCATATGCAAGGTCAGATCACTCTAAGCCCGTATAAATCTTAAGAAAATATCATTAGCATAGCCACAGATGCCGGGGCATTCTGACAAACGTATGACTGGATTTCATCTTAGCCCTGATTTGGGAGCTGGATAAACTCTGGCAAATGCATCACATTCAGGGGGCAGCGAATTCACTCGTGGCTTAAAGGACTTGGTGTATTATTCTATCTGCTCATCTTAATACCGGCGATCAGCGCTGCGCTAAATGTAATCGGTTTAATGTGCTATTGTGTATGTATTCAGCTCATTGGAGGTTATCTAAGCTTGTGAAGTGAGTGTCCCCACCTCAGGGATGTTTGTCCTCTACACATTTAACTTATATTACACAGGAGAATGAGGTATTACCTGGGAGAGTCCTTGACTGCTGTACAGAATTATTGTAAATCAGTTCCTAAGAATACATCCGTGTTCATATTGCATGAATGCAGTTGATGCAGAAGATGCTGGTGAGACTGTGTAATAGAAGCATTGTAAAACTCAAATCTTGTGTTCATCCTGGCTGTGTATACTGTGCTGTAGCGCTCCCTGCATGTCCATCCATGTATATATACACAAGAACAAAGGTTTGTGGTCTCTTATGCTCATTTTAATAATTTCCTCAACAAAATGACATCATAATTTCTCATGACTTGTCATCATGACAAAACTTGGTGCACATGTACTGTATTTATCAACCCAAATGAATGAAAAACAAAATACATATTACTATGTTTACTTCCTGACTTCCTGAAGCAGAAGGTCTTGTGTTCCAGATGCAGTGTCGGTATGTGTGTGGAACAGACTGCTGATTGCAGCTGTGTGCTGTAGTTTAGCGTCATGGTGTGAGACGTTCTTCTCCCCTGCCAGTCTCTGTTTGGCTTTATTTTTATGCGGTGGGTGAGATTAGGCCGTTGCGGTGCGAGTGGGGCCGGCAGGGGCCACATTAGAGCGGTGAATGTCATTTTCTCCAGCAGCATGGAAGCCAGGCCTCTAATGTGGAAGATTTAACGAAGCTTGAGCAAAGCCCAGAGCTCTGCCCCTGCCCCTCACCTCCTCCGTGTGCTCTTCCTCATCTCTGCATCCTTCCTCTGACACCCCTCCTGGATTTGTTTGTTTTTGGGCCTACATTTTAAGTAGACCCATATTTTGGGTCTTTAAAGAAGCCATTTTGTGTGTTTTGTCATGTTCTTGTTGTCTTTCATTCTATGGTAAATTAAGTATTTCTGGTTTTTCATGTAATCTAAACTATATTCCCTCTAGACGACCAATTGGAACTCAGGAGGAGCTGCTGGTGTTCATCTGGACCGAAGGTCCCCTAGAGTTCATCGATGCTTCAGACTCCCTTCTACCGTTCAGCGAGTATGAATACAGAGTCACCGCCGTGAATTCTAAAGGCTCCATTTCCAGCTCATGGACCTCCGTCCGCACCTTAGAGGCAGAACCACAGGGCCTGGACGCACCCTCGGCCCACCCCGCCAGTGCCTACTCTCTTCAGCTGAGCTGGACCCAGCCTAGCATACCAAACGGAGTGATTTCCAAGTACAAAGTGGTGTACCAGAAACTACCCAACGATCCTACGTTCAACTCAACAACTGTTACTGCTCTTACAGTACTGGTAATATTCTTTTCTTCCATCAATTTGGTATTCTGTCCATATACTGTGTTATAAGTTATAAATGTTCCATGTGTAAAGAAGCAAGACAAATGAGTAATGGGCCATGAAATAGCCCCCACAAAAAAAGATTTTGCACAAATCTATCAATTGAAGAGGCGACACTTTTTTCCCCATTATCAGAGAGAAACCAGAATCAAAGAAACTGTTATCAGTGATTATTATCAATCGACAAAACTATTCTACTGTTTCTGAGAGAAGTTGCATAAATCTAATGCTACTTTCTAGTAGCACGTATTACTGCTTTCTGAAAAATAATATATTAGGTATATAAGACAATAAAAGGGAGACTAGGCTAATTGTCACAGGTTTTTAGCAAGTGAATAGTTCTGAGGGTTGGTTAATTTTGAAATGTTTAAATGTAAACATATATATTTAAATGTTTACATAAGTTTATATATGGGCACATACCTTTGGCTACAAAAACATTTTTATGTTTATTAAACACACAAATAGCAAAGCATTTTGTCACATTAAATGGGTTAAGTTGTCACAATGGCTATTAAACAGCCTATGATAGACTTTTCAGTGAAATTCAAACAGTAAATCAATTTTGAAAGTTTATTAGACAGAAAAAATTCTAAACACAATAAATGCAGTTTTGTAATTACATTTTGTGTACTACTATTCAAAAGTTTGAGGTCAGTAAGATTAGCAAAGACCCATTAAAATTATGCAAAAAAAGAAACAGTAGACTTTTAAAGGATCATGTGGCACTAAATTCTCGAGTAATGGCTGCTGAAAATTCAGCTTTGCCATCACAATTGAAAACATTAAACATATCTTAAAGACTCTTGAATCTTACAAAATTTTAAATGGTGTAAATTCATAAACATTTAAAATACTTGTGACAACTTGCACCAACCCGTCATTTAAGAAAACACCTTTGTCTAAAAACACATTTCAGGCTTTCAATTAAAAATTCTAACTGAAATTATTTTTGATTACTTAGTTGACTATAGTTATATTATTTGCTTAGATTATTTTTATGTTTTACTTCCTTCTTTAAATTCCTAGTATGGGTCACCATACTTGGCCACATGTCACTTCACTTTTTTCACTTTCACTTTAAGTGTGTACTGACCCATTGTTGTGTTTTTGGTTATAACGGATTACAGTTCTCAGTTCAGCTTTAACACCTGAAGTTATTCATTCTCTAGCATCAGCATCTGTCTGAGATCATCCATCAGTGATCAGCCCATTGCTTGCATGTTTAAACAGATTCCTCATCCGCTGATGTCTCTACCTATAAAAGTAGCTGCTGTGATTCATGGTGTTCTCGTGTTTGACACCGAGGAAAAATAGTGTGCTGCTTTCCTCGCAGATGCTCACAACTGCATCATGGCCAAATTAAAGGCTTCAGCTTGAGCTCCTGTTCAAAACAAGTGTGAACAGAGCCAGCTTGCCCCCTGATAGCAGCAACACCATAGGGGAAGGAATCCAGAACCCACTGAGGAGTTCAGCTTCTCCCACAGAGCGCCAGATAGATGCTTGCCTAATAGACAAATTAATTATTTTGATAGCAATTAATGAACGTCATCCAGGATAGGCCTTTTATCAGCACCCTTCTTTTCTTCGAGAGTAATTTACAGTTCCGCTTCTATTCTCTTGGCAGTCCTTTCAGGTTTTCTTGACCTCCAGAGGTCGGCTTCAGTGGTGAACGTGTGACGTCAGTTTGCAGTTAATCAGCTTGTAATTAATTTTCCATGTGTCCTCAGCCCTCTTGAGTTATGACCCTGGCCTCCTAATGGCTGACGCAAATTTATCATTTTGCAAATTATACATTTTTACTAATTTTATAGTACTTTTATGAATAAAAACACTAGAGATGCACCGATTGCAATTTTCTTGGCCGATTCGATTTCTGATTTTTTGTTAGTGTGATCTGCCGATACCAATTTTGCAGATTCCAATTTTCTTTCTAAGAACTATAATTGACAACATATACAAACAAAAATCTACTTTTCTTCAACGCAAAGTTTTATTTTCATTAAAAAAAAAAAAGTAAAAAGTCAGTAATAAAATATAAACAGCTTAAATAAATGCAATAGAATAAAGAGAGCTATGAAACTAAGTTTTTCAGGTTAACTGGGTTTTTATTCAGGTAAGAAATACTACAGAAATTAAAGTAATCAAATAAAAAATAATACATTCAGTGTTATTTTACATTGGTTACCTTAATTTCTGTAGTCTTTATTGTAAATATTAATACAGATCAATTCTTACCATTAAAGTTATAAAACGTATTCAGTCAAGAGCATAAAGTGATTTTCTTTGTCTTTTGTTCTTTGATTAACATGACAGACAGCAGCAGGAATATTGGACTGCTGTCCCTTTAAGAGTTTATGAAAGGTGTTCAACGGACCCAATACTGTTATACACAACATGGGTTCACTTAGCTATTTAACGATTCAAAACTGAGTGTGTTTATCTGAATACTCGCCAAGGTTGCTTGTGCCGCTGGTGTTGACATACTTTTGTATGTATTTGACAGTTTAAGCGCAGTAAGCCACTCATTTTGGTACTTGTGACTCTGTTTGACTTCTGTCTCTGTTTGAGACTGAGCGTGGCTTGTTCGCTTCACTAGTGGTGCGCGCGCTTTTGGTGTGAGCGCGAAACCTGCGGGAATGACTAAAATTATGCGCAATACAAGCACTATTTAACCGGAACGAATGAGACGAGTGAGAGAGAGGAGGCGCCCGCGCGGGTGTGTGTCACTTCACCGTGACAGAGAAGAGAGCGAGAATGCGCAGCTGAGGTTATTGCCTGTTTCGCTGGTAACAAAACAGATCGGCTCGGAATCGGTAAGAATGATGAATCATACTTGCTGATTATATGTAATACCAAGATTTTTATTTTTCATACTCATCTTAAACCAGGCTAATTTATTATTAATTATTATTAATTTATTATTATTTAAAGTAAGGATTTTAGAATATAAAGCTTAATTTACCCATACTGCCTTGAGTTTCCCCATGTTCATCTGCTGAAGACATTGTCCAATCGCATAAAGTCTGCCACAGGGAAATTGTAGTGTGGGTATTAGTGCAATTTCTCACAGCTACATTTATAATCCATCGATCCTGTGGAATCTTTTTTTGCACACTGACTTTGTGCTATATCAGCTGTCCGCCTGCCATGTCAATACTTGGCCTGCAGTGGGGCATCATATTGATTTCGCTGTTGCCAACTGTTGAGTGGCTACAGGTTAATGTTCTCTGGTGGAGCGAAGTTGTTTTTATGTCTGAGAATGAAGGATTATGCAAAGAAAAAAACAGTAGTCCTTGCTGCTAGTGTGCACTTTTTCAATCTAACAATGAAAAAAACCTCAACCAGCAATATACGAATTATATATTTAAATTTTTTTTTTATTATTTTATTGTTTTTCCTTGAAACAAATAATTGGTTTGCAGTATACAATAATAGCTGGAGGATTTATGTATGTCACATGCTGGTTAGTGATGTTAGGTTCTTGAACGAATCGTTCTTTTGAGCCGTTTGAAACCGGTTCTCAGGAAGTAACTGGTCGAGCCGGTTCACTAATCGAACTGAATCGAACTTTAGTTCCGGATTGATGACGCAAGACGCACAAAACGAAGTAGCACGTCCGACTCAAAAAGAACCGATTAAGCCGGTTCAACCAAATGTCGAAGTTTGCCAAGGATTACAGAGGACTCAAAAAGAACCGAATGAGCCGGTTCAACCAGCTGTTGAGGTTTGCCGAGGATTGTGCTTATTATTATTACTACTGTTAATAAACATTTTATTAAAACCTGCAAAAACCTTTATGTCGAGAGACGTAAATTAATTTTACTATGGTTTATTATACATGCAGATTAAGTTAAGTGAAATCAATGAGTTTATTCTTTCTATACTTTAGACATGAAGAACATATCTGCGTTTGTTTATGAATATGTGTGTTGTAGTTGCAAATCTTATCCAAGATGTAGGCTAATCAATGTTGGTCAACATAAAGGATCCGCGATCCAATGAAACTGTGACCACAAACTCCATTAAGTGAATGAAAGGCAATCAGCAATATGCGTTCACACAAATAACTTTTTATTTGAATGTTTCAATATGTCACAAATGACTTTATTTAAACGTTTCATTGATATAACATGACACTGAGTTGTTAGAAAAGAAATGCATAGTGACATCATAGCATGATGATTTCAGGAACCTATGAATCGTCTTTTTGAATCGGTTCATTGAGCCGAACTGTCTGAAAAGAACCAGTTTGCGGAAATGAATCAGACTTCACTAATGCTGCTTGCAGCAATAAAGAAAAGTTGGCAGGATCTAGAAGCCACAGCTACTTTTAATAGAAACAAAACACACAACTTGAAGAAATGTGAACAGAGCAACCAACCAAATCTTGACGAGGACAGACAATGAACTGAAAGAAACACAGGACTTAAATGCAAGAGCAGACTAATTAACAAAATGAACATCAGGCATGACAGATAATCAAACAATGAGTAGCTAAGGAAACTAGGTCACAGAACAAAGATATGTGATAAACCCCTCCAAAACCAAAACACAGATAAACCCTGACAATGTAGCAATAAAATGAATAATGTAGTTATATTAAAATATATATAAATTAATAAATTATATCATATATCATATTTGATACATACATATAGTATGATATAGGAGAATATGGAGCTCATACTCGAGGAGGAAAAAAACACCTCAATTTTATATGGAGGCCCAAACTGAGCAAAAATATGATATTTAAATGACCAAAAGTAGGATGAAATTCTGATAGCTTGTAATGAAATTCTATGATATCATTATAATAGTATAGAAGAATACATAAAATGCATATAAATATCAGTTGTCACTCTATATCTCCCAAAATTATGTCTTTGTAAGCTCTGTAGTTTTTTTTTTTTTTATTGTGGGGGACAAAACATAATGCAATGCAATACAGTAATCATTAAGAGAAGTTCAAATAAATGCCTGCTGTATCTTGTTTGATATTTATATTTTTGTTTTTTCTAAAAATAATGATGTATGGATAATTGAGTAAGTTGAAGTTGCTTCAGTACAGTAAGTGTTCATCTTGAAATATTACTAACAATATAAAAGTTACTCTTATGTTTGCTTTATAGAAATCTGTAAAGATTTCACAGAAAATTTGTACTATGACCTAAAGCAGGGCGTTATTAGAATTATACTAAAATGCCTTTTACTTGTTAAAAATAGTACAAAACGACAGAAGGCATATAGTAGATTGTGTACAACAGGTTTTTAACAAAGTTTTGATCATGTTAATAATTTAGAGGCCTTACAAATGTGTGTATCAAATATGATACTTTATAGGATTAAAAACAAATGTTATGTTTATGCTGTGATTTTAACATTGTTGGAATGCTTGTGTCATCTTCGTTGAGCCCTGACTAGTAAACATACTGTAGGTATCAAATCAATCGTAAAAGACTTTTGTGCTAGATTTTTGATTAAGATTTACAAATCATTGCTTAGACACATAGGATGTGGAGACGAGTCAGATCTTGGAGCAGATGGTGTAATACTGTTCAGTAGCTCTTCAGCAGAGAGGAGAGCTTGTGGTCTTCTGTGGTCTGAGCATGCCCAATCCTCCTTTTTTTGGTGGGTGGGGCTGCTATTGATCCCTGGCTGTGCTGTGTGCCGTACCTCGTGCCAGTGCGTGTGATTAATGTGGACGTCATGGCGACGGGACTGAATGAGGCTACGGAGCACAGGCGGTCTGAGCCGCCAAAAGCTTCCTCCCTCACCATGTGTGCAGACGCCCCTCATTACCGAACACTTATCAAGCCTACATGAGAGATTAGGCAGGCCCAGTCACAGCCAGCACCAGACCCGTCCCATCCATTCCTCTCTTTCTTTCCCTCTCCCTCTTCCTCTTTTTCGTTCTCACGCTTTCTCTTCTTCTCAACGCTATCGCTTTTTCCCTCTGCTTTCTGTACACACCTTCCACTGCTCTCTCTGCCTCTCTTACTCTCTCTCCCCCTCCTGATCTTTCCAGATGTTGCTCAGCAGCCCCATGAGAACCCCAGCGATGGGAGATGTATTAATACATCCTATTGATTAGATCAGGACCCCTGACAGTCATTTGCAGAGATACCATCTGGCTGCTGTTCCAATGCCTTCACCCAAACAGGACGTGACACCTTATTAATCTCCACCGCCACTCTATAGACGCTTCGCCTTTTGCGCACAGAAGCCCGACTCTGTCGGAGTGGCAAGCGGAGATGCAGGCGGACCTGAAGGGTGCAAGAAATTAAGGTTATTACACAAATTGAGCCATATGGTCCAAATATTTCAGAGCTGAAATTTACTAGGCAATAAAAATTGCTCCTGCCTTCCTAATGGTGTAAATTACAGTTTAACCATGGCTCTAATGATGTCCTTCTGCTGCCTGTAACCACTCTAACATGAAGGACATTGTTTAAAAAATGCACAGGAAAAAAAATGGAGGGGGGGGTTGAAACTCTGGCAGCATGTTTACAATCTGTTAGTTTATCATTAAGAACACAGTGAAGAGTGCATAAACATGATGGTGGAGCGCTGGACCATGTCTTTGTGTAGATTCGTTTACACACTGTTGATGTGGAGCAGAATGATCCGAGCAGAACCGCGAGCAGCTCGTTTGGGCCCTTGTTGAACCCAAACTCGTTTGCTGAAAGGACAAACAAAAGGGAACTCCCGATGGTCTGCGATTTTTTTTATTTTATTTTATTTTTTTTTATTGTGGATTCCTCTGAGCTTTCGAAAGTTTTACTTTTTAATAGTTTCAGACCAGGTCAAGTCACAGCCTGGAGGTTTGGACATGTTCTTTTTTATATATTGAGCTGTACATGGGGCTCATGAGTTTGAGGATGTTAGTTTGAATCTGGTCATGTCATCATATCCCAGTCCAGGTCCCCCCATCATTTCTTCTCTGCCAGAAATGTATGATTGTATTTTACACGTAGCATTACATTTACCTCAGGCAAGTCATTTAGTGTCCACAGCATGTTCACTAGAGAAATGAACTCTAGAGGGGAGAACTTTACATATATGCACTATATCCTTAAGAAAAACAAATTATAATTAAATTTATTTAAAGAGAGACGCAATTTGTTCAATAAACCACTGTTTAATAAAAAAGAAGCAATTTTATGTTCAGTTTTCTGCCCCCTGCTGTACCAAACCGTTCCGAACCGTGACTTCAATACCGAGGTACTTACTGAACATGTTTGTGTACCATTACGCCCCTAATATATACACACACAAATATATATATATATATATATATATATATTTATATATACAATTAAAAAGGTCAAAAAAGAATATATAAATATAGATAAATATAATAAATATAGTCATAATACTCTAATAAATATACAGTATTATTGCAGTAAAAAAAAATCTGCTTTTATTGGCTAGAGTCTGCTTTTGTTTTGTAGTACTAAGTAAAAACTCTGGGAGTGTCTGTTAAATCTAATTTCTGATGTAAAAAGCAAAAGTTAGTGGCACTTGACTGTGTGTGCTTTCATTTTTATTTTCTTAATACGGCTTCCATCATTCACAGTTCTGATTGTCATACATACTCAGCCACAATCAGAGGAGGTAAACGGTACTTTCCTCTATTTCTGTATGTGTGTGTTTGCATGCATGAAGGGTTTGCTTCATCAGACAACCAGCCCAGTCTGAAGAACAGCTGAGTGATTCAAGAGCCCTCCATCTGATTGAGGCTTGGGTTGAACAGAACTTTACATCTAAACCACAAATAATTAATAGTGTCAAGGCATCTCAGGAACTGGGTGCTGTTGTTAGTACAGCAGAGCAAAAGGGTAGATGTTTTAAAACGATGCTCTGAAGTCTTTAGACCCTCTCAATAGTTAAAGGATTAGTTGACTTTAAAATTAAAATTACCCCAAGATTTACTCACCCTCAAGCCATCCTAGGTGTTTATGACTTTCTTCTTTCTGATGAAAACACAATCTGAATTATATTAATAAATATCCTGATGCGTCCAAACTTTATAATGGCAGTGAATGGGGGCAACGAGTTTGAAGCTCAAGAAAGTGCATCCATCCATTATAAACATGCTCCACACGGATCCTGGGGTTTAATAAAGGCCTTCTGAAGCGAAGTGATGCGATTGTGTAAGAAAAATATCCATATTTAACAAGTTATAAAATAAAATATCTAGCTTCCGCCAGACTGCTATCCATATTCAAGTTACAAAGAAAGTTTAACGTCTTTCGTATTAAACTTGCAAAAAAAACGTAATTGACGGATATGGAAGGCACTTTTTTCAAGCTTCAAACTCGTTGCCCCCATTCACTGCCATTATAAAGCTTGGAAGCGTCAAGACATTTGTTAATTTTTCTCCGATTGTGTTCATCAGAAAGAAGAAAGTCATATATACCTAGGATGGCTTGAGGGTGAGTAAATCTAATTTTCATTTTACAGTGAACTAATCCTTTAAACTAAAGTGTGTGAATGAATGGGAGCAATGGAGATGTGATATTAAAAAGATAATTCACCAAATTTAAAAATTATGTTATCATTTACTCATGTCGTTCCAAACCTGTATGACTTTAATTCTTCCACACAACACAAAAAATATAAATTAACAAATGTTTCTTTTTTTTTTTTTTTGGTCCATATAATGAAAGTCAGTTTTAATGTTGCTTTGGACCCAATTGACTTTCAAGGTATGGATAAAAACAGTTAAAACATTTTTAAAAATATTTCCTTTTGTGTTCCACAAAAGAAGGTACAGTAAGTGATGATCTTTATGATGATCTATGATTCTATGACTAGGACAGGATGTAATCAAATTGTTTTGAAATGTGCATCATGAATATTTTTCCTCAGTTTGTTAAATCGCATTGTAGAGCACATTTGCACTATTTTAAAGCACCTATATGTGTATAAAAAAATAAAAAAAAACGTTAGACATTCAGGGATATTCCGAGATGAATGATAATGTTTACAACAAGATACATCATTGCATCATATTATCTGTATAAAATTCTCATACATTTCTGACAGATTATGAGTGCAGGTTATTTAAAACATGCCCAAAGGCTCAACTTTGCCAAAGACTCCATTTGATGCTTTTTGATGAGGCATTTCCCGGGCCCTGTAGCTGTTAGTGTGATACTAATAAAATCCAGCTCAGGCTGAAGTCAGCAGTGGCAGGCCGGGACAGTATGTCTACTGTATGCAAATGAAGCAGTCCCACACCTTTGAAGGGTCAGGAATCTCCACTTTCATCTAATCAGCATAATTGTTGTGACAAATCCACATGGTTATTCTTAATTAAAATCATCCCCTGGCCCAAGCAGCCCCCAGCGCTGTCACAGGAAATAACACATATGTAAGCAGCTGATGAGACAAGGGAGACCTGTGCTCAGTTGAAAGAGGAAAAGAGGAAAGAAAAGGCTTCTTTCCCCTTTACAAATGACTGATTCCCTGTGCTAACGCTAAATGTGCTTCTGACTCTGATACCTCTTTAATGTTTAAAATAGCGAGGCCTTTTTCTGCCTCAATTACAGGAAGTCCGAATTTGAAGCCTGACTGCTTTGGCCTCCATTTAGAAGTTAATGCATTACATTTTTTGCAAGTTTTCCTATATATTCAATGGTTCTTAATATAAAATATTGTGAGTATAAATATTGGTGAGAATTTGATAATTTTATGAACGGTGGATCTATGCATACCCAAAAGACAGCATGACCAATTTTCTTAATCAAAACTTAAACACTTCCCATTTTAGGGATCTGTGCCATAAACATTTATTTGGAAATCTATAACAAAAATCAATTCTCTTAGTCGCTTTTTAATGGCTGCCTTGAATATCCTGGATGAGCGAGCGCCTGCTTGTTAATGTCTTGGTGCCCATGTTTAGGAAAGTGTTTGATAGCATTGCCATCTAGGGGCAGGATATAAGTCTCTGTGCTAAAATAAAGTGAAATGAAACAGCTGTCTCTATTGACAATGTGCATATGTTTGCTGGTTTATAGTCCAAATGTTCTCAATTTTTCAACCACGTTAAAAGGTAGCTGTTTTAAATGCTTCAGTGCCTCCCAGCGATGTAATGGATTGAGGTGTAAAATCTGCATAGGGATAGTAGCGAGGATGGCTGTAGTTTTATTGTTGATGGTGAGAATTATGTGGGGGTTTTTTCTGGTCAAATTAAATTTTATTTTCAAGGAATGAAAAAGAAACAAACATCTGTTTACAAAACTAATATTCAGCATGGATGCTGGCAGTGTTGCATTCCTCAATTTAAATATCATTTTATTTTATGCTTTTCAACATTGATGTTTTTGAGCCTTTGTATGGTTAAATGAAGGTGTTTTATAAGGTTTTTTTGTTTTGTTTTCGCAATTTTATTTGCATTCTTGATCTATTCATGAGTACTGCATTCATGAAATGTATATAATGCATTTTATCATATACACATTGTTATGTATGCTGTAGACAATAATGGTGGTAGTAGTAATAATAATAGTAATAGTTATTATTATTATTAAACATGTAATTTCTATAATTATTAAATCATTTTTTTTTAATTATTTTTATCAATATTAATAGTAATATTGATATGTGTATAAACATATGCTAACTATATTTGTGTCTTTTGTGTTGTAGGGTAAAATTTTTCAGGCTCATGTGTTTGGGTTGGAGCCGTACACCACATATAATGTGCGTTTAGAGGCAGTTAATGGAGCAGGTCAGGTGTCTAGTCCTTGGACCACTGTTCGGACCCTTGAAGCCTCTCCAAGTGGCCTGGCTAACTTCAGCGTGGAGAAGAGAGAACACGGTCGAGCACTGCTGCTACAGTGGGCTGAACCATCTTCTCCAAATGGAGTCATCAAAGTATGCTACCCTCAATGATGGTAACATTGCAATATCACGCTTCAGAATCTGCCATCATTTAACATATTTATATCCACAGATGTACAACATCTTCAATGAGGACAACTTGGAGTTCAGCGGCCTCGCACGTCAGTTCCTGTTCCGCCGTCTGGAACCGTACACAGTATACACGCTCGTTCTCGAAGCTTGTACTGAAAAGGGCTGCACGAGGACTGCACCTCAACATTTAACCACCGAGGAGGCTGCCCCGTCCTCTCAACCTGCTCCTACGGTACAGCAGATCCAATCCCGCAGCGTGGAGCTCCATTGGTCTCCACCTGCCCAGCCCAATGGCAGGATCTTGCAGTACCAGGTTCTGGCTATAAGTCTGGAGGATGGCAGGGTAAGGAGTGATGAAGATGACTCACTGAGAGCCAAGATTGTGTTCATCCAGAACGACACCCAGGCTAACAGCTTCTCCTATAATATGTCTGGCCTTCTGCCATGGAGCAGGTACAAGTTTCGTGTGCGCGTTTCCAATGCGGCAGGATATACTGATAGCCCCTGGCTCACGGTTCACACCAAACAAGCTACTCCTAGAGGATTGGCTCCTCCAGTTGTCACTCATATAGAGGGCAAGCCTAATGAAGTCTTTGTAGCTTGGACGCCTCCTTTGGAGCCCAATGGTGTTCTTCTGACGTACAGGATTCAGAGGGACAATGTTGGCTTCCATTTCAGCTTCGACTCGAGCGTGTTCAACTACACTGATGTGGATTTAACCGCGTTCACTCTCTACAGTTACGCAGTCATTGCCTGCACCGTGGCTGGGTGTGTTACCAGTGAGCCGAAACAGATCAGGACTTTAGAAGCCGCCCCTGCTAACGTGGAGCCGCCTATGGTGTCTGACGTCACTTCCTATTCATTCAATGTGTCATGGACTGTTCCTTCCATCCAGAATGGTGAGATTGTGGTGTATATTCTCAAAATTAACAATGAGGAGATCTACCGTGGGAAACGGTTAAGTGTGCAAGTTTTGGATCTACAGCCATACGTTTCCTACAGCCTCGTCTTGACGGCCTGCACCAATGGTGGCTGCACTGCAAGTTCACCCATTCCAATCCATACCAGAGAAGCACCACCCTCAGGGATGCCCACCCCTACTCTTAAAGTCACAGGCCCTGAATCAGTTGAAGTCACGTGGATAGAGCCCGTCCAGCCAAATGGAGTGATCATAGGGTACGAGCTCCGTCGAAACGGTAGCCTTATATACACTGGCATGGACACCCGTTACCACGACTTCACCTTACTCCCCAGTGTCGAGTACAGCTACACCATCACTGCCAATAACAGTCAGGGTGCCGCTACCAGTCTGCCAGCGGTGGCCAGGACACAGCCTTCAGCACCCTCTGGTGTGGCTCCCCCCAGACTGCAGGCTCTAGGGCCATTCAGCATCATGGTGCAGTGGGACCCCCCTGCACGCCCTAATGGGGTCATCATCAGCTACTCACTTTACAAACGGGACCCAGCTGAACCCAACGTGAAACGCTTCATTTTTGCATCGCACCACAGTGCGTTTCAGAGTCAGAGTTTCTCCCTCACTGCACTAAAGCCGTACTACAGGTACCGTAACAATACCAGCATGCAGCACTGTTTAGTCAGGGTAAGGGAATATTGGTTAGTAAGATATTGTACATTGTGACAAATATTCTCAACTTTGTGGTTTACTGCATATTACCCAGGCCCAAAAGTATCTGTTCATTAATAAATATTACTTATAATTATTATGTAAAGAAAAAAGTTTAGTTGCCTTTGTTTTTAATACTTTAAAAAAAAATCTCTAAAAACTCCTCTGAAGTTTTTGGGGCTGAATATGAATCGATTGAGTTCTTAAAGCATCTTTAAATACAATTTTAAGGTTTTCTTTTTAATTTATATCTGTTTACTGTGTCTAACTGCAAATCTTAATATACGTCAACTGGTCAAACTTTTAAAGTTGCTGCACTAGAGACAGACACACTGATAAAAGAAATGAGAAGGGGGAAAAGGAGAGAGAGAATCTTAGGGGGAGGGAATCAACCTTGAGCCTTTTCTAATGTTTCCATCCTTGGCATAGACAAAGACGGTCAAAAGGAGGAGGCACTCAAATGAGGGATGACTAAAATCAGGAGCTGTATATGTATGTTGAAGTGAAAATCCAGATAAGTGGGGTGATGATAATGGTTCATCAACATTATCAACTCGCCACTCGTTGCCTCATTCAGATGACCGTCCCTTTATTCTCCTGCTCTCCTCTCTTCTCTCCCATTTGTCCTTCAGTCCATCGCTGGTGACCTTTTGAAGGAGAAAAGTGTTCATTGTCTATACTGTTGATAAATAACAGCACTTTTTACCAGCATAATCACTATATTCCAAAAATATTCAAAATCAATAAAAAAAAATTTAAGTATAAAAAAATTACAATTATAAAACATATTTGTGTCTTCTTTAACTAAAGTAAACAACATTGTACACTGATATTTTACAACTGTTTATTACTTATATATTTGTTTTTATTTTATATATTATTAGTTTAATATTAATATTTTTTTGTGTCTGCACTTTTTTTTTTTTTTTTTTTTTTTTTTGCAGGTATGAGGTAAGAGTGGAGGCCTGCACCCTGTTAGGCTGTGCTGCTAGTGACTGGTCTTCAATACAGACGCTTGAATCGCCCCCTACTGGCCAACCTGCCCCACTTCTGGAGCTGCAAACTAACCCTAAGGGCATACAAACCGTCTTTTTGCTGTCCTGGTCTCCTCCAGCTGAGCCGAATGGGAAATTACTGCACTACGAGCTCTACCGGAAACATGTGTTAGACACTGAAAGCCGATCTGCAACTACACTGGTGTACCGAAACTCCTCAACCTCCTGCCACGATGACAAACTCCTGCCCTACACAGCCTACGAATACCAGGTCTCACTGCTTTCTTATTTTGCTCAGTCGTATTTTACACTACAAATTGCATAAGTGACCATCATTGGTGTGATTGATTTTAACTTTTTATGCCTTTTTATACTTTTTATATAATTTATACCTTTATAACTTTTTTTGTATAATTTACTATATTACACAAAGAATGAACAGGCTTGAACAGATGAACATTTTTCAGTGGTGCTTGTCTGTTGTGGATAGTTGACAGAGGGTTGTTGTTTATTTTCTAAAGTGTTCTGAGTGGTTGCTAGGTCGTTTCTAGGTTGTTGCTTACTGTAAGTCTATGTACTTTTAGTAATATTTCAATAATTTAATAGTGTTTATTAATATTTTGAATTAGCTTATTTTTTATATTTTCTGTTTTTATTTTAATTTAAGTTTTAGTAGTAATGCTTTTGATATTTTTAATAATTTTTAGCTATAATTTAGTTTTAGTTTACAACAACACTGCAGTTTTTCTAATGCATGATGTATAATGAATATAAAATGATACTTTATTCTCATAGTACATAACATTTTAACCTACACATGATTAAATCTGCCATATAAACTGGTCCTCAAGGAATATTTAATTAGCATGATTATTTGTTGCTGCTGTGTTTAACGTTTTGCTCATCTATACTCTTTCATTCACGTAGACAGGCGTTTAATCTAACTCACTATATTCATCGCACCACCGTCCTCTTACGAGACCTTTCTTAATTGACAGCCTAGCCTTTGGAGCAAAATAACATTAGCATTTGACTGTCAGGCTTGAGAGGCGTGGGCTGATCAGGACTAAATTGATAGAGTTTGCCTGATTGTTCCATCTTATTTATGAGCGGTAATTTATGACAGCTGGCGGGCGGAGCTGAGTGATGACGGACAAGCGACAGGGCCATTAATCTGGGCCTGGCTGAATGCTGACGATTACGATCGAAGCCATTGAATTAGCTGTTAGGCCTCCCAAATGTACAAGTATTGGAAAGACCTTTTAATGCCTATTGGCTTTCCCTGGGGAAGTTGCTAACTATACTGAATGTGTCATGTATGTCTATGTCGGCTTATTTAACGGTATAAAATGCTGTTCATCGACCATTTGAAGTTTCAAGGAGTCAGAACTACAACCACTGCCATTTTTATGTTTTTGTCCTAATGTCATGGAGTTGTGTCCCTTTTTGTTGTGTTTCGTTTTACTCTTTCTCACACAAGGGCGTGTGTCCCTGTGAAATCAAACCCATCCCATGTTAAGAGGCTACATATTTTATTGACACTTTTATGTCAAATCTTAATTAGCCTAGTGCTCATAACAGAAAAGGGAACTTTTGGCCCTGTGTCCATGACTGGGGGCGTGGCCACGGCCAATGAGGATCTGTCTCCGGGCAGATTCGGCTCTAGTGGCGTACACCCACATCCATTAGCGCTCGCTCATGAAATAGTTTTATTTTCCTGCGTTAATTACAGCTCTGTATGCAAGTGCTTTGGTGGCAATAAAATGTCTGCACCGCATACAAGGGCATGAAGATGTCCTGGCTGACTCCACTTTAAAACGTAGCACTCATATCTCTTTTCACAAAATTCCTATCCAGGAATCGGAATGATTTATAAGTGAGAAATTAAGGTTATCGCACTTCTTTGTACTGTGGTCATTCATAACGTGGCACACACACAAAGTGTCACTCTTTCTTCCTCACTGTCTTCCTGCCAACATGACCTTTTCTCTCTTTGGGTGACAAGAGGCTGTTTCCGTGATCGCCCTCCTTCTCGTCTGTCACCCCGCAAGACCTCCGTCACCCCCTTGCGCTCCAACACATCTAGTCGTCAGTTTGGCAGTGGAATGGCTTCGGATGGGAATGTGAAATCAGCCGGTGCCTCGTGCAGTCTGTGTGTATTGCCACTTAGATCTATCATCTGGATTGATCACGGTGTAATTGCCTATTATTGAGGCTAATTTAACCCTATCCACAGGAACATCCATCTGCCGCCGCTATTATAACTGACAATCTACAAATTACTTACCCATGCAAATAGTGACCCCAGCTGACCTTTTCCTACTCTTCCTGTGTAATTATACAAACAGCTCATCTAGTAAATAAGATTACTTCACCTTTCCATGTGTTCATTTACTCGTTGATGAAGGTGAAATTTAATTTTCATGTAGATTCAGGCCGGAGTGATTCTGTAATGGATGCTGATGTTTTGGCTATTAACGACAGCAGGGCTTCGAGAGTGCAAGACTACTGACTCCTCAAAGTAGTTGAATGGGTAGTTTCCTCTTGCAAAAGGCGCCAGGTGGGTCCATCAGGTGAAGGTGACTCCTCTTTAAGAGTATGATGGTGCCGAGTCTCCGTTCTGTCTGCTGGGCCACTTCAGAGCCGGTGTCGGTATCAGATCCGGTCTTATAGGTGTTAGATCTCAATACACTCACCTGTAGCTTTGCATAATAAAGTTCCTTCCTTCTCTCAGGCATATCTATACTAGTCGGTCTCAACTGGTGGGTCATGACCCAAAAAATGGTGGTAGGTTTGTTCTGTTGCAAACAGCAGGGGAAAAAACAATGGAGCTGTGGTCTAGCAGGTAGTAAAAAATGCAAAAGTATTATGACATTTATATATAACATATAAATTTATATATAACATTTAAAGGGCCGTGACGCACCAAACCAACGGTCGTCTATCGGTGGGTGTCTGTCGGGCTAATTTTTGCAGTGTGTTTCACACGTAAGCTCTAGTCAGGCTCACATCGGCAGCAGTTTGCCCAATTCAGCATGTTGAATCTGCCTCAGAGCCGTCGGTGAGAGCGATTGCTCTGATTGGCAGTTCGGTGCATAAGAATAAAAGAGAAATTAATGAAAGCAAGCAAAGAAGTCAAGATGGCACAGACTAAAGGCTGTTATAATTGTACGTAATCTTACCTGAGCATTCCAGCGTGCAAATATTTTAATAACATGAGCCGCCTGGAATGAAGAAAGTGATTGACATGGTTGGCATGAAATGGTGAGCAAGCGCTGCTTTGTTTGTATATCTGCAGTCTTAGTTTCGGTTTCCCTTTTTGAATGATGAATATAAACTTGCTGATATACCTGCTGTTATAGACAGTTACTTCCTTACACACAGGCGCAGAACGCACGTGTTAGTTGGTAGTCAGCTGTACACTTTGCAATGTCCAATGCGCAAGGTGACAACACAGTCGGCTTTAATCACCACCAATGTAGTTCTTTGACATCGGCTTGGTGCGCCATGGGCTTTAAGGATAAGTTTACAGATTTTCAAACAGCTTTGGTACAATGTCGGTAGTATATGTAAATGAACAATGTATACCCTTTCTACATGTTACCTGCACCCATATATCCCAGTTCATCTTTTAGCAAAGGTCACCCACATACAGTTAGGGGTGTGTTTCCCAAAAGCATCGTTAGCTAACTAACATCGCAAGTTCCGTCGTTACTAACATAGTTCAACGATTTGGTGTTTCCCGAAACCATCGTTCAAACGAACACTCGCAAACTGCATCGCAAACTTGTGTGGTTGGAATGACAGCTCTCGAGCTGTGGTTAGAAGCATAGTTTCTTGTTTTTATGACATGTGGACTTAATAAATCGCTATCTTGAACAAAATAAGCAAGGTGACATTAAGTACAATGTATATCTTTTATTTCGAATATATATAAATGTAATTTACATATTTTAGTTTGTCGAGAGATTTTAAGCACCGTTTTTGAAGAGTGCGCATGTGCACACGTGCTCTGGTACATAAGAACGAGCCTATGATTGAATCTGGAAATAAAGCTAAATAAATGAGAAAAATGATATTTAGTCCTCAGATGCCATGTCCGTAATTTATAGCTAAAAATCTAGCATTAATTCAATCTTAAACAGATTCATTTAAAGAAGTTATTACTCTACCACCTGCATGACATCATTCACTAACGTGGTTGAATGACAGGTTTGCTATTCAGCCAATAGCGAGCCTGCAAGGGTGAAGTCACAACATCAATAATTTAATGTTATTATAAAAAAAGGTAATTAATATTTCATTTCTACAGTCAGAGCAGGAGAAGTTGTTACATTTAATGTTATAAAAAGTTCATTCAAAGTCATTAAATGTATTAAAATGCATTAAATGTATTAATTAAATGACAAAGCTTTTTTTAGTTAGTGGGTTTTTTTCTTTATTGTATGCCTTTTTTCTCCATTTCCTGTGTTTTTTATATATTTTGTGCTTTTATTGTCATTTTCTATGCTTTTTGTGCACATTCTGACCCATGAAGCAGTTTGAACTCCTTTTTATGCTTTTTATTATCATAGATTGAATTAATGCTGTTCAGCATAAATACCTGATTTCATGTGTTGTGTTGTTTAACTTTGACCATCTAGGTGTGGGCTGTAAACTCAGCAGGTCGGGCTGGTAGCCCTTGGGCTCAAGGTCACACAGGTCCAGCTCCTCCAGAGGGGATGAGCCCACCCAAATTCCTGCACATCCATGCCACCACAGCTGTGGTGGACATCAGCCCACCCACCAAGCCAAATGGCATTGTCAGCCTCTACAGAGTCTTCACACAAAACAAAGACTCATACCAGCTGGTACATAATATACACTATACCTGTTCTTATACATATATACATATAAACAACTAAGAATATATATGAACAGAATTTTAACTTTTAACTCTTTCATATTTGTGCGTGGAGCTGTCTGAGGGGACTTCCCACCAGCAGATTCTCCATGGTCTTAGGCCCTTTACGGTGTATTCTGTAGGCGTGGAAGCCTGCACCTGTTTCCTGTGCTGCAGCCGAGGCCCCTTCAGTGAGCTCCGCACGCAGGCTTCTGCCCCAGCCCAGCAGTCCCCACCACGTCCAGTCGCCCTCACCTCTCGCTCAGCTCTGGTAGAGTGGGACATGCCTCTTCAGCCCAATGGCATTATTGAGAGGTGCAGATCTCACAGAAAAATATTTATTTTGCATGATAATATAATCACTGATTTTGAATCAGTGGTACTAATTGTTAAAGCTGAAGTGTGTGATTTCTGCCATGTTCAAATATTTTTATATAAAGTATTCAACACAGCAACCAATGGCATTAATTTGAGGTGGGACTATTTAGTTTCTCTGACCTATGACATAACGAGGAAGTGTTTGAAAAGTTAATTAGTCTTGCAATTCCATGTGGTGCCACTAACATCATAGAAATTACCCACTTCACCGTGAAGAGAAGAAACTAATGATGATTTCTGTCATTACAAATTCTGAATGACATAATTTTGTGCTGATATTTAATTTTTTTCAGCTCTACTATAAGTTTGTATGTACACTACTGTTCTAAAGTTCAGGGTCATATTAAGAAATTAAGAAATTGTAATGTTTTTGAAAGACTTCCAAATGGTAAGGTAGTACTAAAACATAAATATTTGTCCCTTTTGCTCCCATCTCTATAGCTGTGAGCTCCACATGCGATCATCCTGTCCTCAGCCGCTGCAGCCGGTCCCTGTACCTTGTGCCATTGGCCCAGTGGAAATCAAGTTCTTTGGGATGGGGCAAAGCTTCAACATCACTGGCTTACTGCCCTATGCCAACTATGAGCTATGTGTGGTGTCATACAATAACATGGGCAGCACTGTGTCTGACTGGGTCTCCATTACCACACTCAAAGAACGTAAGGACTCTCTCCTTCTCATTCCTGTTCAGAACTCTAGTACTGTATGGCTCTGATTACTTGTTGCTAAAAGAAATTATAAATGCCCTCCCAGCCATTTCATTTTACCATCTGAAATTCTTAAAAATGTTCTTCTACACTTATGCCACATAAATAAAAAACAGCTTTCTTGTTGTTTCTTTGTAGCCCCTCAGTATAAGGAGCCATTTGTGGTGCACAGTAACCTTACCACTGTGTTTGTGGACTGGAGTAGCTCTTTTTCTCTGAACGGACCTCTGAGAGAATACAGTTTAACCGAGAACAACCTGCGCATCTACAGCGGCTTCCACAGCTCACTGCACATCCCACGCACTTCTGATAAAAGTATGACAACTATGGTTATACTATGTATGACCTCAGGCTGGGCCTGATTTGGCCCATGGGCCAGACTTTTTTTCTGTCTTACTATGAAACATTTCATTGGTCTCCTCATCATCTATCCCATCTCTCGTCTCTTTTCACTTCAGCCTTTGCATTTCAAGTTACCTGCACCACTGACAGTGGCAGCGCCAGCTCTCCTGTCATTAAATACAATACGGCCACCGGTATAGGTACGTTTACTCAGGCCTGGCAGGTGAAAGTGACTGAAAAAAAAATTCTGTCTGAGCCGAGATGTTCTTGTTCCAGTATCGTTGCTGCAAATTAAAATATAACAATTAATTATTTTTATGTTTCATATGATATACACAATATATTTTTAATGACAACGCAAAAGGTTGCAAGGTAATTCGAAAGTACTGGCAGTCATAATGTTAATCTATATCTCAATTTACTTTTAATAATAAAGTTAATTATTAATAAATAAAAGAATGTCCTCTTTTATTCAGTATTATTGAGAGTAAGCTATGGAGTAGCTGGTAAACTTCCCATTTAAGACTAAACATTTGTATTGGTTTTAATCTTTTTTTTCTTATCCAAGCATCTAATCTGTTGCCCACAGATGCAGTGGAGTCCAATTCTGGAGGTAAAACAGGTTTGTATGGGGCTGAATACAAGTTCTATACCGAGTTATGGTTCATCATTCTTATGGCTTTCCTGGGGCTGCTGCTGCTGGCTCTGTTAATGGGTCTGGTGCTGAGAAGAGCCCTGAGCAAGCCTCCCTTCATCAGAGAGAGACCTCCAATAGTGCCCCTGCAGAGGAGAAGTAACAAGTATCCACCTAATGACTCCTATTTGGTGAGACTCTTTATACTAGACCTCTTTTTGCTGTAACATTCTACCAATTTTAATAATTTCATAAAGTTGTGTGTTAAATTATAGAGGTAGAACACAAAAGATGCATGCAGATTATTTTTCATATTCATTTTATTACTTGACAAATGTTTACGCTCAAAGCTGCAACATGCATTTCCTTCAGATGTCCAGAAGAGGGAGTGCTAACACTTCTCTTCCCACTGCTTCTGTATGGTGATAGAGACAATGACAGAGGCAATGTCATAGTGACATAGAGGCAATAACTATGTTCAGATTAGCATACTACTCTTACTATTTATACACTACAGTTCAAAAGCTTAGGGTCAATATTTTTTTTTTTTAAGAAATTAATACTTTTATTCATCAAGGATGTATTAAATTGTTGCATTAAAAGTGAAAGTAAAGACAGTTCTTTTGAAGAATCCTGAGGAAAAAAAATGCATATTTGCATTTTTTTTTTAGCACCAAATCAGCATATTAGAATGATTTCTGAAGGATCATGTGACACTAAAGACTGGACTAATGGCTGCTGAAAATTCAGCTTTACCATCACGGAAATGCATTACATTTTCAAATATATTAAAACAGAAAACATTTATTTTAAATTGTAATAATATTTCACAGTATTGCTGTTTTTACTGTATTTTTAAACAAAGAAATGCAGCCTTGGTGAGCAGAAGAGACTTCTTTCAAACACATTAAAAAAAATCTTACCAACCCCAACATTTTGAACAGTATTGTACATGTAGTATGCATACAGTTAAGTATCCATATTTTCTTTATAAAATATCCAGATAACTACCATATGCACAGTATATGCAGGATATTGTATCCCACAATGCAATGTATTTGACTTGATCATGCATTCTTGACTCTCAAGACTAGCTTTGTTTTACAAAAATATTGAATTGACATGCATAATTCAACCATATTTATACCTGGAAGCTGAATTAAGCATACAATGTGATGATGTCATGTGATAAAAATCATACATGAATTCTGTTTCACGTACAATTTTTTTTTTAAGTGGGCAGTATACAGTGCATACTGAGCGATATTCAATAAGAAGCCAGCTAGTGTTCAATTTAAAACATACAGCCAGTGAAAGCTGCCTCAATGTCAGCATAATTACATTTACTTTAAATACACTCCCAACCTTTAAACTGTCGCCTTTCTCTTTAAATCTGCTGTGTGTTTTTTTAACTCTCTCTGTCCTGCACTGTTCTTGCTGCTACAGAGACCTTCCTCTGAACTCTGCTCTAATCATGCTTCTACTGCTCTGCTTCAGCCTGATGCACCGATGGTAAGCGCACTCCTCTCTCTCTCCTCTTCCCAGTTTGACAATATACCGGACTCCTCCTGCAGTATAACACTAAAGCGTTTTGCCATGCACACTGAGGTACAGGCTCTCTGGGAAGTATTTCAGAATAGATTCTCACCATGGCCTGCTGCATTGGCATGTTTTGCCCTTTTCTTCATTAGTGGTACTTGCTAAGGAAACTCTCTATTACTGTTTCTTATACTAATTACTAATACCTAAGTATTTATGCTACAGGCATGAATGTCTTTTGTGGCATTTGCACTTTTGCATGAACAAACACTCATGTCCTTTTTTTTTATAAAACAGTAAAAATCTAATTTCTTTTTAAGTGTGATTCTATAGATTTCATTCAATTTCCATTTGTTTTGGTGCTGACTGGCATTGCATGCAGAATGTGTACAGTTGGATTGTTATTAACCTCTTGTTTGCTCATCTATTCTTAAGTGACTCGCTACTGCATGTGCTTGTGAGACTGAATGCGCAGTGATGTGGGGATTTGTACTTTATATCAGGGTTTGACTGACACTAAGATCGGAGGCACCAGCACCTGCACCAGCAACCACAGCTATCAGGCCAGCATGTCTGTGCTGCGCGTTCCCAGCCAGAGCCAGCTGAGCCATGCCTATTCCCAGAATTCCTTGCACCGGAGTGTTAGTCAGCTGATCGACACTCAAGATAAGAAACTATGGGACGCTGACCTGCACGGCACTGACAGCGGAATGGTGAGATAATTTGTCATAAGGGATTAGCCATGATGTGGAAAGGTTTTGTGTCATCCTTACAAGAAAAAAATATTTTAAGTTATGCTAATGAGCTGACTGTACACTACCCTGCTTACTCTACAAATAAATGAATAAATAAATGTATATCTTATTGATTTGAGATAAAATTTAGATAAAATTGTATTATACAGTGATACAATAAATATACACACTACCGTTCAAAAGTTTTTGTTTTACACCATGGATTCATTCACCATGAATTCATTTAAATAATAGTAAGACTTAACATTGTTAAAAAAAAATTTTTATTTCAATTAAATGCTGTTCTTTTGAACTATCTTTTCATCTAAGATCACGATTTCCACAAAAAAATATTAAACAGCACAACTGTTTTTAACATTGAAAATAAGAAATGTTTATTGAGCAGCAAATCAGCATATTAGAATAATTTCTGAAGAATCATGTGACACCAGGGGTGTCACTAGGCCATCTTCAGATGGGCTTCAGCCACCCCAAAAAATCTGTGATTAGCTCCATGATCTATACACAAATTCGTGATCGCCTCAGTCCCCTAATATGAAAACTGTGTCAGGCTTTGACTCATCCCCATCTTTTAGTCTACGTTATTCAGTCCACAGTAACGCCAGCGTCAGAAGCAAAGGACAAGGTGTGTGCATTTATTGAATATTACTATTTTACTGTATTTTTATCAAATAAATGCAACTTTGGTGGACATTAGAGATTTCTTTCAAAAACATTAAAAAATCTTACTGACTTTTGAACGGTAGTGGAGGAAATTGGTTGTCAGAGACAATGGTCAATTATACAGTTCAGTAGACAACAATACATAGTTACAAAATATACTTAGTAACATAACAGTAGAATGCCACAACTGACCAATCAGAATCAAGTATTCCAGACGTGTAATACAGTGAGAATGTGTCATGTAAAAAGTCCAGTTTTAGCAAACTACAGTACATTTACTTTTATATTACTGTAAACATTTCTGACCTGTGCTTTCTTGCCAACAGTCATTTTGCCTGGGAAAGGATTTGTCATAGCTGATGATGACTATTATCTTTTTGCAGTATGTTGGTGATGAGGAGTTTGGGGAGACGATTAAAAGCTACAGCTCAGTGAAGAAGGAGCAAACCATGTTTACAGACACTCACTTGTAAAGCCTTCATACACAAATACACATACATTTACAAGTGTGGAGAACATCCTTGGGAATATAATTCTTCTCCAACTTATTCTGCAGATGAGTGTAAATGAGTGAATATCACATTTACAACAATAAAATAAGGCAGCGACAGTGTAGTGGTTTGTTTGACCATGAAAAAACTGTGGAATGTAATGGAAAATCATCTGTATCTCATAATGCTGGAATTTTTATTAGTCAGAGATGTGTTAGTGTACATGTTGACTACCTCTGACATCACCTGGCTTCCATTTTAATCATAGAATTATTTATATTTATGGTACCTGCTTATATTCCTTTTGTTTAAAAGAAACATCTTTTTGAATATCGTATTTTCAAGGTTTCACACGTTGTTTGTATTTGCCTAGAAACACTCACAAGCCTTGATTTTTTCCTCGTAGACCCATTCAAACTTGCACCTTTCAGATTTTTTAAGTGTATTTTAAATTGAATTTCAATTATTATTATTTTTTTAATCTTTATAACTTTCTTGCGGTGTTGTAGTAGGTACAAAAAGGTTCTTTTGAATCATCCATTACAATGACATTTTTAAGTCCAGTCAAGTTGCACCATCTGCAGATCATTTGCAAAACTGAAAATTGAAATTATTTACACCTCGTCATGGTGCTCAAAACTGACCTTTTTCCAATGGGACATCAAAAAGTTATCAAAATATTAAAGCTACAATTAATAACTTTCAAGACTGGTTACATTTTATGAATTTATTATTATTATTATTATTATTATTATAAATAAAAAATATTATTACAAAAATTATGAAATTAATAACTATAATATAACAATAGTATAAATATTGTACAGGTTAAAATGTTTTTACCCCCTTTTGGTTATGTATGTCTTACCCTACGTTGGGCGCCAAGTGAGCCAGAATTACCAGTGGTTCCGCCTCAAAAAAAATACATAAAAATTTGTGCATTATGTTTTTGCATAACACCTAATGAATACTTTAGGAGAGGTGAAGACTTGAAGGATAGACTGAATTGATCTGGAACTATATTGAGATTTCATTTAGTCTAATTTCTTACTTGTACATGTTATTACCGGACATAGATTATCTTTTCTGTAATATGCACTTAGCATTGATGCAGAGAGGAAGCAAACAGTTCTGAAAATAGCACTGTATTATTATAGCTTTAAATGGAGTCTTATGACTGGATGTGTAGCTATGAAATATTACCGCAATCATAAAGTATTAATGAACTGAGTCTCCAAATTATTCATGCCAATATAGAGAGGAAGTCCATCTCTTCTGTCTCTACAGACACATGAATGAGGAAGATAGTCAATCCAGTAGACATATCCTAGACTATCTGTAGTAATGGAAATGAAAACTAATGTGGTGTTGTGCCTACTAGACTGAGCAATAGTGTGTGTGTACACATTTGTGATGATGCCAATGGATCGTGTCTTAAATGTCAAGTTAAACTGCAAAAAAATTGTCATCAATGTCACATGTGGATGTTCTTCATCGGTTGTTTTAAACCTGTAAAGTGTGAATATATTTATACATGTGGTGTTATTTCACATAGATATTGGTACAAATGAAATGGCACTATCCTAAAAAAAACATTTTTACATATAATTTTTTTTTAAAAAGATGGTCAGTATTATTTATTGTTGCAATAATTTATTTTTTATTTTATTTTTTTGTAAAACAGAGCTTACACTAAGTTTAATCAGAGGTTTGTGTGGTTATTGTGTCTTGTACGCTGAAACAAGTGCTTCTATAAATGGACAATATTTGATCTAGAAAGATGTGAAATGTAAAAAAGTTGTGCTTGTAATGTTGGTTTCCATACTTATTAAAAAAAAAAAAAGCCAAGAGTCTGTTTTATTTGGTTATTTTATTGTGCCACTGGAGATGTACAGAAGCTGAGTACCAATCTGCAGTGCATGTACTGTACCATTTTCACATATTTTTTTCCATATTGCATGAGCTGTAATTTCCTCTTGAACTCACACAATGATCTGTGCAGCAGGTTAAGATAAAACAGTCTTGATAAGATAAAGCATGAAGCAGTCTTGTTAGATATAACATATCTAATCTGCATATTAAAATGAAGAGGACTCATCTTGCCTGGAGATAAAATCATACATTAACCAGGCTGAAAACATAAATCAGGTTGTGACCGTATTTCTGAGAGCAAGCATAAAGTATCATACTCTTGTCAATTAAACACTAAAACATCTCAGAGGACAAATAAATGGCATGGGAATCTGATTAAAGTAAAATGTTCTAAGATATAATCTTAGATTCCTCACAACAGTTATGTATAGTTAGGACCAGTGGACAAAGGCAAAACAAAATTAGTGCAATTATTTATTTATTAATCAAAACAAATGTATGCATATCTGGTTTTGTTTTCAGAAAAGATCACTTCACCAGCAAACCAGTCATAGCAATAGAAGGCATTAAAAAAAAACAAAGGGGGATTTTATAGATTTATGAGCAATGTAATTTTGGGAAGTGACACTTTTAACCATGCTGATTTTCCAAGAGGTATTTTTTTTTTTTTTCTTTCTAGCTTCATGCTGTTGTCCTAAAGAACTTTCTGCTTTTCTTTTATTAATTATTAAATTTCAGGCTACATGGCCTATTGTCACCAAAATGTTTACACTGATTGCATAGCATTAATGAGATCTCATCATTCCCTTCATATAAAGTAAGTACATACTTTGTTAAAGGCGTCCATTTAGTTACAATTAAAATAATAATCTCGTTTAGCAACGTATAACTACATTAATAGTCTATATTGGATATGTATCACTGATATATACTGTCTATTTCTCTCTAGCAGGATATAATCTGCACACAAAGTGTAATGGCTGGAAAAAAAGTGTCCATGCTCATCAGTTTACAATGCAAAATAAGCTCCATGTCAAATATAAATAATCCATTACCATGTATTCTTATTAACAGAAGTCGAAATGCAAATGATAAAATTATACTTTGTAATGACATTATTCACATGTTGATTAGACGTTTGTATTTTAAATACAGAGCTAATACATTAGTACAAATTGTATTTTTTATTTTGATTTGTACATTACCTTTAAAACTGGCAGCTGTCTTTAAACATGCTTCTGTTCTTTCCTTTCCTTGTCTTGATAAGTAGGATAATCCAACTAACCCTCACATCAGGAAAAAAGCTAAATCTGTTTTGCTTTCTCACAGCATTACCTATCTTAATCCCAAAAGGCACTGAATAAATCCCAAAAATGGATAGAGCAAGTAAAAAACCCCTGCGGATGCATGCTGAAAGTTCACAGAGAGCAAATGGTTTTCACGGCAGCAGCAGTGGAGTCTAACCTGCACTTCAAACCTGATCATTAGTTGAATTTCAACTTTTCAATCCTTTCTTTATAAAGGGATTCATGCAAAGACAGAAAATAAAGTGCATTACAGTGTTTTAAAGGTACCGTTAGTGGACAGTAGCATCAGCATGCTAAATTACTTAAAAAAAAAAAATTATAGTCCACCAAAAATCTGCCTGCATGTGTTTCAACCCCTGCATGAACAAGCGGAGTGTCCAGATCATTTCCATACAATGAAAGCAAAGGAGGACCTCAGATGTCAACAAAGATTATCAAGACAAGGCCTTCAATAGTAACTTCAAATTGTACAATAGTTTTACATTCACCAGTTGGAGCGCCCATGATCTCCACCAGAGGGCACTCCTCCCGACTCCTTTGCTATCTGATTATTATTTCCCATAACCCATTGCCTGCTACTAATTATGGTGTGATTGCATTCAGCTGTGTGTCATTAACTATATAAGCTCTAACTATATATGTGTTTTCACTCTCACTTTATGAAGTCTAGTTGTGTTACTATTGCTTTTCTGAGCGCTTGCTCTGGTTTCCTGTGTTATGGTTCTGATCTTCTGCCTGTTTTCCTGAATTTGCCTGTGTCTTGGATGTCTGTTTGATATTTGGATTATTTGCCCTGTGGTTTTGACCATTTGTCTGTTATGTAGATCATGATTGTGGTATACCCTTAAAGCTGCATTTGGATCTTCTAGTCATGTTTTAGAGCAGTTTGTAACAAATATATTACAATAGTAAATTCATTCTGTTCTGTCAGAGCTCTGACTATAAAGTGTTAGTCGTAAGGACCACTTTTGTTCTTTTTATATATATTGAACAGTACATTCTCTAATCTTTTTGGAGTTTTAGAAGCCCTGTTCTCCATCCGCTTTTATTGTATGGAAAAGAGCAGCCCAGACGTTATGAAATCTGACATGATTTTCTTCATGTTTTAATTTTCAGGTGGACTATCCCTTTAATGATCAAAAACAAGATAAGTCTAACACATAAACTAGAATCAAACACATTGCTCTTTTAGATTTTGCAGTGAAAGTGCAGGCGTACAAAGCTGGGGCCTCAATTATAAAGTGTGCGTACGAACAGATTTGATCTTCGAGTGTGCGTACGCTAAAAAAGAAATTATCTTAGATCAAATGTAGGATGGTTTCTATGCAAGATTTTATAAATGAGGCCCCAGAAGTCTTATTAGTTGAATATTATTGATTGGATCTAGTCAATTTTTGTTAATTTGCTCCAGTGAACTTTAGGCAAGTCTAATTTTTAAGCTTGGAAAAAGCAGATAAGAGAGAGCAAAATAAAATCTTTCAACTAGTTAACAAATGAAGAAAAACCAAGCGGCCATTTCTGTGGTGCATTTTCCCTTTAATTCTGTACACAGTGAGGTTTTTATTGCTGCTAGCTGCCATCCTGCCAAACCTTACGATCAACATTCACATCTACATCCTGAAACGCTACTCATCCATTCAACTACCTTCTTTTCCCAGTCAGAGATTACTGTATTTGGTACGACCCGTGTATGACAAATCTGTGTAAAGCATCACTCACATGCAGTGTCAGGACCTTTGCGATGGCGTGGGGATGTGGCCACTTTAGTTGGCGACGGTGAGGCGGTGCTGGACGAGTCGCTGCCCCCTCCATCAGCTGCTGTGGGTGGGGGGCTCAACTGTGGAACCGGAGGTGCCTTTTTCCTGCTTAGAAAATTAGCTTCAAATGCCCCTCTCCTCCTCCCCCCCTCCACTCTGCAGTCTGCAGCCCCCTCCTCCATCAAATGGACCCTTCGTCGCTGGTCTCCAGGGCTGTCTGGGGGTTTGCGAGCGGCTGCGGACTGGGTTTCGGATACTCTAGACCCCCAAAGATCCACTGTAGAGTTCCTTTTGTCTGCGTCCTCGGCGCCGTTCTCCCCCGCAGATTGCCGTATCTCGTCTTCGGTGGATCCGTACTGTCCATGGTTCTCCAGCAAGGCTTTGGTCAGGTTTAAGCTGTGGAAGTCTCTGTAGCTGTGGAAGCTCTCTGTGCGTCGAGCACGGGCCAGCAAGGGGCTCTCTCGGTACGGCCGCAGGGCTCCGTAGGTGGCCGTCTCAGGGATGGGCTCCTGAGCCTGCAGCTGGAGACTGTACAAATGACAAAATGTTGTATTGCTATTCACCTTATTTTTAATGTAAGAGTTGCAAGTTTCGCACATTCACAGAAGATTCATTAAGAACATTAAAGGAATCGTTCACCCAAAAAATATAATTCTGTCATAATTTATTTACAGTGTACATTATTTACTTACAATATTACTTTATATTTTTATAGCTCTTTTCCATACAAAGACAGTTTATAGTGACCAAGACAATCTTCAAAAAGGCCAAAAAGAATCATTAAAGTAGCATATGCATAATATGCAGTATATTTAGTCCTCTGAGAGCTTTGTGAGGAAAGGACTGATATATAAGATGTTATGTATTGATAATCTTGTGTGACTGCCGTAAGCATTTGTCATTTTGTAAATATGTGCTTTCAAATTTAAAAATCTGTCATCAGATTTAACACTACTATTATGTGGTCTCCAAAATGAGATTTATGGGTGAAAAACAACCAAAACTTGGTCCCTTCACATTAAGAAGACAAGTAATATAGCGTTAGTCATATCGGTGTATGGCTCTTTTAACAGCTGTGGTCACTATGGGGTACATTTTTGGGTGAACTATTCTTGTTCACACTGAATCCAAATGAAATAAAAATGAAAATTTAAAACGTAAACCTTTTTTTTACCAAAGATTTTCACACATGCTGAATTTTATCGTTGTTTGAGCTTGAATACCGGAATGACAGCAAGATCAGCATTTGCACAATTAGAAAGTTCATCTAGCCTCTAAATACTGTACACTATTGGCATGAAGAGTAAAATCTTGTGCTGCAGTTTTATTATAAAAATTCAGATTTGTGAATATGGCTTTGGACTCTAGTACCTGGAGCAAGACTCTCGTAGTCGGCTGTGCTGCAGCACAGAGGGGGCGGGGCTGATGTTGGGCGTGGCACAGCGTGATGTGCTCAAATCACATTGGTCAAGCAGCTTCAGCAGTTCCTCCTCAGTTGGACCTCCCATCTCTGCAAACAGGTAACATCATTTACAACTTCATCCAATGTGCATTTTAAATTTTCCTTATATCCGGTACAGTAATAATCAGACCTGGCTCACGCCTAGCCTTGTCGTCACTCTTATTGACTGTGTCCATGGCGGTGGTGAGATCCCACATCTGAATGCTCCCATTTGCATGGCCAGTGAAGAGGTAATGGCGTGGTCTGGAGCCCATGCGGCTCGAGCCCTCACACTCCCGTACTGTAAAACAAGTGATTGTAGTGCCATCTACTGCCTGCACCTCACAGATCCTGAAATACAGATACAAAAATATCAATATAAAATAATTCATTCATTAATTTACTATTTTTATATATAACAATTATGGCTGGGTAACACAACAGTTCCATTTGTTAATATATATATATATATATATATATATATATATATATATATATATATATATATACACACATACACACACATACATACATACATACAGTTGCAAGAATAAGTATGTGAACCACTTGCATATATATATATATATATATATATATATATATATATACACACACATACATACATACAGTTGCAAGAATAAGTATGTGAACCACTTGCAGAATCTGTGAAAATGTGCAAAATTTTAACAAAATAAGAGAGATCATACAAAATGCATGTTATTTTTTATTTAGTACTGTCCTGAGTAAGATATTTTACATAAAAGATGTTTACATATAATCCATAAGACAAAAAAATAGCTGAATTTATTAAAATGACCCAGTTCAAAAGTTTGTGAACCATTGATTCTTAATACTGTGTGTCATTACCTGGATGATCTACAACTGTTTTTTTTTTTGTTTTTTGTTGTGTGATGGTTGTTCATGAGTCTCTTGTTTATTCTGAGCAGTTAAACTGAGCTCTGTTCTTCAGAAAAAATCTCCAGGTCCCAAAAATTCTTCAGTTTTCCACCATCTTTTGCATATTTGAACCCTTACAACAGTGACTGAATGATTTTGAGATCCATCTTTTCACATGGAGGACAACTGAGGGACTCAAACACAACTATTAAAAAAAGGTTCAAACATTCACTGATGCTTCAGAAGGAAACACGATGCATTAAGAGTCGGGGGGTGAAAACTTTTGAACAGAATGAAGAGGTCCAAATTTTTATTATTTCGCTTGAATATAATTTTTTTTTCATTTAGTACTGCCCTTCGGAAGCAACAGAAGATACTTGCATGTTTCCCGGAAGACAAATTAAATACAATTTACCTTGATCTTCAAATTCCAAATGTTTTCACCCCCATCTATTAATGCATCATGTTTTTTTTTCTGGAGCATCAGTGAATGTTTGAACCTTTTTTAAAAGTTGTGTTTGAGTCCCTCAGTTGTCCTCAGTGTGAAAAGACGGATCTCAAAATCATTTAGTCACTGCTGTAAAGGGTTCAAATATGCAAAAAATGCTGGAAAACTGAAGAATCTGCAGAACCTGGAGATTTTTTCTGAAGAACAGAGCTCAGTTTAACTGCTCAGGACAAACAAGGGACTCATGAACAACCATCACAAAACAAAAAAACAATGGATTATATGTAAACATCTTTTATGTAAAATATCTTACTCAGGACAGTACTAAATAAAAAAATAACATGCATTTTGTATTATCTCCCTTATTTTGTTCAAATTATTAACATTTTCACAGGTTCTGCAAGTGGTTCACATACTTTTTCTTGCAACTGTACATACATACTGTACATTTTAACTAAGACTTTGATCATTTGACAGCTTTGACAGCAGTGACTGGCCATGTTGAGTCACAGGCCACATCTGCGATATTGAGGTATTTTTAACAGTACACTACATTTGTTATGCAAATCATGTGTATTTCAACATGTACCTCTTCCCCGTAGAGGAGAGACGAACAAAGAGTTTGTTGGTAATGGGAATGACTTTCTGAATAAACACCTGTTGGTCATCTCGCTCTCCAAATGGACCTGAATGGAAACAGCACGTGATTATAACAACTGTTTAGCTCACAGGACAATGGAGGAAAAGCAGCTTTTCAGTTCTTCTTGTACCTTAACTTCCTGATATGGTGGAAAGATACAATCAAATCTCTCACCGATGTCATTGCCGGAGGAATAGCTGCTGTGGCTCTCTGTCTCCTCCAGTGAGATGATCTTAAATGAGGCCAGTGGAGTAGATCCTGGCTGAGTGGAGATCATTCCTCTGAACCGAGTCACCGTCCACGTGCGTACATGATTATTGTCAGCGCACACTTCAACAAAACAAGGGCAAAATTATAGATCACCATCTTTTTTCATTATAATATCCAGTGTCTGTGTAGTTTGTACCTGAAACTAAGTGCTTTTCAGAGAGCATGATCTTAGTGACGGGGCTGCGGTGGACAGTGAAGGTCTGGAAGAGCTGTGGACCAGATCCAACGGTCTCTGGATGCTGCACGATGACACGCACGGCCCCTGAGCTGGTTCCGTAAGCTATCTCAATCCAGTTCCCACTCACACCTGCAAACACAGTGAGATCAGTGACTGATCAGATTCACCACTTCATTGTTCCTAATTAGAGTAATTAACCATCACTGACGCACTGGTTTTAGGAGTCAGGTAGACACTGAGGGCTGTGATGGCATCATTTGATGGGTCGTGGTACAGCTCTGTCACCAACAAGTCATTATCCTTCATTCTCAGCGGAAACTTCTGCATGTCTGTGAGTGGAGAGAATAAGGTTAGGCCTTTCCTTTTTCATCTTCTCATTTAACGTATTTCACATACATATTAAGGGTTTTTAATTTGTCACAATGGTGACATTTGAAATACACAGAGTAATGGGTTTAATACATTTGCTATGGACATATTTAAATATAGTAAACTCAAAAATACTGTTCAAAAGTTTGGGGTCGGAAAGATTTTTGAATGTTTTTGAAAGAATCACCAAGGTTGCAATCATTTGCACAATAATACAGTAAAAACAGTAATACTGTGAAATATTCTTACAATATTCCTGTGATGGCAAAGGTGAATTTTCAGCATAGTTACCCCAGTCTTTAGTGTCACATGATCCTTTAGAAATCATTCTAATATGCTGATATGGTGCCTTAAGAAGCATTTATTATTAACAATGTTGAAAACAGTTTAAAAAAAAAGCATTTATTTGAAATATAATTTTTTTGTACCATTATTAATGTCCTTACTGTCAATTTTGATCATTTTAATGCCTCCTATATATATATATATATATATATATATATATATATATATATAATGTATTACTTTTTTACGGACCCCAAACTTTTGAACAATAATGTATTTATTTATGCATTTAAAAAAAAATTAAAAATCAAATAGACCTCTCTTTCATTACATTAAAATTTAACAAACCTTTACAATATAAACTTGAAACACATTTGGATCACAGAACTACATTAGGATGATTAATTATACATGAGTTTGTAACCTATTTATTACACTGATGTCTTTATGCAATTTTAATTACATTTTCAACACTGACTCTGTTACTGCCGGTTTCACATCTCATTAATGACTCATGTTATATAAAAAATAAATTCACTGCAGTTGAGAGAAGATAAGCAGCTTACCAATATAGTAAATTGAGCCGTTGTTACAGCCCAGCAAGAGGAAGGAGCCAGCAGTGTCACAGCTTGTGATGGGCACCACATCCTGCACCTGTACAAGTGATATATTGCGAATGACATGATCAAATATGAACCCTGATTATTAAACTGACATGACTGTTGTAGTATAAAATCTGAATTGCTTTACCTGCCAGTGCTGGGTGACGGCGTTCCACACTCCTACCTTCCCCGTGTGACTGGTGGCGACTAGCTGACTCCCAATGAAAAACAGAGAGTCAACGGGTACTCCAAGACTGAACACACCTTCACGAAGACAGAGAAGCGTTATCTCACAAAATCTACACACATGAGTGACTGTGCATTTCTTTTCTGTTCTGTCCTCCCACCTATTTCACTTCCGCTCCCTCCATCCTGGATACTCCACAAAATAATGCTGCTCTCCGATGACGCTGCCACCATCTTGTCTTTATCTCCATGTGGGCCGCCCACAACTTTAGCATTAAGGGCCACCCGCTCAATGGCCCAGTCCAGGTAAGGGCTAGAAAACACCTGCTGCCAGCCTGATGATTCCTTTATTCTAAAGAACAGTCACAGTCAGTCTATGGTGAGTATAACCTTTATTATTTTAATATTGATATGTAGCTTTACCTGTAGCAGATGACAAAATGTGCATAAGCAGCTACAATCCAGTTATGATGGCCAGCAACAATCAGCACCTTTCTAGGGTCCACTGGTGATCCTATTGTAACATAAAAAAACAAAAAACAATAACCAAGTATGTTTAAACACCAGTAGGTCTAAATACACTCAAATAAAACTACAACTGTCACAATAATTAAAAAAAATCAGACTAAACTCATTCACGCTCACTGTCTGTTTTATTTAAAAGATATTTATGATTTATATAAGAAATTAGAACATAAACTTTCAACATATGTCCAGTTCTATGGCATTCAGTGGATACTGTAATATCGATAGTAAAATGTAAATGCATATATTATTAAAAACAAGTAAAAATTGCCTATTAATAGTGACTATAGTCATTTTTTTTAACTGTTTCAACATCATCTGCAAACACATTTTCATTTTTTTATGTTTTTTTATGTTACTTTTATGTAATTATACAAATTCTATGTGATGTGGATTCAATGATATTCTGTATATTTTGCAGTGTTATAAATAAATGCACCAAAATGCAATAAAATGGTTAAAAAGAAGGCCTGTCCATTAACTTGTTTTCTCTCGCTCTCTCTCTCTCTCTCTCGCTCTCTCTTCATTCTTCTCACATGACTTTGCTGGGCACAGAGGACATAAAAGGCCTTTTAAGATGACCTTACCCTGCCTACTGCACTACTGCTTGTAAGGGGAATACTTTGTCTTCATGGCACATCCCCCCCACCCCCTCCTCTCGGTCTGTCCACACTCTCTGTATTGAGACAGCTATAGCCAACCCACTATCTCACTGCTACACTAATACAGCTTTCATTCAAATTCCACAAAAACTTTATATTATTTTTATACAGGGTGGTTTATTAGCAGTCAACCTGAGAATATTTGAGCTCAAAATCAAGCTCTATCAGTGGTGATTATACAGTGATGATGATGTCTTTCATTATTTGTCCTTCATATATAAATATAGCAGTTGCGCAGCTTAATACTTTGGTGGAAGCTGTGATACATTTTTTCAGATTTATTTAAAATAGAAATCATTATAAATGTCTTCGCTTTCACTTTTTGATCAACTTAATGCATCCTTGCTAAAAATGGCTGAGAAATTACCCCCCTCCCCAAAAGATCATTAAAAGTCATTATTGTGTTAGATAAAAAAAGCATTGAATAGACATTACAAAAAGTAGCTTTAGAAAGAAATATTTTGATTCAACAATCAACTTCAACGTCAACTTCTAAGGCTATAATGTGGCCATAACATTTTTTGTTTGTTTCATTCAAAAGGCTGATTCATTCAGGAACAAAGCAAGTGGCTGTCTTTATGAATGGACCACTGAATCAATAGCTCTATATTGCTAAACTACTGTATATAATATATGTTATGATACTGTATATGATATAGATATAAGACAAAAACCCATACAGGAGCATTTTTTGCTCATATATTTAGTGGCATTTTAACAGCAATAGGCTTAATCATGTAGTCAGTCGTTGCCCTGCATCATGTTCTTAACTGCATGCAATTTAAGATGATATATATATATATATATATATATATATATATATATATATCGAGAGAGAGAGAGAGCAAGTATGTACTCACCCAGTCTTTGCGGTCCTTCTACCCCAGAGGGTCCAGGGATAGAAGAATGAGGACAGGAACGGGTGTAACCCCCCTCTGCACCACTGGGGGCTGAGCGCTCTTCTGGACCTGCAACAGCTGCAGCCTGCCCAGCGGCACTGCTCCTCGCTGGGAGAGCTGAAGGACAAAAAACCCAGGCACATACTGATGTTAGAGTTATATTTGGCAGAGAGAAAGAAACGCTGACTGTTTTTTTCTCTTTCTTCTGTTGATCTACTCTCACCCTACCTGGTGGAGGGAGGTAGCCATGAAACAACACACTTCCACACGACGATCGTTCCAGTTCTTCACAAAGCAGTAAGCGGCGGACTAACCATATCAGTGACAAATAAAAATGCAAGGCAAGAATTACACATTGATACAACTGTCAAGTGATCATAAAAAAATGTTAACAGGTGCATCCAGTCCAGTTATGCCATACCTAATGGTGTAATGCCATAAAACTCAGCTTCATGTCGCAGGACACTTATGTTAACCCCCCTATCAGAAAAAGCAGGAATATTACACACATTAAACTAAACAGATACTATATATTTCTGGGATATGTAAAGGATAACAAATAGGCATATGTCATATCTCACCTCAAGTCCAATTCTTTAGTTCGAAGGAAGTTTAAAATGGGTGCAAATGCTGTTGGATCTCTGTCAATAAATATCTTGTAGAAAGAAAAAAAATCTGATTCAGAGTTGGAAAACATTTCTAATTTTATTGCATGAGGAAAACTTTTATATTATTTTTTTTAACAAACAACCCACAATCAGTGTTGGGGGTAACGCCTTACAAGTAACTTGAGTTCTGTAATCAGATTACTTTTTCAAGTAACTAGTAAAGTAATGCATTACTTTTTCAATTTACAACAAAATATCTAAGTTACTTTTTCAAATAAGTAACACAAGTTACTTTTTCACATTTTCACAAATATACTTATTTGTATTTAATCTTAATTTATTAACCAATGTCTCTGCTGCTGACCTTCAATGATCTAATTCAACCATACTAATAAGCAAAAATGACTTAAGATTAGATTTAGAAATAACAGTGTTGAACCTCATGTATCCTATTCTTCTTTAATCCAGAATATCAGCACAGCTGAAAGGTTTGTTTGAGCTGCGCCCTCTACTGTACAGGTGTAAATATGCATTTCCTTCAGACTGAGGCTTATTCATTTCACTTTTGGTGTGAAAGGGCCTCAACATTTGCCAAAAATAGAACTTTGTTTGTTGTTATAAAAAAACAAACAAGCATCAACGCAAAAGTAATGTAACACATTACTTTACATAAAAAGTAACTAAGTAATGCAATTAGCTACTTTTTTAGGGAGTAACACAATATTGTAATCCATTACTTTTAAATGTAACTTTTCCCAACACTGCCTCATTAAGCATTTTCTTCTATTGTTTTTTTTTTTTTTTTTTTTTTTTTCATTTTTATACACAATTACAGGTACAAATGGAACTTAGGACTTTGAGTTAATCATAGCATGATACATATTTCTACTCACGGCTCCAGTTTCATCCCGTAGTGTTGATATTCTCCCACTAAGTAAACTGGGCAGAAAAACAAAACACATTTATTAAAAGCTACGCAATGTTCGTAATACAATGACTACATTCGTTTCATTATTCAAAAAGAATGGACAGAGGTTTAGCAAATATGCACACAAAGAGGATATTTGGTGTGATAATTCTGGGAGATCTATTAAAGTGTTTATATCATGATGCATGAAATTTAAATCACAAACTGAACTTTTCAGATTGATAGAACAAACTACAACTTTCAGAACTCATTAAAAAAAAAATGAGCAGGAAAAACAACAACAACAACAAGGATATGGTGCTGCTTCAAGCATCTTATCTTACCTTGAGAAGAAAGAGTCAGGAATCCATGTCAGAGTCTGCCTTGATGTGCTAAATCTGAAAGAAAGCATGGAGATAAGATTTATGGTGCAATCACTTCTGATTTCTCTTTCACTTCATGAGCTGGAATGATCTACAATCTACAAATAAAAATTAATAAGGGTCTCCTAAAACAGTACTAAGCATAAAGTGTCATTGTAATTTATTTATTATTTTTCCAAAGCACAATTTCATATAGTATTAGAATGGTTTTTCGGGGGGAATTGTGGCATCTTCTAGGATATGTTTTTCTTTTGTTAAAAGTTTTTTCTTCTTCTTCTTCTTCTTCTTCTTCTTCTTTAATTATGATGGTGTTAGGGTTTTGGGATGTATCATGTTTCATGATGCTGTTTAGGACATGTAGAAACTGGGGATGAAATAAGGAACTGAATAGTCTTGGTCCCGTTATGTAACGTAATAATAATATTCATAGTTCTGTTCAATACGTTCAAAATCATGTGCTTTGTAGGGCAAGACATGATTGTTACCGTTACATATTAACGCTCATCGCGTCACATCAAAGTCAGAAGCCGCTGTACAGCATTTAATCTCAAATAAACTTGTTTTGACTCCGAGTTTATGTAAAGAAGCCATGACGTCAGCGTACCTCATTCCTCCGACATTCAGCTGGATGATGTCACCCATTCCAGATGTTGAACTGTTCCCAATTCCAGCCATCCTCTAATTCCGTACGGTTAGCGAGGAGGAATCCACGCGATCTGATTATCCAGTTTGTGCATCGATCCAGCTGGAGTCCTCAAGATTCTCCTTATTCTTCCTCACGACCCAGCGAACCCATAAATTATGCGTCACAAGAACGACGTATGAGATGGAGCTGTTCGTACACGGTGTTCTCCATTTTCAAAGCTTTAATAAACAACTCAAAACATGGCCTTCAATTATCAAAGGCCCTTTTCTGTAGCCTATGGGACTTGGGATTGCTACGTTCAGTGTTGTGGACGCCATAGAGCGATGCTAGAACGCTGTGGACTCATCAGAGCGTCGGCCAATCGGATAGAGCCATTCCAGACACAGGACGCAGACCCCGCCCAGTGTTTTGGGAGTGTATCTTGAGGAAAGCTCGACTTTTCACATCTATAGTCTTAAAGGTGTACTCAGTATTTTTTTTATTGCTAATTAAATAAGTTTTTACAAATGAAGAAATGAACGGCACTTTTATAAATACATAATTAAAAAGACATTTACATCAATATACACTCTACACGTAACGCTAGTCTTCTAGATAAAGCGGCTTTATTTTACAGGGAGCGGGTCGCCCCCTCATGAGTGCCGCGAACTTTCCAAAACCAGCTGTGTCCGGCAGTTGGCCACTAATAGCCTAAATATGTTTACTTAGTGATTTCAGACAGTTCTCACGGCGCTTTACAAAGCATAAACAACATGTCTGCCCTACTGAGGCGACTCGCGCGTGTAAAATAAAACAGATCACTGGAGTCTTCATCTCATGTGAGTGAAGATGAAACAGTTTGCATTAAAGTAGCCTATTAATTATTTCTTTATGGGTAGATCTTTGTTGAGGAACAAACTGATGTAAGTAATTGCAATGTACACTACAAATGAAGTATGCTACATAGTGTGCACTACAAACCTATTATGTGTATCAAATGCAAAGTGTTTTACAAATCTTGTATGCATTGCAAAACTAGAATGCAACTATTAAAAGCTACTTAGACTTTTTTATAGTAAAATAACAGATTTTGCACACAGAGACAAGTATTGACTGAAGCATTTATTGCAGAAAATGATGTTATTCGGGATTAAGGCATATGTCTTTAATCATTTTCTTCATAATTTATCACCCTGGTACAAGAACACTGCATTGACAGTGCAGATGAGCTTTTCTACTCGACCTTGTTCAAAAAAGCAGACAAAAATCACTCAACATATCAATCATGTTTTTAGGGAATAATGAAAGGAAACTATTCCTTTGTTGTTTCACAGGTTTCACTAATCCCTTTATGACATGCATTAATTTCACAACCAAATATCATTATGGATTTATTATTTCATTTGTATGTTTTATGCTTTAATCCACATCCGTATCTCTGTCACAGCTTTAGCCTCTTTCTTGTTTGATTGGCTTGAAAAGTCCTAGTAATAAACAGCATCATCATCTCAGAAACTTTAAAGCCTGCTAAAGTTTCATTAAATGGTTGGACATTTCAGTCAGGTTATGGAGGTGACGTGAAAGGTGAAGAGCATGTATATGGTTCAAGTGACTTATCAGGGCTAATGCAAATCAGAGTCTGGCCAAGAATTGCCATAAAATTCAAATTTGGAAGTATCCTAATTACTTTTAGTACACTAGCACACACAAATAACCATGCAGAATTTTTCTGGGAAGCAAGCTGGAGGATAAATAGAAGGAACAAATACTGAGAATGGAATGCTTTACACTTCAGTTGTGAACACAGTTATTGAATAAAAAATAATTTTGTAGTAAACAAAAAAGATGTTAACGTACAAATTAAATAATATGGTCATATTAAAAGAAAAACAATCCTTTCTTCATACAGAATACTACACGAACGTAACAAAAACTTAATGCAAAAGACATGGTTAAGCCACTGGAGTCTGGTCATATCCAAAGTATTACCTTAACTGCATATAAATAGCAAGAATAGGAAATGTCAAGTGCATGGAGTGTCACTAAGCCACAGTAATATTCTTCTTCAGTTTAAATATAATATAAATATGTGTTGGTAAGCTGCACTCATTTGAAATTAGCATAGTCAGAGTAGATGTCAACAAAATCTTGCACAACTCTGTAGCAGAAGTCATATTGTTCCTGAGAAGAGAAATGAAAATACATTGTGTCATAATTCAATACTTATTCTGTATTATTTTAATATAATACTATTTTCCATATTGTAATATAATAGTGAAGCCATCAGATCTATAATTTCCATACTGTAATATATTAGTGAAACCATGAGATCTATATGAATTATGAATACATTCTTACCACAGTTTGGACCATATGTGGTCTCTGAGTGCGTAAACTCTTCACGGTCTGAAATACATCTAGTAACCCCTCGGCTTTGACCCGCTCTAAGATGTTACTGAGGGCAATGAATGTTCCGGTCCGACCAGCACCAGCACTGATGTCACATAAAATAATAAATACTTTTATGATAGGTTTCACAAACTTATGCAACAGTTTATAAAAACAAATGTGCTTTTGAACAAAATAAAAGGCTCTGTGCGTGTGTGTCTGTGTGTGTGTGTGTGTGTGTGTGTGTGTGTGTGTGTGCGTGCGTGTGTGTGTGTGTGTGTGTCTGTGTGTCCTGGTAAACCCCACTTTATGGGGACCAAATGTCTCTTAAGGATAGTAATAAAGCTTTCTGTGAGGGTTGTGTTTAAGGGAAGGGTTTAGGGGATAGAATGTACAGTTTGTACAGTATAAAAATCAGTATGTCTACAGAAAGTCCCCATAAAACATGGAAACCCAAAGTGTGTGTGTGTGTGTGTGTGTGTGTGTGACATTGTGTGAGGGAGAGATAGAGAGCGTGTGTACCTGCAATGCACCACTATAGGGTTGTTTCCAGATTGCTGTTGTTGTTTTTGCACTGCAGCAATAATGTCAATCATTCCCTTTCCGTCTGACGGGATTCCAATCTCTGGCCAACCATGGAAGTGGAACTGTCTGACTAGACGTGTCTGCTTCTCCTGCAAACAGCCCAATTTAGCCTCAGCGTGGTCAACAATTTTAGCACAATAAAGGAATCTCCTAAGTGAAACGTATGATGGACCATAAAATGGACAAATTCACTGCATGTTTAACTCACTGATGCATATGACAGTAGCATGTCTCGAATGCTGAAAGTCTCACAAAGTGCGTCTCTCTTCAGCTCCAGTACATACTCTCCAAATGAAACGCTGCCCTCTGCTGGCCAGTAACGTACACACTTCTCCTGGAGTGAGAGTAGTTGGAAAGACATGGAAGTGTAACTTAATCATTTCTTTATGTTGATAAACATATAAATATAAAAAAGATAAATATAATTATAAACCAAAACTGTACCTGTTCTCTCTCTTTCAGCTCAGTCAGCATGACAATAGAGTGGCACTTCCTTTCCCATACCATGCGCCAGAAGTCCTGCACAGTGTGAGCCAAAGGTGCCTGAGTTGCTATAAAGTAATCCTTTTGCCTATAACCCTGCAACGGTAAAACATATTGTTATGGGTACATTTGCCAGTGCTTTTTAATGATGTTAAATACATTTATTAAAATACATTTACAAAACAAGAACTGAACAAATAGCATGTTCGATGTGTTTTTTTCTTTTTATTCTAGGCCATTATTTGCATGTAGTATGAGATGTGGTCTTACAATAATAATAATAAATAAAATTATTATTACTATTATTTCATTCATTACTTGTGCCTGTATATGTTTTCTTTTACTATAAAAAGTAAATCTAAGTAGCTTTAAATAGATGCACACCAATTTTGCAGTCCATACCAGATTTGTAACACATACTACTTTGCATTTGATATTAGTAATGCATAATAGGTTTGTAGTGCACATCATGTAATAATAATAAATTATGAAGTATATACTTACATCTATGAAAGATGCATTAATGTAGTCTGTGAATTCTTGCCCCCTTTTCATTGATAATATTACCCTGTTGAAGTCATCTAGTAACAAAAACAGCATAATGATTACAAGGAAAGAGAGAAAGAAAGAAAGAAAGAAAGAAAGAAAGAAGAGCTAAAATGATAAATCTGTATATATTTTCTCACATGGGATGATCTGCAGTACTCTGTTCTTTCTCATGTTGGCAGGCAGATTACCGGTTCTCATGTTCTCCTTCATTATGCGGACATTAGTCAGTTTCTGAGGAGATTCCAAACAAAACGACATGTTAAAAAGAACACACTGTTATGTCAAAGCTATTCACTTTTGTCAATGTTCATAATAACTCATGAGATCTTGCTTAGCAAACCCTTTAACTGATGTAGTTCTTACTCTGAATTCTTCCTCCAGACCCACTCGGTCCATGTGTGTGTGAGTGTTGTGGAGTTTGTGGAGGTGGCCCTCCAAAGAAGCGATGTCTAACTCAGTGTCACCAAACAGGTAATGCTCCAAAAGTGCCTGGTAAATGAACGAATACTGCATCTGTGGGTGAAAGAGAGAGAAATATCAGTGCCCAATCACTGCTGAAATGATGAGTCAAACACAGCAGAGGGACTGCAGAAAGTTCTTTACGTCTGTTTGAATGAGCTGACACCGCTGCTTTCTTATTCTGGACACAAAGCCGAACACGTCCACCCTCCCTTCAGCGTGCATCATATCCATCATCGCGTCAATCACAACGAACGTCCCAGTCCTGCCAACCCCAGCACTACACAGAGAGAAAATGAGTCGTGAGATGTAAAGTAGGGCATGAAATGATGGATAATGAGATAATGTAGTCAAAACTGCAGGGTCTTTCTGTTTGTATTAATATCTTGGGCTAGATAATCATCTCAGTTCAATTAAATGTGGAATCAGTTTTATAATGCTGTGAACATTGCAGGTTCTTGCTGTATAGTGTATTAGACCTGAAAAAGTTACAGTTTTTCATTTCACTGCAAAAAGGGCCTTTTCACACTTTAACCAGTGGGAAAATCTGTTATTCTGGCTGAGGTGTTAACAATCCCACATGAGGGGGCTGTTTAACAGCTGAGCCTCAAGACATCTGTGTTGGTGGTTGTTTCTACCTACTTTGCATTTCAGACTCTTTGTTATAGTTGAAATGTTCAGGGTTTCAAATGTGTTTTGGCCAATAAATAGTACTGAAATCACTAGCATACTGAAATGCACCCCAGTAGAGAGCAACAGTCCATAGGGAACTGTTTTTATTTGATTGAATTAATGGATTTAAACCTTTAAAGACAGTCCTGTGTTCTCCGAGGTTGTTAATTGATGGTACATGCCATCAGTTTGCATTATTTCAACATATTTTTTAAAGAATTGTTTAAAGGTGCAGTAGGTGATCTGGAATGCTAATGCCTGCTAGCATTGAAAGCATATGATCCCACCCTCCCTGCAAATCGGCGTCCAAAGCCATGCCTCCTCTAAAACACAGGAAGGTGCACACAAACACAGTAATGAATGTAAACAACTTAGAGAGCTTGTATCTGACTGCTGCAGATTCATTTCGGTGTTGACACTGTTAACATGGGTACGCATAATTCCGAGTCTGACTGAACAGCTCCGGTTAGAACGTCACGGGTTGCCATCTCTTAATTACGGTAGTTATGGCGTGAACGCAGCATAAGCTCAGTTGTTTTGATTTGGTAGGAACTGTAAATGGTGGCTCCTGTCTGTTTGTGGTGCTCCGTGAGTGAGGTCTGTCTGTATAAAATCTAGGTTATGTAAAAACATACGTTGACAGACAGGTAAGACATTGTATTTTTTCATTCAGAACGAATATACAGATTGGATAAACATCTTATGGTCCTACGCCTTCCACAGACGATATATATATTTATAAAAATACATTTAGACCTTTTAACATAATGATTGCAATCTGGATATGGAGAGACTTCTACAAAAATGTCTCTGTAGAGAATCACCTATTGCACCTTTAACAGCAGAATTTCTGGTGGAAAAACTACACTACCCATGATTCTGCAAAAAAAAACCTCCACCAATCAGAGAGTCCCATGAAGCACTGCAAACGATGTAATCGAGTCATTCTGCTAAAATATTTGTATATACATAAATATTCAACAACTTTAAATTAATAATTTTATTTTTAAATGAAATCATAGGCGTGCGTGTTCGACGCCGACTGATCGGTGTATGACATCAAAGTACCACAAGAGTGAATAGAGAGGAGACGGTTTGGTGTGTTTTTAGTTTTTTTTCCCTCATTAAAGCCATTAAGTACACAGTCTTGTATCTTTGTCTTTTTGTCATATTTTTAAATACTTTTTTGCTTCAAATCAAATTTTGTAATGTTCTGATTCACATTGTAGCTGGTTGGTTTTGTTCATGGTTTAAAATGTTTTAACAAAGACTTTTTAAAGTCCCTATGGGAAAAAATGGCACTGGAAAAAGTGGGGACTTTTCTTAAGTCTTTAGGCGTATATGTTAAGAATAGCCCAAAGTCTTACCACCCTCTCTTCCTTTTTTCTGTTTGTATGTTACACAACCACTCTCTTGAAATAGGCCAAGTGATGTTTATCATCTGATTGCTTGACCTCCCATGTTAATTATCTGTAGTTATTTGTTGTCAACTTCTGTTCTTCTGAATGTTCCCTTCTGATTGTCTGTTATATTTTGTTTGTCAATTGATTGTATTAATTTTGTGAAGCAACTTTGGGTTCTTGAAAGGCGCTATAAAAAAATAAACATATTATTATTATATTACCTGCAGTGCACTATGATTGGTCCAGCATGGGCAGGGTTGACAGTCTTGACTTTCTTGAGGAACTTTAGCATGCCAATAGGGGAGAGGGGTACACCAAAATCAGGCCAGCTGGTGAAATGCAGCTGAGTGACCAACCTTGGAGGTCTGCAGCCATCAGCAGCATGCTGCAAAATCACACCAACTTGTCAGTTGTGGCCTTACTGATTCCACAAGAGTGTAAAATATTCTGGACTACTAAATGGCATGTCAAGAGAATTTGTGTTCTAGTATATGAGTATATTATACAGAGCATTTGAACAATAATGCTAGATGCTGTTGTGTTTCTGAGGGAAATGGCCACTCACATGCTGCACACAGAACTTCCTGATTGTGTAGTCCACCAACACTGTGACATCTTCCATTGCCACCCTCACACAGCCATAGATCCAGCAGCCCTGCTCAGGCCAGTACTGATAGCATTTTTCCTGTATTTCACACATACATATCACAGATTTTAATTTTTCTACTACTTTCCCCTACAGAAGAAAAATATATGGGAATATACTGCAAAATGTAATGCGATATATTACATAATACATTTCCAAATGGGAAACTAGTGCATATATTTTTCAATATACTGCAATATAGGCATTCACCATATATGGCTATATATTCATACATATACAATATTTATAAATGAAGACAAAAATAGCATTACATTCATAAAGTTTTATCCTTTATTGTGTACATATATAGCACATACATGTTCCCATTTAAATGAATGTATTGTACACACATATATACACACATTCATGGAATGAGTTACAATCAGTGGTTATAACAAACTTCTAGTTCCCAGCATGATTTGCTTCTGACTGTTAAAGGAGAGTAAATGTTAAAATCAAGTGCTATTTCATGTGTTTTGCTCAATATTGATATAGGGGGAGATCTGTTAGTGTTTAAAGTTGTATTATTTTGGAATTTAAAAGGTTTTCTGGTATGAGTGAGTTTTTTGGGTTACCACTGTACTGAAGAGTAGAGCCTGTGGTTAGGTTTATGATTGGCTGAACACCATTATGACCATAATAATAATATTTAAAAAGTAACAGCTGTGCACGCTATAGCACAGTGATAGTCTCTTTGGTAGAAACTTTAATACATGCAGGTGTGCTTTTGTTAACTAACTTGAAAATACAAATCATTTAAAATGTAAATAATTATAAAATATAAGAAATGTGTTACATAATATATTTTACCATATATGTGTTTATACTTCATGAGTAAATATATCTGCAATATATTATGCATGCAGTACCATATCTGATCACATATATATCTATATATTATGAAATATATAACTGAATATAAAATTGCATACATTATGATATATTAGTATTAGTAAATATATTATCACATATTTTTCAATATATGAAAAGCAGCAATTCCTTATGTATTATTCAATATATTGTAATATATTATTTACGCAATATATTTTTCTGTATATTTTCAAATATACTGTTAAATCATGTAATATGTTGATCATTCATATATAGGGAAATATATTTTATTTCCATAAGGGTTGTTTGATCAAATACTTGATTATTGCAAAATATTGGGCTTGTTTTGAATTTTTTTTTATATGGACCTTTTTTATATTTAGAGTTTTTGAATAAGGCCAAGATCTTCTGTGCTACTTTACATGTTAAACTCTTATAAAGTCTGTCTGGTGTGACTTTGTGATATCTTATCTTACCTCTTTTCTCTCTCTTGTGTTGGTCAACATGACTATAGTGGTAGATTTCTGCTCCCAAACCATTCTCCAGAAATCTCCTACTGTCTCTGGTTTTGGGCCTGAAAATAAGATATTGAAATTCAAAAGGGAGATGAAGCAAAGGTCATTAAATGTGAGAGGGATTACATTTAATTTAATTAAAATTACCTGGTAATTTTTTGGTAATTACAACCTAGAAGAAGAAAATTGCATACCTTGAGCTGCAATAAATTTGTTTTTTTCTCTGTAGCCCTATAGGAACAGTAAATTAATTAAACATGAGCCTCAAAACAAAAAAATATTTTAGTATACCATAGGTCAAGATATAAGGTCATATAGGCATAATAGCAATATTTTATATACTAAAATTAGATCACAGGTTCCAGTAATTGAATTAGGACCTACAATATTATTTCAAAAGCACTGAGAAAGTACTCACATCTATATAAGAGGCATTTATGTAATCTGAGCCCATATATCCATCTATATGTGAAAGCAGCACTCTTGAGTGGTCATCTGTGAAGGAAATATACAATAGTGTTTCATTAAACTCTAGGACCAACATCCTCCATCTAAATCCTAACAGTTACTATTGTATTGTGTTGCTATTAAAATTATACTAAACTTGACACAAAAAAATGACACAAAACAAGCTCTTCCACAGTGTTTGGAAAGTTTTCAAGTGTGTCTATGAAAGAGTGAGGAACATTTACAGGGCAGAATATTGGGATATCTGTTCTTTTCTCTGTTCTCCTCTCTGCTTGCCTCTTCAAAGGTACCACAGCCAAAACCGCAAGGCAAAGACTGTAAAAGAGAAGCAGTGGACAAAAAGAAACAATACGTGAGTATAAGGAAACAATATCGAGTGAGAGTGCATGTTAAGAATGAGTTTGTGTGTGTCTACGATCTTACATTAAATTCCTCTCTGAACAGTTTGCCATCATCTGCCATGCGTAGGCGAAACTCTTCCTCCAGGGAGTCCAGCGGGATGGGGAAATAACGCTTTGATGGAGAGGGTGATCTGGGGAGGAGCACCACCGTTTGTTCTGACAGAGCGAGAAGAAGAAAAATATACAGTGTGGAAGAGATATATTCGCTTTCTGTTACTGTTTTATATCTCTCAAAGAAAACGGCAAGTTCTAAAAATGTTGTTCTAAAAATATAGACTTAATACACAAAGACAAAATGGCAAAAAAAACAAACAAACAAACAAAAAAACAGAAAAGATCTTACCTTGATCTTCCAAAAAACCATTTGGCAACTTCTTGTCAACCGAGGCGACAAGATCCTTCCTTTGCTCTCTAAACCTGAGACATTTTGAAGTAAGACATTTACAGAGAGATAAAACAAACAATTTTAAATGACTGAAAGTTCACAATACACACCAAAATCTAAAGTTCTTTCTCATGGGAGATTGTTTAGTTCTCTGATTACTCAGAGCAGCTGAGAGAGAATGACTCACTAACACACCATCACAACTGCTTTCACATTTCACTACACATGCAGCTGCTGCTGGAGCAACTCGGCAGGGTCATAAACACACACACACACACACACACATACACACACACTTAAAAGTTGAAAAGACAGAGCTGAAAAGACAGCGACAACTATAATTAACCAATGTGAAGGCTGACTCCCTCAAAAAGTGTAAACACTGTATGTACTGGCTGTATGGTTCTAGCTTTCAAAACATTGCTCTGTTTGTTTGATCTCAACCAATGATGTAAGTTTGGGGCGGGACTATCTGTTGGACCAACCAGTGGCAGACAGGCCACTGCTTTGAATTTTAAAATTTCCTTTATTCCTGTGATCAATTCTCAGAAGCCATTACTCAAGTCTTCAGTGTCACATGATCCTTCAGAAATAATCCTGCTGATTCACTGCTCAAGAAACATTTCTTATTATCAATGTTGAAAACAGTTGTGCTGCTTAATATTTTTGTGGAAACCATGATGCATTTTTTCAGAATTCTTTAGTTCAAAAAACTTCTGAACAGTAGTGTATACTACAGGATAGATTTGAAAACTATGCAGTGTAGAGATGTAGAAAAGACAGAGAGGAAATGAATCTTTAAGAGTTATGATTAACATTATATTTAATGGTGAGTTGCTCCACCATTGAGTAGTAAGGAAAACAAGATTTTCATGTAGAGAGAACAGGTGCCTGCAAACAGGTATTCATACTAGCTGGTGTGAGAGGTTTAATGAAGGGATTGGTAGCAGGGGGTTATGCTATTGGCAACACTGTAGGCCAGACTACAAAAGACTAGATCTGGTTACAGAAGGGGTCAAGAAAAGAGCTGTTCACTCATATATATTATATATACATATCTTACCTCAGAATGTAGGCGATGAGGAGAAGAAAAATGACGAGAAGGAGAGAGGTGACAAGGCCAGAGGCTAAGACATGTGAGCCCTGAGGCGCTGGAGACTCTGAACAAAGAAAAAGAAAGACAACTGAGTGAGGTAAGATTCTCCACAGGCTTTATAGAGGAAATCTGCAGACTTGTTTTTTAAGAAGGAAAAGCCACAGAATTCAGCAGAATGGATTTAAACTGGATAAAATGTGTCAAAAATTTACTCTAATTGGCAGCTGAAAACATCTTCATATTTTAAAATGTGAAACTTTCCAATTCCAAGCATTCCAATTCTGTGGGTACAGGTTACAAGTGGACCTGTTTTTAAATTATTTTGACTAAAAAAAAAACATCTGGAGATGATATACCTGTGGTCAGGTTTCCATGAGAGGAACTGTTTGAAATGATAGCTGCTGAAACTAGAAACAGGACCATCATGGCTACACATAAAGAGAGAAAACCACAAACAATCACGTATTTGCGAGCATTCAGATAACAGATTAAAAAAACTGACAATTGACTTCAGTTGAAAAGATACAAAGATTACAAAATCTCATTTGAAAATGTACATTTCAGAACAAATGACTCTGAGAGAATTCTGGAGAGCTGAGATAATCTCAAATGTACAAAAGCTTCACAAGAGATTCAATTAACCTATATTAAAACCATCAATCTTCTTCTCATGCATTCAGAGAATCTTTCCTCTACATGAGCAAATCTAAAATTAATTTCAATTAATGGTCCCGAGAGTAACGGCCTCTAGAGATACTGTACAATCTACCGCACACAACCAGCAGCAACTGAGAAACTCTGAAAGTAGGACAAGGCTTTTTACCCTAGATATGATCACACTTTTATATCTAAAAAGGTATTGTGTAGAAGTGAGTGCTGTCAAATCGATTAATTGCGATTACTCACATCTAACATAAAAGTTTGTAAATATATATTATACATACATACACACAAATATACTGTATGTATATATAAATATATATATATATATATATATATATATAAACAAACTTTTTGTTAGATGCGATTAATCGATTTGATAGCACTATTAGAAATGCATCTCGCAAATGTTAATTTCTGTAATGTGATGTATATATAGTGGGGTTCAAAAGATAACACTGAAAATATAATTTGTAAAAATGTACAATAAAATTCATAATGTCAAATGAATATGAAATGTTTCAGATTCTGCTCTATTTCTAGGTCACTGATCAAATTTGTGACCATGATCATGTAAACTTTGTATAGGAGGTCAGAAGTTAATTTACACTTTTGGACCCCACTATGTTTTTAAATGTTTATTCCCAAATGAATAAGACAAATACAATTGTCTCAAAATAATATTTGAAATAAGCATGTGTGATAAATATGTGTGGTTAGATTTTTCCCCCACTTTTAAGGGGGTGGAGATAAGAAAACTCTGCATTTATAGATGTCCAGCCTGTGAGAAATCACCTCAGGCAGCAAATCTGTCACATAACCTGTATGCCTGATGCCCTGTGACATTTTCAGAGATATTTCAGATATTAATCCTTTCAGAAGCTAGAGTAGAAAATCTACCTGCCACCAAACATCTATAAACTATAGAGATTAGAAAAGACGAGATGAAGGATTAATGCAGCCTTACACAAAAGTGTACTCACAAATGTGAAATATGTCTCACACCAAGGCAACGTCTCAATCCATAGCTTTCAAGAGAGGAGACATTAATTATTATGATACTTTTCCAGAAGGTCTCCAGGAGTCATGATATCTGGGAGGGCACTTTTGTCCTTCAATAATGTATGAGTTCAGGTTTTTTCATTGTTCTCTCCGGGTGGACTATCCTTAGATAGCCACTGCCTGCAAAGAACAAGACATAAGGATACATTAGAAAAGGGGAATTGTCTTTTTTAAAAACCTCATAAAATGTGTACGACATGCAGAGGAAGTTGTGGATGAAGGGAGAGAGAAACCAAAAGATCTACTTTAAATCTGTCCTCTAGCATTGTAGTCAAGCATGGCAAATCTTATCCATATACCTTTATCATTTACCTTTAGAATATTATTCCTAGTCTAATGTATTGCTTTTAACCAGTGATGCTGTAATGCAGCATTTAACTCCAGTCATGCAGCAGCTGTAAATAACCATTTCATACATATTCAAACCACAGTAACCTCAAGGATGAGAAGGGGCCCACCCATAAGAATTTTAGCAACAACACTGGTCATAATATACTGTGTAAAACTGGGTCAGTCACTGTTGGTCTTCTCAGGACCCTGACCAGATCACATGAAAGCAAATCAAATCAGGAACGTTGTCAATCAAAACCAAGTGACGGTTACTAAGGCTCTAGCTGCACTAAATTATACTTTCACTCATTTATGGATGGCCATAAATTTTAATTCTACAAAAGCAAATGTAAAATCAGATGGTAAATTTGATGAGAAGGTATCACCAAACCTTTATTCAAGACATGTAACCATGTACTTTGTTCGTTTTTTCATGGTTTTCCTCTAAGAGCTGATTGTGGATTACACGGCTCAGTCAATATAAAGGCTTCCACAACTGAGGTAGTCTGGAAGCTGTTGTTAATGTATGAGTCAATGGCCTTCATGAAAAATTCTCATGAAAAAATCATGCAGACAACACCAAATGAAAGAGTGAGTCACCAGAAAGATGAAACAACATACTGACACACTACAAGGAACAAGGAGCATCTCAAGAAGTAAAACCTGATCTGACTGTCAATACAAGCTGTGACCTTGAGAAGTGCATGTTGCTGCATTATGCAGATCTTTCATATGGAAATTGAATGCATATTATTGGTGCAATGTGAGTGAGCCCCTGCTTTTCATTTCTTTATGTATAATATTAATATTTGATAATATACACAGCCGACCCAAAAAAAAAAAAAAAACCTGTTTGGATTTAAATAGGCATATGATAAGAGTCTATGATTGGATCATTATTTTAGTGATTATTATGTTTATAGCTTGTTGTATGTTTGGCAAAAGTTCTTCTAACCCTAATGGATGGAGTCTACAACCATGTAGGAATCATATCATGGCCAATTGGCCATGTTCCAGGGTGACAAAGCCTAGATTCATTAGCCTCAAATTGTGAAAGAATGGTTGGGAGGGAGCATAAAGAATCATTTTCACACATGAATTGGCACCTCTGAGTCCAGACCTTAAATTCATTGAAAGTCTTTGGGATGACTCTTGCATTGTCGATACAAGTTCTTGATGGAAATAATAATAATAATAATGTTGTGATGTTTTTTGCATGAAGAGCTGCATCAATTTTTGGTCAAGATCTTGTAAAGTCAACTCTAGCACATCCTAAAAACTTTCAAAGAATTTAAGGTCTGGACTCAGAGGCCCCAATTTATGTGTGAAAGTGAATCTTCATACTCTCTCCCAGTGTTAATGGGGTCTTCAGATCTACAGCCAGGATGTTGCCTCCCGTTACACCCTTAACTAATTGTTGCATATAGTCCATGGGCCACGTTCACACAGTCAGTTTTTGGGACTGACAACCGCATTTACTTAACAGGTGTGAGTGCAATTTGTTTACAGTCTATGGTTGCACTTCATCTTAAATAACATGAGATTTTGGCTAAATGACAGAAAAACACAGAGTGCCCACAGTAAACTTTATAACCTTGAAGTTGGTGAAAACGTTATGCAATGCACTTACTGCCTCAAGTTCTAATGATGGACAAAACATGTACACTACCAGTCAAAAGTTTGTAATCGGTAAGATTTTTAATGTTTTTAAAATAAGTTTTGTCTGCTCACCAAGGCTGCATTTATTTAATTAAAAATACAGTAAAAACAGTAATATTGTGAAATATTATTACAATTTAAAATAACTGTTTTCTGTTTGAATATATTTTATAAAGTAATTTATTCCTGTGATGGCAAATCTGAATTTTCAGCATCATTATTTCAGTCTTCAGTGTCACATGATCCTTCAGAAATCATTCTAATATGCTGATTTGCTGCTCAAGAAACATTTATGATTATTATCTATGTTAAAAACCTTGTAACTCTTTATTTGAGCTTGACTTTGGTCAAATATTAATGATATAATGACACATGGAAGTGTCTGACCATATATAAGGCCACATTATCAACTTTGACATTGCTGTGTTTAATTATTAAATTTTTTTTTTTTCCTGAAAAGTAGTGTTTTTGGAGATACTAAGTTTCTGCCCAACAGCAAGGATGTAATTTTGCCACTAGTGCATGCTGCGAGCATCCCAAAAATCAATGTGTTCATTTTCATTTATGACATTAATTGTTAAAATCTTTGAGCAGAGATTATATGGATTTCCAGTGGAATGAGATAAGTGTAGGTCCAAGTAACCATGTACTTTTTTCAGACACAGTAAGCAGATGGATGTAGGTAGTAGTGTAGCTGTGTATGGAGAGATGCTTGACCAGCACACAGAAGGCTGACTCTGCACTATGACTGACCTCTATGGCAGAATGTAACTGCCAGTGTTTATTTTCAAGTTTGAGAGAGATGCATTTAATGCAGAACAAATGCAAATGCACATGCATAGTAAAAAGCCTCTTTCATAAGCGATAAGAGCTTCTACTTCTTTTAATTTCTTATGTGCATTGCATTACCAGCTTCTGACTTATAGTCTATAAATTATGTATCTAAAATTCACTTAACCTTCACAAATGTGTTTCACCCCATCAGTAACGTACCACTCCTAAACCGATATAGATCGAAAATCCATCATCTTGGCTGAATTTCTAGAAGTAAAATGATTTGTACAACTTCACATTACTCCCATGCAATCGAATGTCCTATAATTAGATTAGATCAATGAGAGACCTGAAACATAATCACTTCAGTGGAAGAGGTCAAAGGCATTTGTTTCAAAAGATATTGGTCAAAGATATTGTAAAATATCTACTACCTGAGTTACATTATGGAATGATAACAGACAATAATCAGACTCCAGCAAGTCTTTTACATCTGCCATTTCATTTGCAATGACCTCTTGGCCTTGGCAGCTACGAGGTTGTTAAACTTGAAGTGTTTACCAACATCTTAAGCTTTCAGATTAGAGTGCTGTGCATAAGTAATTATGAAATTAATCTTCATGTAAACGCATGTTGCTTTAATCCTTCCGGCTGTGCTTTCTCTCTCTCTCTCTCTCTCTCTCTCTCTCTCTCTCTCTCTTAGAAACAAGGTCACATCACACCAATTGTTATATGTATTACATAACCTTCAAGAAAATGCATCTGCAAATATGCTAAAGTTATTAAAACTTTTATTATTTTTCTAGACATTTATATATAGTGATAATAGGATTCAATACACAGTAAGCTATCTATACAATAATAAAGTCTTAAAACAGCTTTTTAATCTCTGAGGGGGAGAAAGGGGGGAAAGCTTGAAAATATTATGTTTGTAAAAAAATTATCAATAAATAATCCATCCTTTGAAAAACTATTTTTATAGTAGATGTGAGTGGTTCTCAACTGTGATCCAAAAATGGATTGCAGGCCTATTTTGATGAAGATAATAATAAATAATAATTTTAAAAAGTGAGGAGAAAAGCTTACTATATCTTTTGTTGTTGATAAAGGCTGTTAAAACTACTGGAATTGAAGAGACATTAGTACATGTTCCTATTCACTTTATGTCATGTTAATAATCTTGCATGACAATATTTTAATGTTTGATTTAAAGGACATTTCTGTTTGATTTATTAAAATGTGTAGTACAATTTTGATACTGCTGGTAAATGGTTAGTTCACCCAAAAATTAAAATATTGTGTCATTAACTACTCACCCTCATGTCGTTCCAAATTCAATAAGACCTTCGTTCATCTTCAGAACACAAATTAAGATATTTTTGATGAAATCCGAGAGCTCTCTGACTCCCCAATAGAATGCAATTTAATTACCACTGTCAAGGTCCAGAAATGTACTAAAGACATCGTTAAAATAGTGAATGTGACTACAGTGGTTCAACCTTCATTTTATGAAGCGACAAGAATACTTTTTGTGCACAAAAACAAAACAAAAATATTGACTTTATTCAACAATCTCTTCTCTTCCCTGTCAGTCTCCTTACGCAGTTGACGCAGTAAGCACAGTGCAGGCTTCCGTGTTTACGTCAGAACACCGGCTCAGAATTGGCCAAAGCTATACACGTGAGCAGCACAGCGCATTAAAGTCGTTATTTTTGTTTTGTTTTTGCACCTAAAAAGTATTATTGTCGCTTCAAAACATTAAGGGTGAACCACTGTAGTCATGTTGACTATTTTATTGACGTCTTTAGTACCTTTCTGGACCTTGACAGTGGTAATTAAATTGCTGTCTATTGAGGGGTCAGAGAGCTCTCAGATTTCATCAAAATGTCTTAATTTGTCTTCCGAAGATGAATGAAGGTCTTACAGGTTTGGGACGACATGAATGTGAATAATTAATGACAGAATTTTTATTTTCGGGTGAACTGCCTGCAATTTTAACAGCAAATTAAGTGTACAGTGTAAAAACAGTGTTTTACCCCCATAAAGCTATTTCTATTTGACCTAACCCTTAATAGTTACTTTTGGTGGTGTATCCTAATGGATACTGGTTGATCGAGTCATATATTTGTGACTTGATTAATTTAATTTACATTTAAGTTAATTTACTTGTTTCCACATCTTTTGGTAAAACATCTTTTTTCCAAACATCTTTTACAATGGCTCTAAACATTTGTAGCAAGAATGAAGAGGAGTGTGCCAATTCCAATAGCATCACTTGTCAGCATCACTCTCTCCCTCACCCTCAGGGCAAAATCTATCACCCTCTTTTTCCAAACCTCACATCCACACAAACAGGCTCATGACAATTGCCTTATGCAACTTTTTATGTTCCATTAATACATGCATAAAGGAACAACCCCAATTGAAGAGACAAAAAGTTCAGACAGCTGTTTTCATCCATATATTACTGTAAAGGATGCTGATCCAATAATGCAATAACACTAGAGAGAGCGCTGATATTCTCCCTCCCCGTTTAAACCTTAAAAGTGTAGGAACATAAAATTAATTGAATTGAAAATGAAACAGAATTAGTTTACTGATCATTTCCAGCACATTAAGACTCTGTTTTATGTGGTTCTTCAAACTTGTTTTTATTTTCATTTCATTTTAACTTCTCTTTTAATTTGACAAAAAAAAATAACATTTAGTAAAGATATAAAGATTCTGCCATGTTATTTTTAGATCAAGATGTTTTTTATGGCATATTTTTGTCTCCTGACCCAAGAATTTGCAGGGACCCCTGCCAGGGACCCCTTTTCAATCTGTACTCTGTATCCATTTAAGGGTTAATCTCTGCCTGTGTACGAGCTGCCTACAACATTTTTGAACATCATAGGCGTGTGCAACATTTTTGGGCATCAAAGGTTGCGGTACAAGGCAGCTGAAAAAAATCTTGTCTAGACAGGCAGCATAGGTTTGAAACACATCCCACTGACTCCTGTTCCTTATGAACAAATCTGAAATGATTAAATCTGAGGTAATTGCCTGCAGAGTAAACACGCAAAACGTGATCATAAAAACTCGTGTTTACACGTTATGCGAGTAAACGACAAAATGGGCGACGTTGAGAGAATGAATTATTTTGAACTCATCAGCAGCACGGACGTGACCGAGGCCGTTTTTAAACGTTTCGTTTTACCGTATAGATAGCTATAACTAATGCACGCTTTACCGTCGAGCGAAGAAAAGCTACGCAAACGACAAATGATTTAAAACCATCTATTTTGCAAAGTAATAACTGCAATATTACCAGTATGATGTCCAGGTCCATGTAAAGTCTCGGTAAAATCCAGTGCTCAGTGTTGATGGTTATTGAGGATGCTGTGCAGAATGGTGTCTGTCTGTGGTCCCTCCTCTACGAGCGCCGGTGCACTGTGATGATGATGATGCGCCGCCGGTGCGTCACCCTCATTTATGTTGAAAAAAAAAATCCATCTACACGTACTCTCTAGAGTAGACACTGAACATTGCAAATAATATGATTATTTTTGCAGCTAAATATTTGGTTTAAAAGAAAAGGTCGAATACTACAATAAAAGAAATAGATAGCTAATAAATGTCAGATTTGTTAAAAAAAAAAATGTTTTTAAGAGGTAAAATTTATTTGAAGAAATTAGAAAAAATATTTTTGAGCAAATACAACAGACTATTCATTTAAAAAGTTACATCACATTTTTTCCATCACTTGGATGAAGACAAATGTACAGTGCTCAGCTTAAATGAGTACACCCCCTTTGAAAAGTAACATTTTAAACAATATCTCAATGAACACAAAAACAATTTCCAGTATGTTGACAAAACTAAGTTTTATATAACATCTGTTTAACTTATAACATGAAAGTAAGGTTAATAATATAACTTAGAGAACAAAATTTTCAGTTTTACTTAAATTAGGGTGATGCAAAAATGAGTGCACCCCACTGAAAGTCTCTGGAGCAAAGCTAGGCCCCGTCCACACGAAGCCAGATCTTTCCCTATCCGATCTTTTTTTTTCCTCGTCTCAAGAAATATCTGCGTACACATGAAACCGCTGAAACCGGCTTGAAACAATGTAGTATACATGCCAGACCAGTAATATACAGACCAGGAATTCTGCCACAGAGATACACTTAAAACAGAGAATAAGACTTGGAGCATGCGCATAAACCTTGCGTGCTGTATACAAACTTTAGTATAGCTTAGAAATAACGCTTTATTTTGGCTTGGTAACTTCTGCAGCACGAACACAAGCATCTAGAGTCTGCTATTGTTGTTGTTGTTGTTGTTGCTGTTACGTGATGTAGCAGTGTCTGACAAGGGCCGACACGTGTGGCATTATCGTTTCATAAAATATACGGATTGGCTGTACACACAAAAACGCAAAGGCAGCGTTTTCAGATTTATCCACTCTGGGACCCGGTTTCAAAAAATATCGGATTCACCTTCTGAAAATGCCGGATTCGTCTGGACGAAACGCCTATACGATACAAAATTTTTGCGTATACACCTAAACGCGTCTCCGTGTGGACGGGGCCACAAATGTCTAATTTAACAAGAATTCAAACACAGGTGAGTCTAATTATTCATTACACAGGTGCCCAGCAAACAGATGACTATAAAAGGGTGTTAAAACTCCTTCCCATTTCATGCTGTCAGCAATGGCACCACATGGAAGAGAAAATAATTTCTTTACACCAGAAAGTTGAAGGCTACAAGAAGATCAGCAAAGCTTTACTTATCAGTCAGAATACTGTAGCAAAAATGTAAAAAAGATGGAACTGCAACCATCTCACAGAGAAGTCCAGGTCGTCCACAGAAGTTAACACCTCGACAGGAGCGTCTTCTGATGAGAAGGGTTGAAGAAAATCGGCATGCAAGTTCACTGCAGTTATCTAAAGAAGTAGAAAGCCAAACTGGGGTGACTATTTCCCGTGACACAATACAGCGTACACTGCAGAGGAATGGCATGCATGGGTGCCGTCCACGAAAGAAGCGTCTCCAGGCACAAAAAAGCCCGCTTAGAGTTTGCCAGGGCCCATGCTGACAAAGATGAAGACTACTGGGACTCTATACTCTGGAGTGATGAGACCAAGATAAATGTTTTTGGAACTGATGGCTTCAAAACTGTATGGCTTCACAAAGATGAGGAATACAAAGAAAAATGCATGGTGCCTACAGTGAAACATGGTGGTGTCAGTGTCCTTATGTGGGGCTGCATGAGTGCTGCTGGTGTCGGGGAGCTGCATTTCATTGATGGCATCATGAATTCACAGATGTACTGCTCTATACTGAAAGAGAAGATGCTACCATCACTCTGTGCCCTTGGTCGTCGTGCACTTTTCCAACATGACAATGATCCTAAACACACATCTAAGGCCACTGTTGGATTTCTGAAGAAGAACAGGGTGAAAGTGATTCAGTGGCTCCTGATCTGAGCCCATTCGAACACCTATGGGGAATTCCGAAGAGACGAGTTGAGCATCACTCTCCATCCAGCATCCAGTCTCTAAAAGAGGTCATTCCTGAAGAATGGAAAAAGATAGAAGTTGCAAAATGTCGCCAACTTGTTCATTCCATGCCTAGAAGTCTTGGTTCTGTCATTGAAATCATGGAGGCCATACAAACGACTAGATGTAGTAGTTTTTGTTGTGGGGTGTACTCATTTTTGCATCACTCTAATTTGAGTAAAACTGAAAAATGTGTAATCTAAGTTATATTATTAACCTTACTTTCATGTTAAAAGTTAAACAGATGTTATATTAAACTTTGTCAACATTTTGGAAATTGTTTTTGTGTACATTGAGATATTGTTTAAAATCTTACTTTTCAAAGGGGGTGTACTCATTTATGCTGAGCACTGTATAACTATAGTTGGAGTGATGGACGGATGTGAATGTGAATGCATGACATAATCCAGTGTGGCATTTTATTTTGGTAAATGTCCTTGAATTCAATAATATATCGATAAACATTCATATTCATTTTATTAAGCCTAGCATACATGTAACAACATCATGATGGCAGATAATCATGCTGTGACTAAATACTGATTGGAAAAAGCATTGATCCTGTCCTGTTATGTTTGTGCCAGTAGGCTCAGTTAACATGCTGTGTTATATGTATTATTATAATGCTGAAGGGTCCATCCATCAGACATTTTGGTAAAGAATAGTTTGAAGAAACTCTTTAGAGGCTGACTATATGTTAGGCTATATATAGTCTGTAATTTTGTTTCATTTTAGATCCAACACTGTCTGGTATGTCTTTTTCTATGGCCTATTAAATCTGAGTGCATATCATCAGAGCTAATGAAATATAGACTGTCCGTTCTGCTCTGCTGATGCCCCTTGTAATGGTGGTACAATGACAAGCGTTGTCATTCCATACACTGACGATATCATTAGTCCTATTTCATTAGCTGTGCATAATTTCCATCTCAATTTATAGAATTGAGAATTGTATGTTGGTTTCAAACCATTTTAAGTTAGAATATTTTTGGTTAATAAATCATAAGAATATTTCAAGTTGGACAGCATTTATTGATTTAATGTAAATAATTCCAAGAGAGAAGAGGATTTGTTTTAAACTTTTATTAAACTTCTTCCATTAGGCAAACAACAGACATTGTCATTGTTAAACACAAGCACAATAAACCTATTAAAAATATCCTTAAAAAATAAATCAAAAACAAATTATAACAGGCCTAAATTAAACTGAATCATTTTGGAATTGTAGCCAAGTAATTTAGAGCGCTTTAAGACATTCAGCTACTTTAAGGATTGAATAAAATGTTCATTTTTAAAAGCATTTCTTAAAAGCCACAACACTTGGAGCAATTTTCGAAATCTACATTTATTTGTAGGCTAAATAAAACTTAATTTAAGCGATGTGAGTTTCACTTCCGCTGCTGTAGGTGTCGCTGGCGTAACAATTCTGTTTCAACCCAAAACATAAAGAAGAAGACAGGCGAGCTGTCAACAAGAGCTATCTGTGAAAGCAGCAGAAATGTCAACAGATCGCCCTCATCCAAACTATAAAAACGTTTACGGTTCAGAATTAATGTGAACTTTTTCCGGTGGTAAGTTTTGTAGAAACTGAAAAGCTTACGTAGTTTACTGCATAGAGCACGCTAACTAGAAAACCTTCTCACGTTGTACAGCTAATTGTAAACGACTGTTTTTTTGTGTGTCATTAGTCTTTGATATTTATTCAAACTAGTGCATAGGCCACAGATAAAACTGCTGGATGCTTACTGTACTGCATGACCGTGTTTAACTCGATGAACCCTCAATAATGTTGTAAAATAGACAAAGATGCTCTCTTGTGTTGTGTATTTGAGGCGTGGTTAAAGTGGTTAATATTGGCTTGTGGGTGTGCTCACTATTTAGTTCACTATACAGATGTTTGGATGCGTTTAATACTTACTGCACCAGTCACGTGTTTTGTTAGATCAATGACTAGCCGTGTTTCTAGCCGTGTTTCCACGTGATTGAAATAAACAATAAATGTATATAGCTGCACAGTATCTTCTTTATTATCATCAGCAAGGCATACACTTTTTATAATCTTGTTCTTGGAAATGTCTGGTCTTTTTTGCTCAGATTTCAGCTGCAGTGGGAGCACAGATCCACAGGGTGATCATGGCCACCCATCCAGCACCGCTGCCCTTGAGGGAGTTCTGCCCGCTCTACTACCTTCTCAATGCCATCCCTGCTAAAGTCCAGAAAGGTTTCCGTTCAGTACTGGTCTACCTAACCGCGCTGGACAGCAACAATGATTATATAGCCATTGGCAGCAGCATCGGCATGCTGTACCTTTACTGCAGGAGAGTGAGCCAGATGAACAAATACAATTTAGAGGTAGGTCCACTTAGTGCTTCCTCTCTCTTCTGCAGCACTCACAGTTAGTCTGGTCTGGTTTGGAACTGTTTTCTGTATCTTGTAGGGCAAATGTGAGGCCATTACTGCAGTGAAGTTGCTAAGTTGTTTCGATGATCTTGTGGCTGTTGGAACGGCATCAGGCCGGGTTGCTTTCTTTCAGCTTGTGTCACCATTGCCTGGCAGAAATAAACAGGTACAATTTCATCTCTGATTACAGCTTTCGAGTAGCAAGGATTTCATTAAATTAGTAGTTATGTATAATATTGTTATTTTCACGATAATTTATACTTAATTGGAAAAACGAGGATTGACTATTTAATATAGCATTTTACTTTCCGTATTATATGTAATATTTATAATATTATTACATATTATAACGTAATAATAACATTATTTTAAGTCTGTTTAAAGTAGCCGTTTTTTTGTCCCTACAAGTAAAAAGCATAAACACTGATGATTATGATGATTTTTGATGAGTTAATCTTAGTAAATTGGCCATGGTGTCACATTTTTTGTAATCTTGTTGCAGCTGAGAAGGTTTGATGTGGTGGGCTTGCACAAAAGCACAATTACTGCATTAGCCTGGAGTGCTAATGGCATGAAGCTCTTCTCTGGTGATGATAAAGGGAAGGTGGTCTACTCTGCTGTGGACTTGGACCAAGTAAGCTTTTAATAAATAGTCAATTGAGTCAATTTTAGATATTTGCAGTTAGACGGACAATATAGTTCTAAAGAAATCTTTACTTGTCTGTCTAAAATCTATTTGTTTTACTGTCTAATAGCTGGATTTGTGTATGTGCGCATTGATCTTTTAGGGAGTGTGTAATCCAGTGGTCCTCTTCGAAGAGCCTTCAGCAATAGTTCAGTTGGAATATAGTCAGAAAGTACTTCTGGTTTCATCCTATCAGCGCTCAATGCTCTTCTACACGCAAGAGCAGTCGCATCAGCAGCTGGGCACTAAACCACGTAAAAGGTACGACATCCTCAATCCATCTTCACCTGAAAGTGCTCTATCATTATTAAGGTTGCACCACCACTCTTGAGTTTATGCTCAATTCTTAATATCTGGCTTTTTTTTACAGCAATGGCAAGTTTGGTGCTTGCTTCCAGCCCGCTCTTTGCAAGCAGAGCGATCTGGTGATTTATGCAGCTAGGCCAGGGTTGCGTCTCTGGAGGACGGATGTGCGAGGACGTGTTGGGGAGACCCATGTCCTAAAGCCCCTTTTTAATCAGGATGTACCTCAGTTTGAGCTGTTCCCACGTTCAGGCTCCACCGGTGGCTACAGACCTTCAGAAAGACAGTTGGGAATGGTCAGCTGCTTCCTGAAGGAGGGCTGGGTCCTCAGCTGGAACGAATATAGTGTTTATGTTGTTGACTGTACCAATCAGGTATAAATGCACACTTTAGATTAAATTATATCCATAATTGAAATGTTGCTAATGCAAACATAATTTGTACTGTTATTTTTCACTTATTTCATTTGTTAATTAAGGTCATCATTGGAGGATTGGAAAGCAGTGGAGATATAGTGTCTGTGTCATGCACTGAGAATGAAATCTTCATTCTGAAAGGAGATCGGGACATTTTGCGGATCTCAAATTGCCCTGAGGGATTGGTATCTAACTGTGAGTTGCAGTACTGATGCCATAATGGCAGTTTTAGTCATGCACTTTGCTCCATCAGCAGTACTCAGATATTAAGGGATAGGAAAAAGCCTGTTTTGCCCTTGGCACTCTAATAATTGAATTTTTTTTTATACTTCAAAGAGTCGACTGGTATGAATAGTAGCTTCATGAGTTGTGGTTGTTGTGTGCAACAAAAAGATGATATTTAAGTTCGGTAACACTTTATTTTACAGTGTCATTGTTACACATCTTGCATGTAGTTAGTTACTGTAGTAATAACTAGAAATTATGCATAATTACATGTTATTAACCCTAAAATCTATAGTAAATAGAAGTACATGCAGTTCATTATTATTACTCAGTACTTGAATGTATAATTACTCTGTAATACTGACACCTTAAAATAAAGTGTAACCTTAAGTTCTTGGCAGATACACCACCATTCAAATTTTGGGGGTCAGTAATTTTTAATGTTTTTGAAACTCTCTAATGTTAAACGAGACTGCATTTATTTGATGAACATTACAGTAAAAACAGCGCTATTGTGAAATAGTATTACAATTTAAAATAACTGTTTTCTATTTGCCATAGAAAAATATGCAATTTCTCTCTCTATGTGTTAAGTATGTTAGGTGTATTTAGTGTGAGTTTCCTTAAAGGGATAGTTCACCCAAAAATGAAAATTCTGTCATCATTTACTCACCCTCAAGTTGTTCCAAACCTGTATGAATTTCTTTCTGAACACGAAAGAAGATATTTTGAAGAATGTTGGTAACCCACATTCTTCAAAATATCTTCTTTTGGTGACAAAAGTTTTATTTTTGGGTGAACTATCCCTTTCCACAGGTGTCCTATAGCCACGTATCCACTGAAATTACCTGGAACAATTTGTCCCAGGAACGTTTTTCCCTCATACTTGTTGCTGTATGCGTTTCCATCACGGTCTAAAGTACCGTGAAGATTAATCCGGTGATGTAGGACTGCACACAACTTTCCAGTTCCCACTGGATTTCATCCTCAGCATATAAGCTTAATAAAGCCTGAATCTCGTAGTCGGTCCATTGGCCGTAGTTTTTAAACACCATTGTTGATTTGAATAGCAAACAACTTTTACTGCATGCACTGCAACAGACTTTTAAAAATGGTGGTTGAAATAAAATGCTGCGTGAACTCAACCAGTCAGCATGTTCAGTGCCCAAGTCCCACCCCCGAAAAGTACAACCTCGCAAGCAGGGAATTTCTGAGGGGGAATTTTTACTCAGAACTTCATTTAGACCCTGGTCCCTTTAGTCGAAACACACCAAGTAGTCCCTATTTCCTGGGGAAAGTTCCTGCGGTGGAAATGCGGCTTATGAAAATGTTACAATACGTTTGACAAACAGAATGTGTTAAACTGTTTTTAAACGGGGCCACTCTATCTTACATATCTTTGCTTTTTTTTTTCTCCCCTCAGTATTAGACCACTCCTACCGTTTTACATCTCCTCTTTCCACACCCACCATTTTGCTGCCTCCTAATGGTGCCGTGGAAACCGCTCAGCCAATAAGGACCATGCCCATCATTACAGAGCCGCAGACTCAAGCAAGTCCCAGCTCAGAGGAGGTACATGATGGGGTTGAGGAGTCAGAGGAAGTGCAGGAGGAGCAGCATCTTGAGTTATTCAGTCATGCAGTCGAGGCTCTGGAGGTGGCAGAGGACTTGGAGCAGCAGCAGGCCAGTTTGGGTACAGTGGAGTCCCGCAGCCGCAGCAGCTCCATAACCTCATGGGAGAGCGCACAGGGCATGTTCACTGCCACAGAGGCTTCCACCTCAGAGCTCTCCTCCAGCAGATACAGCGCCATCACTCAAGAAGACTTCCAACAGGAGCTGGTGGTCAAGGCCATCAAGCTGAAGAAGAAAGGCAAGAGGAGGCGGCAAGGTAAGAGGATTAGTATCACATGATGTGGTGTGATTTGATGTATGAATTTGTTTATATTCCATCTACTCCATATATTCTTGTATAACTGTAGATAGTGGGAATCGTGTCAATGAGCGCAACAGCTGGTCTGAGAGCATTTTCAGCCAGGACGGTGCAGGCAGTGACGTTCTGAACACACCCATGAGCGAGCCTCCTTCTGACCACACCAGCATCCTGTTCAGCAGCCTCGACCTGCACAGCAACGGCTCACCTGACCAGGACGGTTCCGTATGTGGAGAATCCCACAGTACCAATGCCTTCCCCATTCAGAGCCCATCAGAACCCTTACAAAGTCAAGAGACTTGTCAGGATCCAGTTAGCCGAACAGCAGAGACTTTGCCGCCTTGCCCTACATCACTGTCACTAAAAGACATGGAGTGTCAGGTGTGCAGTGAAAATGTGTTTGCAGAAAACAACCAAACTGCAGCTACTCCTGACGTGGACATGCTGCTGGAATGTACCTTCTCGTACATGCAGGCATCTGATGAGCAGGACATCATGAAGGAATATGTGAAGGAGAGCAAAGACGCCCTGGAGGATTCAGAACAACAGTTTAGAAATAGTTTACATGGGGACTTTAATTTGGACTTATCTTATGATCCCATTAGACCACTGGGTTACTCCCCGGAACCTGAGCCCACGCCATCTAGTGACGAGGAGGACATCTATGCACACGGAGTGCCATCCAGTGCTAGTCTGGGGGATGGACTAAACGCTCTGAGTCTGCAGAGCTCATCTGCTAAGCAGAAAGAGGATGAAGAGATGCAGCTTCTCAAAGCTGACCAGGTTATAGAGCTAACCAACTAATAGATCTGTTTCATATCAGAAGACAGTTACTTATTTAATTTATATAACTGTGTAATAAACACTACCGTTCAAAAGTTTGGGGTTGGTAAGATTTTTTTAATGTTTTTGAAAGAAGTCTCTTATGCTCACCAAGACTGCATTTATGTGATCAAAAACAAAGTAATAACAGTAATACTGTTTAAAGTAATATTAGTTTAAAGTACAATTTAAAATAAAGTTTTCTTTTATTATAAATTTTAAAATGTAATTTATTCCTGTGATGCCAAAGCTGAATTTTCAGCAGCCATTACTCCTGTCTTCACTGTCACATGATTCTTTAGAAACCTAATACACTGAATTGGTGCTCAATAAAACATTTCTTATTATTATCTATGTTGAAAACAGTTGTGCTACTTAATGTTTTTGTGGAAACTGTGATCATTTTTTTTCAGGATTTTTGTTGATGAGTAAGGTTCAAAAGAACAGCATTCATTTGAAATGGAAATCTTTTGTAACATGAAATGTCTCCTATCACTTGTTGAATGCATCCTTGCTGAATAAACGTATTCATTTCATAAAAGTATTTAAAAAATCTTTCTGATCCCAAACTTTTGAATAGTAATGTTCTTTTTTTTTTTGTGAGAATCACCATATTAAATTAAACTGATGTCATGTATTCTGTTATCTGTTTTAATCTCTTTCTGTATGTATTTCTCTTTGAAGTTGGCTGAAAGTTGGATGGGCTACAATGGGCCTGGCTGTGGCATCCTCAGTCTAGTAGTGACGGACAGGTTTATCTGGTGTCTGGACTTCAAAGGAGGCCTTTTCTGTAGCGGCCTTCCTAACGGTGGCTTGAGCTGGCAGAAATTTGAGGAGAATGTCCATCAGGTGGCTCTGTCCCCATCAGGTAAGGGGGTTAGATGTGGTTTGTTATTAAATAAGCATACACCTGTTTAAGCAAATTTTAGTTGATGGTGTTCTGGACTAAGCCTAGTCCTGGAAAAAAAAAATGTCTTAATCCAGCATTGCTCTTAAAGGTGCAGTTAGTAGTGTTTGAACTACGCTGTTGGACATTGTTGATATTTGAAATCAACCCAAACAAACACACCCCTCTCTTCATTGCTCCGCCTCCAAAACTCACACTCCAATCCTAACCACTCTGCTCCGAGTCGGTCTCGAACCCTGGCCCTATCGCTGCTGGCATGCGAGGCGAATGCACTACCAATGATGTTAAACACCTCATTCTTTAGCGGGCATCAGTGTGCAGTAGTATAACTGCACAACTCTCACTATCTGGCCACTGTTACACACGCAATGCGAGTGGATGTCTGTTTATCACAGCTGACTCGCAACAAAATGAAAAATACAGTGCAGATGATGAACGAACGACAAGGAAGCACAAAAAATGAACATACAGTACACAAGAGTAAATACAAAGTGTTCGTTGTTAGTCGCCAACAGCACAGCAGCTCCAGACAATTAAAACCCAGTTTTACTCACATGTGAAGCGGGATCAAAGCCTTCCAACTTAGCTCTCTCCAGCACTGGAAAGCTTTTCTAATATAAACACGGGTCCTAAAGTGCTTGCCCAGTCATAAACCTTCATTCCAGTGATATTCTTTTGAGCGCTTTTGTATTGTGTCCCATCTCTCGTTCTGCAGTTTTTCTTTTCTTATTATTTTCAAATCTCCCTCTTGCTCGTTCTCTCTCCTCGACCGTCATACGCCCCCTAATGCTGATTGGTTAGACGTTTGTTGTTGGTGTCAGCCCGACTAACTTCCAAACAGTGTATTTGAAATATTACTGAGTCCCCCTTTAATCTTAAATGCATGCTACCATTCAAAGATTTAGGGTCAGTAAGATTTTTTTTTAAAGGAATTTATACAGCAAGGATGCATTCATTGATCGGAAGTCACCATAATGTATAATGTTACAGAAGATTTCAAATAATCTGTTCTTTTGAACATTGTATTCATCAAAGAATCCTGAAACTGTTTCCACAAAACTGTTAAGCAGCACAGTTGTTTTCAATATTGTTAAATCAAAAAAGTTTCTTGAGCAGCAAAGCATATTACACTAGCAAATGTCACCCTACAAGCGCAGTTTGTCAATCATAAAGCGATGTGCTAAACAACACTAACAACAGGTAGCATTATACAGTGTTTTTTATTTGTAAAATTTCTTTAAAAATGTATTTTCTCTACTCTTTACAATTGCCTGTTACTGCATGTTACATGTTAATGTTAAATTTCACTGTGGTATTGCTGTAGAAATGTAGCAAATTGCTGTCTTATTCAGTTTTGTATTATGCTAGGTTTTGAACTTCAGTATAACAGTTTTAAAAAGAGTTTGTTAGCATGTGCAAATTGCCCTGTAGGTACACAGTTTTGGTGGCTATTATGAGAAAACAGTTCATGTAATTTTAAAGATGTAGTTATTGAATGCCAAAGCAATGATAAGTAATCCACAGTTTAGCCCATATAGACACTGCTGCTCACTGTGTGAAGAATTTTGAAAAAGTGATTTTAGTATTGATAAATGGGTCTAATGATTTTATTATATATATATATATATATATATATATATATAAAACTGTAAGATTTGTAGGTAGCAAACATGTTAAAATAAAATCATGTTTTAAAATATAATTCTAGTTCAGCCTATTTTCAAAAGCTAATACTTTATATGTTGTTAAAAAAAAAAAAAAAAAAAGTACAGTTTTTGGTCTGATCTGGCTGAGGTGTTTTCTTAGGTTCATTGCTGTGGAAGGTGGAGCAGAAGACCATGACTGCTTATGCTTGTGGGAAAGTCACCATCAAGGGAAAGAGACACTGGTACAAAGCCCTGGATGACACAGCATTTGTGGCACTTAGTGATGACACAGCCTGGATCATTCGCACTAATGGAGACCTGTACCTACAGACAGGTGTGAGAGAATAATAGACACTCACAATAACCTCACATTTATATATGTATACACATATTTTGATAGCGCGACAGAGAAATTAACCAGCAAGTGTCTTAGGCCCTGTTTACACCTGGTATTAAGATGCTTTTTGGTCGACCCAGATCACAAGTAGATGATGCTTGTCTACTTTCAACCACTTCCAGAGGTAGTCAAAAAAGCATTTGAATGGGTTGGTTTTGTAGTATTCGAGCAGCCACAAAAGACGCCTACTGACCTAATGCGTAAACATGAAAAGCGCGCTAGCCAGACAGAACTTAAACGGGTGTAAACGGGTATGTGTCTTCGTCATCATCTTGTGATCCGATCAACCAAAACGCATTTTAACAGGGCCTTATAGTATCTGTATATTCAGCTGGGATAGAAGAAAGTATTTTAACTTCAAAGAAATTACACACATCACCACAGACCACAGAGAACAACATAAACATAAATCTGCTACCTGTTATTTCACTGTTTGACCACTAGAGAGTGCTGTATGTTCTTGAAAAACAACTCATTGCGCTTGGGGCATTTCACCCAGAAATAAAACTTCTGTCATTATTTACTCACCTTCATGTTGTTCCAAACTCATGTGACTTTAATTCTTCCATGGAACGCAAAAAATGAATCACCAGTCATTTTTTATTATGCAATTAGTTCCCATGTGGACTTAGTACTTCAACGATTAAAAAAGGATAAATAAAACCATCATAAAAGTGGTCCATATGACTTTGTGTGTGAAAAAGATTGAATTAACTGACAAAAATCTGATTTTATACAAGAGTTTAATTAAATGGAAAAGAGCAAACACAATTTCTGTGTGTTTTACAAAAGAAAGGAAATGTATGGGCGTGATATCACCAGCACTTTTTTTTTTTGATTGAGCTATTCCAATGACAAAAACAATAGTCAAATCACATATGGTATTTTTGCATTGTTATTCTAGGTGTTTCCTGTCACAGATCTTTTATTTTAAAGAATGTAACTTTGGGCTGGGCTCTGCTTTAGGATTGTGTAATAAAGAAGAGCATAATCAACTAGACTCATACCAGTTACCTTAAAGCCCTGTTAAAGCCTTGTCATTCCTTTATGACCTTTACCAGTCCAGTAGCTACAGTACTGTGAACATGTTACTATAAACACATTAGTAGCAGTTTCTGGTTTCACTGGAAATTTTAACCATGAAAATATGCATAAAACAGCTAGAATTCTACTGTTGCTGTGTCTGTTTCAGGGCTGAGTGTGGACAGGCCATGTGCTCGGTCAGTGAAGGTGGACTGTCCATGCCCCATGGCGCAGATGGCAGCACGGGGCAGTGTGGTGTGGGCACTGAGCGAGCAGAGGGGCGTGTTTTACAGAGAGGGTCTCAGCAGCTACTGTGCAGAGGGAGAACACTGGAAGTATGACACCATCAGGTATGTTTGTGAGCGTGGTTTTCTCTTAGAAGATAGCAAATTCACTATAGTAAACAGATGAAGCATTGGTTCTCGACTGGTTTTACTTCAGCACCAAGTTGCCTCCTAATGCAGTATCAAAGTTGTATCCACCTTATTTTGCAATGCGGCAGTAAGCTTTTTTCTGTGAACAAGCCATAAATAACTAGAACAATAACAAAGTGCAGTAAAAGGTAAAACTATTTGAGCTATAAATGTTTGTTATGATTACAATATTAAAACTATATATTTAAAGTATATGTAAAGTATTTATGTAAAATATATGTATAGTTAGATTACTTTTTTCAATAGTTTAGGCAGATATGTATGTTATACACCTGTAGTCCTGTGAGGCACAACATTTCGTTTTCCTTTGTATATCTCCACACATATAGCAGAATGACAATATAAATCATTTGACTTGTTTTTGTACAGCTGAAGTTACTGAAAGTGGATGACACTGGAAGCCTCGCACGTTCAAGTTACAAATGGCCAAACACTGTTACATTAAATAATTAATTGGACAGCATATTGAATAAGTAAACAAAAATGTCCTTAATAACACTGCAATTTAGTTTTTTATTATATATTTCATAATTGTATAGAAATTTAATATTATTACTTCAAAGGATTTTTAAAAATTCAACAGGCTTGTTTTAATGTATATCTGACTCATTTAATTAATTTAATTGGTTATATTTCCTTTTAACCTTGCATAGTTTTGTTCATGGTTTTTAAAGAGGAGGACATTTTGACCTTCCCTTCCCTTTGGATGTGCCAAAACTTTCAGTTAATCAAAGTCAAAACTGAAATCATTGCATTTGGAAACAAAGATTCTCAAGGTGAATGCATGAGTCAATGCCATGACTCAAGGGGTGGAGAAAAAAAATAATGTCAGGAATCTTGGTGTGATTTTGGAGTCAGACCTTAGTTTCAGTAGTCATCTCAAAACAATAATTAAATATTAAATTAAATTAAATTTAGTTTCCAGACAAGACTTGTTTTTAGTCCTGTAGCTGCAACCAGCTTCCAGAAGAGATCAGATGTGCTCCAACAGTAGCCACATTCAAATCCAGACACAAACACATCTGTTTAGCTGTGCATTTACTGAATGAGCACTGTGCTACTGTACGTCCGACTGATTGCACTTTATCTATGCGTCCTCTTTTTGTTCTTTTAAACTGTTTTAATACATTTTAAATCAATTTTAATCAATGTCTTATACTTATTATTTTTATTTGTCATTCGTATTTCCTACGCACTTCTTGTGATTATTTTATGATTCTTTTTTTAAATCCTCTTTATGTAAAGCACTTTCAATTACCAAAATGAATAGCTCCTATATGCCATATAAATAAACTTGTCTTGCCTTTAAACATTCATAAGCCTATTTATATTGTTATCATAATTATGCACAATTATATGCTATATATAGTTGCATTTTACTATTTGCATTTTACTGTATTTGCATACAGTAGCATTTTTCCCTATCAGAATGGACCTGCAACCCATAAAACACTGCAAGCAAGATCTGACCTTATCCATTTTTTTTTTTTGCTGTAGAAATAAATTTAAACATTGAGATATTGTATATGCGTGTCCATAGTGAGAGCCAAGGTCTGGAACCCATCTGTATTGCTCTGGGAGAGAATAACACAGTCTGGGCATTGGACACCAGTGGCAGCTTATGGTTCAGAACGGGGGTCACGGCTAAAAAACCCCAGGGTGAAGATGACCACTGGTGGCAGGTACATATATGCACAATATATCCTCTTCTAGAGCTGGTCGGATTTTCTGTCTGTATGCTGTGTTTAATGCCCTTTCTGCAGATGAATCACACATTTTGTGTAAAAATGCTAATTATTCCAAGCTTCAATTTATTTTTTTAAGCCTTAAGATGTTGCATCCTGCAAGAAATGTATCAAAATAATGCCTTAAACACTACAAATGTGATCTTCTTTTTTCCCTCATCATCTTTTCATTTAGGTGAGCATCACAGACTATATGGTGTTTGATCAGGGCAGTCTTTTACAGACTTTAATCCAGGCCACACAGACTGTCGCCACAGCAACCAGAGCTCCAGTAGAGCGGGTGGCTGAGCGTCTGCGTGTGGCCTTCCTCTCCCAGCACTCCCAGTGCCAGCCTAGCCTCATCAGTGTCAGCACCAGTGGCGTCTGGATTGCTTCTGGGCGCAACGACTTCCACGTTGCCAAGGGCAGCCTCATCGGTATGACACAGTGAGCGTGTTCTTAGAAGTGAAATACACTCTTCTATTGCCTGAGGAACTTTTGATTGGTACTTGTTTGAAAATGACAGATTTATTTTTTGGTGATGTTCACCTTAATGCAGGGACATTTTGGAAGTGTATTGTACCCAGAGGAACTGCCTCTGCCACGAAATGGGCCTTTGTGTTCTCCTCTGCTGTTCCAGCCAAAGAGGGTATGTAGAAATCCTGTTTTTTTCTTTGCATTCTCACCCCTGTAGTATTTGTTGTCTGGCAGGAAGCAATGTAATAGTATTGTATTATGGCTGCACAATTAAAATCCTGTATATTCAAGCATGTTTGTTCATCTCGCTGGTGTCTCCATAGGGAGTTTCCTGTGGTTAGGTCAGAGCAGGAAAGATCTGTTCTGTATCTGGGACCAAGATCTCCAGATGCGGCCCTTAACCATACAGTTCCCCCCAGACGTAGAGATGGTGCAGCTCTCTGCCTGTCGTGACGCTCTTTGGGGTTTAGATCACTATGGTCGTGTCCATATCCGCACTTTATCAGCCACTTGCTCTACAGGAATTCACTGGACATTATTGGACCTCAGCCAGCTTGGTGAGAGAACTTTCTTTCCATAGACAATAGTTTTATCAGTGGATCACATGTCAGCTGTACATTTAAACTAAATTTAAACTCTTGTAATGTGAGAACAGCCAGTTCAAAGAAATTGCATCAAGTAAATGCATTATATTTTTATATTTATAGATAAAATATTCTATTCATGAAGATATTGTCACAATGCAAAAAATTTTGACATGACAATTATGCACTCCCTTCCAAATTGTTATAACAGTAATGTGTCTGGACATTTGTTTTTTTGTAACTTCTATTTACATCAGTTCAACAAATGTGACCATATTTACTATTTATATAATAAATTAGAAGTTTTTTCCATGATGGAAATGAGGATAAGATTATTTGATCAAAATGCAGTAAAAACAGTAATGTTGTGAAATAGTATTACAATTTAAAATAACTGTTTTCTGGTTTAACATACAGTATATATATTTTCTGTTTTAATAAATATTTCAAAATTAAAATATAAATGTAAAATTTATTCCTGTGATGGCAAAGCTGAATTACTTTAGTGTCACATGATCCTTTAGAAATTGTTTTTATTTTTGAGGAAACCATGATATATTTTATTTCAGTGTTCAGTGGTGAATAGAAACTTCAAAAGAACAAAATTTATTTGAAACAGAAATTTTTAGTAAGTGCAAGGAGATGCGAAAGTTGGGTGGTTGGGTAAATGGTGGTTGCGCGCTATCTAAAACACGCTTCTCTCTGTGCGAGGCAGACTGTGTGCACCGGTAACAGCGTGTGAGTACCGTATTGAGTTCTCTTTTGCCTCTTGCACTGGAATGGTTTTAAACCAATTGCATGTGTAAATTGGGTAGAGAAAACACGTGCAAATGATAAACTTTCACTCTATGATGGTTAAACTTAAATATATGCGTGCTGAACCGTGGGTACGGTTCCGTACGGATAACTGTTTGGGGGTGACGTTTAATTTTCACGAAAATAATTTAACAGTCTTAATATTCCTAAATTATCCCATTTTTATTTTATTTTAGGGTGAAATTTGACCTGAACATATGGTAGGGTAGGCTACAATGGGGCTAAAGGCGTACCGGGGTAAAAGGCGTATTTTACTTTATTCTCCTTTAAACCACTAGATGGCACACAAATTCAGCTCCGCACTTTTCTTAACAACCTCATTTCGTTTGACTATGCACACAGCAACGCAAAGTTAATTCTGCGCTAATTTGATCTAATATTTAATGTTTTTTTTTATGTAGATTTATGAGCATATGAGATTTGATACAATTATTGACTATATTTTGAGACAAAGATCTTGTTAAGGTTTTTCAGTTTTGTTCAAGGTAATTAAAGCAACAGTTTTACAATAACAGAAGAATATGTAAAGTATAGGATTTGGGGTTAAAGGGGATCCTGCTGTTGGGGCTAAAGGAACAGTTATTAACATGATGATAAATAGTTGGCTGTCTTTCCCTTTGTTGACATGACATGGGTAGATTCAGATGGTAAAGATCATATATTATGTTGCAGATAATCACCTTAGAGATAATCACCATATTAATAATGAAATCAATCTAATTAAAAAATATTATTAATAATATCATATAATATCATATTTATTGTTATTACTGGAAAGCTATATTAAATTATTATGGGATCTCTCAGTGCTTTCAGAATCTTTACTTTTTCAAATAATTTTGTTCCTGTATTTTTAAAATGAACACATTTTCATGACAGTATATTTATTAAACAAAAATAAAATCTTTTATTTATTAAAATAAACAGAAAATAATAAAAATTTTGCTAAAGTGGTTGTTTAAACAAGTATTAACTTTGATATTACAAAATAAAAAATAAACTTGTATAAATACTTTGTCTCGTGTGTGCGGCAAAAGGCCCAACTTGCCACCTCATACATTTGTACGATTTTTAAAAAAAAAATAAAACCACTTTTATGATTTATTTTCACACAAAATCTGTTGCTCCATCAATGTTCAGTCAAAAAAAAAAAATTCTGCAAGCAGACATTATGGAAGTAGTGAAAAGCACATTTTTCTTAAAGTGTGTCTTTAGCTCTGTTGTACCCTATAAATTAGATTCACCTGATTTTACCAACAACTAAACCGAATGCTCACAAAAGGTCTTAGTACATTAAGAGAAATACCACAATGTTCTTTCCCGCTTATTTGTATTCCCTCACATTTGCATTAGATAGCACTTAGTCCTCCCTATGATGACGTGTTTGACACATGATTTAAATAATTTGCTCAAATGTTGCTGCTCCCCAAGGTCTCATATGCTGTTTGCACAGGTCAGGTGTGACGGAATGACGCATGTTGGGCATACCTTGCTGAGGACCCTCTTCTCTTAGTTCAGATTACCATGTCTTCTGGCTGTCCACGTGCTCTGCTGCTGACCTACTTCTGTCAAATTCACGTATAACCAGCCCACTCCCACTCCTGCTGAAGCTTTACTCCTAAACACACTTAGCTTTCGCTTTCACGTCTTAATTTCCATTTCTTGGAATTGAAGAGCCTCTAGAATGTTTAATAGCAAGCCATGGTTTCATTTATCAGAACAGCCTGTTGCTAAGGGTGGTGTTTATATTTTTAATTCAAGCAGGTGGTTCTTGCATAACACGTTTTGTAATGAAGTCTGTAAGCTAAGGTCATGAGAGGAACAGATCAATCCTTTGGTATTGAATATTGCAGTGATTAGGCTTTGGGAATGCATTGAACACACATTTTAATCAGTGAATTTGGTAACAAGACACAAGTTCACAATGTCAGACTCCCAAATGCAATCAATGCAGCATTTCACTGTGAAATGACAATGCTGGCTGATCTAATCTGATTACATCAGACATATTTTAATTACACGGCTTGCACTTCAGTGCAATCAGTGTAAGGCGTGTGTTTATTGAGCACAAGTGTGTGTTTTGTATGAGTGTGTGTGTTTGTGTTATGACAGGATGGAGACACAAATAGGCAGAACCATGTGACGGAGCAGCTGTAGCACTGTCTGTCTCGGGTTGTTTGCGTGTGTTGGCAATGTGAAAGATGAGTCTAGGGCTAGTCCTGGATGCACAAGCATTTTTAGTTCGGGTACAGACTGGGCACATGATGTTTTCTGTGCTTTTAGACTCGGGCCTACGGATTAAGGTTATTATTGGAGTTCAACTGGTCTAATAAATTGTTTTCCTAGATAAAATACTGGTTCTTTAGATTCTTGGTTAGTCTCATGAACCTTATCCTGTGGTATTTGTTCTCAATTAGTTGTCTCTTTTCAGGAAAGCTCTTAAAATGCCACAGCAGAAAAAACACTAATGGTTTTGAAAAAGGCCGTCCTGTGAACTGAAGCGTCAGCTTTGCTTTATCTGGTTCTGTCGGTAATGAATCAGCACAGTGTGCAAAGAGCTCTTGCGGCCAAAGGCCACGGGTGTGACGACACAGTCTATTGTTTTCATTCATTGTGCTCATCAGGCACCCATAATGTTTTTTTGTATTGATTTGGTAGATAAGTGTGGTTCATATTATCTCTAACCCAGTGAAAGAATGTGAAACACCACATCAATAGGAGATAAAGTAGATCTCAAGTTTTTTTGTTTTTCAGTTTTGCATTTGGATGACAGTTATATTTAAACAGCTACAATTAAAGTTATTCATCTAATTTTATATATAACAAAATTAACAATTATTTTTCTTAGCTATTCTTTTTTTTTTTTAACCGGAAAGTGTCTAAACAATTTTATCTTAATTTTTGAAAAGTACTGTATTATATTTATACATACACTACCAGTCAAAAGTTTGGACACAGTAAGATTTTTAATGTTTTTAAAAGAAGTTTTGTCTGCTCACCAAGGCTGCAGTTATTTAATTAAAAATACAGTAAAAACAGTAATATTGTGAAATATTATTACAATTTAAAATAACTGTTTTCTGTTTGAATATATTTTATTAAGTAATTTATTCCTGTGATCAAAGCTGAATTTTCAGCATCATTACTCCAGTCTTCAGTGTCACATGATCCTTCAGAAATCATTCTAATATGCTGATCTGCTGCTCAAGAAACATTTATTGTGTACAATATTTTTTTCAGGATTCTTTGATGAATATAAAGTTCAAAAGAACAGCATTTATTTGAAATAATCTTTTGTAACATTATAAATGTCTTTACTGTCACTTTTGATCGATTTAATGCATCCTTGCTGAATAAAAGTATTAATTTCTTTAATTTCTTTTCAAAAAAATAAAAATTCTTACTGACCCCAAACTTTTGAACGGTAGTGTATAATGTTACAAAAGCTTTGTATTTCAGATAAATGCTGTTCTTTTGAACTTTCTATTCATCAAGGAATCCTGAAAAAAAAAAAAAAAAAAAAAAAAAGTACACAACTGTATTCAACATTGATAATAATCATAAACGTTTCTTGAGCAGCAAATCAGTATATTAGAATGATTTCTGAAGGATCACGTGACACTGAAGACTAGAGTTATGATGCTGAAAATTCAGCTTTGCTATCACAGGAATAAATTACTTTATAAAATATATTCAAACAGAAAACAGTTATTTTAAATTGTAATAATATTTCACAATATTACTGTTTTTACTGTATTTTTAATTAAACAAATGCAGCCTTGGTGAGCAGATTAAACTTCTTTTAAAAACATTAAAAATCTTACCGATTCCAAACTTTTGACTGGTAGTGTATATACAGTACGCTATTGTTCAAAAGTTTGGGGTTGGTACGATTTTTTTTTTTTTTTTTTTTTTTTTTTCAGAACAGTGTTTATTTAAAATGGAATTTTTTGTAACATTACAAATGTTTTTACTGTCACTTTTGATCAATATAATGCGTCCTTGCTGAATAATTTCTAATAAAAAAATCCTAATTTTGAACATTAGTGTAAATTTTTTATTTTTTTATTTTGATCATTTTTGATATCTATTATTCCATAGATATGTAATCATACAGTGAAATGAATACTGTCATGGAAAGTATGACGGACGATATGAGCTGTAAAAGATAGAGAGAATGTGTGCTGGTGTATCGCAAGTTATGTTAAAATTTGCTATCTAAGTCCTCAACACAAAGCCCTCATTACGTACCATGACGTAAATGTCATGTCAAGGTTTCCCTATCATATCATAGTGTACAGGCAAGACCCTGAATGTCCTTGACATACACATTAGTGAAATTGTGCTAGATGTGAAGAATGGTTTAGAGCTTAACTCAGGCACACTGCACAAGGTCACAGTCCATTTTGTCAGTCACCCTCAGATGGATTGTGATGGCTGAATATTTCCAGTACAGTCAGGCATTTCAGGAATTTATCAACACATGAAACTTGTATTAAAAAAATTGTTATAATTGCCCATATTTTAAGTTATTGGCTTTTCAGAACTTTCGTGTGTAACTCATCCCATGTTGTTTGTGCCACACACATGAGTGATCAATCATATAGTTTATTGATAAAAGGTCATATGGGATTAATGGGATGTTCAGTCTTTGAACCTCTCATGTGCCAATCATATTTCACTGGAATATTGTGCTGACATGCGAAATCTCTTTTTTACTCTGTCTGTTGCTTTCTCACAGGGCACGTGAAGTTTCTCAGTTTGTCTTGTGGCAGTCAGAATGTTTGGGCATGTGATGCTAATGGAATGGTGTATTTTCGGGTTGGAACTCAACCTTTGAACCCCAGCATGATGCTCCCTGCCTGGATCTGCATCGAACCTCCCGAACAGGTAAACAACTATTTGACATGACTGTATTGGCTGCAAAATCCCCCTTTAATGTAGACAAGCTTACATCTACACTGAACAAAATTATAAACGCAACACTTTTGTTTTTGCCCCCGTTTTTCATGAGCTGAACTCAAAGATCTAAGACTTTTTCTATGTACACAAAAGGCCTATTTCTCTCAAATATTGTTCACAAATCTGTCTAAATCTGTGTTAGTGAGCACTTCTCCTTTGCCGAGATAATCCATCCACCTCACAGGTGTGGCATATCAACATGCTGATTAGACAGCATGATTATTGCACAGATGTGCCTTAGCCTGGCCACAATAAAAGGCCACTCTAAAATGTGCAGTTTTATCACACAGCACAATGCCACAGATGTCGCAAATTTTGAGGGAATGTCCACCAGAGCAGATGCCCATGAATTGAATGTTCATTTCTCTACCATAAGCCGTCTCCAAAGGTGTTTCAGAGAATTTGGCAGTACATCCAACCGGCCTCACAACCGCAGACCACGTGTAACCACACCAGCTCAGGACCTACAGATCCAGCATCTTCACCTCCAAGATCGTCTGAGACCAGCCACCCGGACAGCTGCTGCAACAATCAGTTTGCATAACCAAAGAATTTCTGCACAAACTGTCAGAAACCATCTCAGGGAAGCTCATCTGCATGCTTGTCGTCCTCATCGGGGTGACTGCAGTTCGTCGTCATAACCGACTTGAGTGGGCAAATGCTCACATTCGATGGCGTCTGGCACTTTGGAGAAGTGTTCTCTTCACGGATGAATCCTTGTTTTCACTGTACAGGGCAGATGGCAGACAAGCATGTATGGCGTCGTGTGGGTAAGCGGTGTCAACGTTGTGGATCGAGTGGCCCATGGTGGCGGTGGGGTTATGTTATGGGCAGGCGTATGTTATGGACAACGAACACAGGTGCATTTTATTGATGGCATTTTGAATGCACAGAGATACCGTGACGAGATCCTGAGGCCCATTGTTGTGCCATTCATCCACGACCTTCACCTCATGTTGCAGCATGATAATGCACGGCCCCATGTTGCAAGGATCTGTGCACAATTCCTGGAAGCTGAAAACATCCCAGTTCTTGCATGACCAGCATACTCACCGGACATGTCACCTATTGAGCATGTTTGGGATGCTCTGGATTGGTGTATACGACAGCATGTTCCAGTTCCTGCCAATATCCAGCAACTTTGCACAGCCATTGAAAAGAAGTGGACCAACATTCCACAGGCCACAATCAACAACCTGATCAACTCTATGCGAAGGAGATGTGTTACACTGTGTGAGGCAAATGGTGTTCACACCAGATATTAACTGGTTTTTGGATCCCCCCAAATACAGTAAAACTGCATATTTTAGAGTGGCCTTTTATTGTGGCCAGGCTAAGGCACATCTGTGCAATAATCATGCTGTCTGATCAGCATGTTGATATGCCACACCTGTGAGGTGGATAGATTATCTCGGCAAAGGAGAAGTGCTCACTAACACAGATTTAGACAGATTTGTGAACAATATTTGATAGAAATATGCCTTTTTATGTACATAGAAAAAGTCTTAGATCTTTGAGTTCAGCTAATGAAAAATGGGGGCAAAAACAAAAGTGTTGCGTTTATAATTTTGTTTAGTGTAGATTATATAGTATATTACTTAAATACACTATGGTTCAAAAGGTTTTTTCTAAAGAAATTTAGACTTTTATTCAGCAACGATGCATTTAATTGATCAAAAGTGGACAGTAAAGACATTTATAATGTTAAAAAAAAATTAATTTTAAATAATTGCAAATTCCAAATTCTTTTTAACTTTCTGTTCATCAGAGGTTCCTGAAAGAAATGGTTTTCACAAAAAATATTAAGCGGCACAACTGTTTTCATCATTGATAGTAAAGAGAAATGTTTCTTGAGCAGCAAATCAGCATGTTAGAATGATTTCTGAAGGATCATGTTACACTGAAGACTGGAGTAATGATGCTGAAAATTCAGCTTTGTGTCACAGGAATAAATCACATTTTAAAATATATTAAAATCAATAATATTTTACACTAATCTATTACAATATATGAGACTTCTTTCAAAAACATTAAAACAACCAACTCCAAACTTTTGAATGTTAGTGACTAATATCAAACTAGTATCCTAATTAATTTGTAAGTAGTGTCAAGTTTGAAAAAAAGCTCAAAAAGCACTCTAGATCAATACTAAATTTCGTGTTTACAGTAATAATTTTGTTAATTGATGAACATTTCCTACCATGACCTGTGAGGGATTATTTAACCTTTGGAATATACCTTGTCTTTATTTTCCCGGCCTTATGCAGTTGTTTTATCCTGATGTTCTCTTTGAGCAGCCTGCTGGGCTTCATCTGGTGAAAATTCAGACTAGTCCTAATGACCGCATGCTGTGGGCACTGGACAACAGAGGCAATGTGCACGTGCGCACCGGCATCACCGAGGAGATGCCTGTTGGGACTGCATGGGAGCACATTCCTGGTATGCCTTCAAAGACATCCCACCTCTCCCGGAAGTTCCGGGAGTCTCCCTCATATTGATAGTGGCTCTCTGGTGCCTGCAAATTATATACAATGTCCTGAAAATCAAATGAGTGAGAGATAAGACCTGTTTCCACCTGTATTAAGATGCATTTTTGGTGATGCAGTCTTTTTAGTCTTTGTAATTTGAGGGTTGGGGGGAGTAAGTTTTTGTAGGGTGGGATGTATGCCTTCTTTACATAATCTCATTCGCTGGTTTTATTATTCTTGTATTGAGACGGTCAGCCTGATTCAGAGTTCAACAATCTTTCATAGGAACTTGTTTGACTGGTCATTGGTTCAAGTTTGTTTTTTTCCAAATTGTAGGACTACTGGCAAGTCAACTGGTTCTAAGCATGAGGACCGCTTGGGTTCGCCTTTCTAACGGTGAGGTGGCTCGTCGATACGGCATTACAGAGAAGAACCCTGCTGGAGACTACTGGAAGAAGATCCCAGGACTAGTCAACTGGCTCGCAGGTGAGAGTTCAAAATTGGTTAATGATAAAGGCCTGGTTTCACAAGACAGGGCTTAGATTAAGCCAGGATTAGGCCTTAGTTCAATTAGGACATTTAAGAAGCTTTTATAAACACTCTTTAGAAAAAAAAACATTACTGGTGTGACAAAACAATGGCACTGACATATGTTAGTGCAAGTTGATTTCAGCTAAAATTGCTCAAAAATGCCTTTTAGTCTGGGACTAGTCTTAAAACCGGTGGTTACATTAACATCTGCACACGTAAACGATAAAAACTGACCAAGTAGCCTTTTTTGCAGTGACCCCGATGGATGAACTGTGGGCAGTTGGTCCTAATGGTGCTCTCAGTCAGCGCCTTACCAAAACTCTACAAAACAATAGGAACAAAAACCATGGCAACACGGGTTCTCTGAGTGGAGAGGAGCTGGAGGAAGAGTGGGAGGTGATTTAGATGCCACAAATTGTGTCAAAGCATCCCAGACTCACTGTTCTGTGAAATTTCTTTCTAGGCACTTTACTCATTTCTTCTTCTAAAAAAAAAAAAAGAAAATTCTGTCATCATTTACTTACCCCTCATGTTGTTCATATGAGTGTTTTATGCTCTGTTGAATCCTACCTTTTTTTTAAATACCTTGTGCACCTTGTGAACTGAAAATGTTTACCCATTTTGTTTTATTCAGCGTATTATTTATTAAGTTTTAATATCCACATGCACAGTTAGATCCATTATTTTGTTACTTGTATTGATTTAAAACAGAGGCTTCATTATACTATTCAAAAGTTTGCGGTCAGTTGTATTTTTGAGAGAAATTAATACTTTTATTCAGGAAGGATGCATTTAATTGATCAAAAGTGATAGTAAAGACTTAAAATGTCACAATTTATATTTCAAATAATTTGATCTTTCCTTTCATCAAAGTATCTTGAAACAAAATGAATTACTGTTTCCACAAATATATTGAGCAGTGCAAACATTTTAAACATTGATAATAATAAGAAATGTTTTTTGAGCAGCAAATCAGCATATTAGAATGATTTCTGAAGGATCATGTGACACTGAAGACTGGAGTAATGATGCTGAAAATTCAGCTTTGCCTTCACAGGAATAAATTACATTTTAATACATTACAATAAACATTTGTGAATAATAATAACAAAAATTAATACATTAAAATAGAAAAGTTATTTTAAATTGTAATAATATTTCACAGTATTGCTGTTTTTACTGTATTTTGATCAAATAAATGCAGCCATTGTGAGACCAAAACATTAAACAAAAAAATCTAACCAACTCCAAACTTTTGAATGGTAGTGTATCCTAATGCACTTTGCTCACTAGATAGGGAAATATTTAATGTGAAATTGTTTATACTGTAGCTGTGGTCAACCGCTTTAGAAGGATAGATTATGTAAATATCTCTTATTTGACCAAACTCATTTAATTAAACACATCATTATAGATACAGGAAATATATGTCACAATAAACTTTAGACTAACAAACAAGAGGGCATTTGGAAGGGCAGGGTGATTTCTTTTTTTTTTTTTTTTTGAGAAAAGGAACTAGGTTTGCATCTGCTTTAGTTGAGGAAGTTAAGGGATTCAGCTCTATCTGTAAATACACTTGTACCTTATTAAATACTTGACAGGAGTAAAATCATGGTAGCATTTGGCACATCTCTGTGAGTCGTATAGAGAGCATGGTCTCTGACTTGCCGCTGCCTACACTGTAGTGATGTGTTGCAGTTTATTGTGAGGTATTTTAAAAGGACGGTTCGACTTTAAACTCTTAAAACAGATAAACTATTTGAACTTACTACTTGGTTGATAGAATCTATCATAGTCTGTTATGAAAAAACTGTATATTAATGCTAGACAAGCATTCCTCATATACGTCCATATACAGAACGCATCTTTATGAGTAATCTATCATAGATAACTAAACATTAATTCAGTGCTAGCTCTGATGTTTCATTTTCTCTCCTCTCTCTTTATTGTCTGACTGTGAAGTCTTTATTTTTGAGATTTTGACACCTCAGTAATGCATCATATGCAAAAAGATTGAAATGACCATGTAAGCATTGCTGCAAGTTGTTTTTGCTATTTGTCCGTTACATTTGCCATTGTTTTGGACTCTCCTGCCCCACAAGTTTCCGTTCTGCACTTAGACCATATTGTCAGTCATATTAAAATGATAAATGTGGTACACTGGACATGTAATGCTAAGCCAGTGTGGTTTAAGTGGTGATTCAACTCGCATATTAAACTATAATTCTGTGGTCTTTGCTCCATGCTTAGTCATGACAAACTTCCAAATAAAATGTTTACAATAAGTGTCTCTACATGTTTTGGTTTAATCGCAACCTTATTGTATTACAGATATATGTACACTAACAAATGTTTGGATGCACTTGAATTTACACTATCGCTGATTTAGAAGGTTTCTTTTGAGAAGTGAATACTTTTGAATTGATCAAAAATGACAGTTAACACATATAATGTTGCAAACAATTTCAAATAAATGCTTTTTTTTTTTTTTTTTTACATTCTATTCACCAAAGAATCCTGAAAGAAATGGTTTTCACAAAAATAGTAAGCAGCACAACTGTTTTCAACACTGATAATAAGAAATCAGCAGTGTTGGGGGTAACGCCTTACAAGTAACTTGAGTTATGTAATCAGATTACTTTTTCAAGTTACTAGTAAAGTAACGCATTACCTTTTCAGTTTACAACAAAATATCCAAGTTACTTTTTCAAATAAGTAAAGCAAGTTCCTTTTTCACATTTATTGACTGACAGCTCTCCTGTCCCCATGTTAAGAGAAATAAAGTGCAGAGCTATTGTGTGCGCTGTGTAAATATGATGTTATTGTAGTTCTAGACTAATTGTGAACATGCATTTACCCATCTCACTTGCATGAAAACATTCAGTATTTCTCAAAATGAATAAAAACAGTGAAATGCAATCTCAGAATTTTATGCAAACGTAATAATTAACTATATTAAATTACACAAATATACTTTATGTATTTAATCTCACTTTATTAACCAATGTCTTTGCCCAGGTGCAAATATGCATTTTCTTCGGTCTGAGGCTTATTCATTTCACTTTTGGTGTGAAAGGGCCTTAAAGGGTTAGTTCACCCAAAAATGAAAATGTCATTAATTACTCACCCTCATGTCGTTCTACACCCGCAAGACCTTCGTTCATCTTCGGAACACAAATTAAGATATTTTTGATGAAATCCGATGGCTCAGTGAGGCCTCCATTGCCAGCAAGTTAATTTACACTTTCAATGCCCAGAAAAGAACTTAGGTACCGATTTCAAAACACTGCTTCTAATCTTTTGTTTCGAATCAGTGGTTCGGATCGTTTGTCAAACTGCTGAAATCATGTGACTTTGTTGCTCTGAGCCACTGATTCGAAACAAAAGATTAGAAGCAGTGTTTTGAAATCCCCCATCACCAGATATTGTTGAAAAGTTTTTGTTTTTTTTTTGTTTTTTTTTTGGCGCACAAAAAGTGTTCTCGTTGCTTTAACATTAAGGTAGAACAACTGTAGTCACGTAAACTGTTTAAATATGTTTTTAGTACCTTTCTGGGCACTGAAAGTGTAAATTAACTTGCTGGCAACAGAGGCCTCACTGAGCCATCAGATTTCATCAAAATAATTTGTTCTGAAGATGAACGAAGGACTTACGGGTAATAAATGACATAATTTTCATTTATGGGTGAACTAACCCTTTAATATTTGCCACAAAATAGAACTTTGTTTGTTGTTATTAAAAAACAAACAAGCAAGCCCAGCTCAGGTGAGAAAAAGTAACGTAAAAGTAATGTAACGTATTACTTTTCATAAAAAGTAACTAAGTAACGCATTTACTTGTTTTAGGGCGTAACGCAATATTGTAATGTATTACTTTTCCAGTGTTGGGAAAAGTTACTTTTAAATCAGCTTATTAGAATGATTTCTGAAGGATCATGTGGATGAGTTGAACTAAATAGTTTGGTGTTTCCATGTATGGGACTTCTTTTCTATTTAAAAATCATCCCACATGAAGTTATTTGAGAGAATGTCCCATACAAAAGGTGCAGCAGAAGAGCTTTGAAGAAGCTTAAAAAAATGTTTAACATTTTTGGCTTTTTGCGTAATCTTTCTTACTGTAATTATTTTAATTAGTACTAGTAAAAAATTTATTATCCTATATCGAGGAAAATAGTACTATTTGAGATGAGTGATTGTGTCCAAAACTTTCCACTGTTAATGTTTAAGACAGGAGATGTCTAATTTTTCATTCATAAGACCCAGAATGTATCTCGAATCAAGTTGATCTGAAACATGACGCTCCAAGGCAACAAATGCAAAAAATATATATATTTAATAATTTAATATTTGTGTCTTTCACAATGCAGGTACCCTAATGTACAACACCAAACTATTCACATATTTACAGAGCTTATCACATACACTCAAACCTGAATATTTCAAGAAACAGTGGAGTCAAACAATGTGCTTTATTACATTAAGCTTGATCCAGTCTGAAGTCCAGAGGTTTCAAGAAGTCCGGCAGTGAGTCCAGCTGTTCTTTGGGAATGGACTGGCTGAGCTTCTGCATGGCCTGAACGAACAGTGAAGGAGGTGATGATCCTGAGAGCAACTGGAAGGCCTGCTCTCCTATAAGACCCCTCCACACATCGGCATTGTCCTGCAACTGTCTCTTCATCTGGAAGCGAAATGTGGGCATGAATAAAATGAGGTAGCCGAGGCAGATGCGCTTCGTCCGCATGTCAAAGTCGCTCTGGCATATCTGTGTGAGTAAACAGTCCAAGGGGGTGTTCCCTGTCAGGTCCGTTGCGTAAGGACAGGCGCCGTGACCCAACAACAGTATCAAGCACTCGGGACGCACCAGATCACACGCGAGATGCAGCGCGGTCTTGCTGCCGTCAGTATGCGCGCATCCGTGACGGTTCAGGTAGATCCGTCTCTCGCAGTCTGTGAAGTCTTTAATAGTGTCCATAATCATTTTCAGGATGTTTATGCGGTTGTAGCGGACGGCTATGGTCAGGTGCGGTGTGGTGGATGCCTGGCAGCAGCAGAAACTTCTGCTTGGCATCTCCAGCGCGCGGGCGGAGAACCTGTTGAGTAAATAACGCGCGTACTGCTGGTGATCATGCACAAGCGCGTAAAGAAACGCCTCCGACGGGGAGTACGCGCACGCCTGTCCGTCGTCTTCCCAATGAAACACCTCCATTGTCCGCATATCCTCCAGGACCCACACTGGCAACAGGTCCCGTACAGCCTGATAAAATGCAAATGAGGTTTTTTGGCATTGTTTCGGGGATTTATAATCCGCGCGACTCTCGTACATCCCCAGTTCCAAAGGCATTGTGAGTTCCGCCGTTATATTAAACAATTTTGGGGGCTGTTTTGTATTAAAGTTGCGATTTAATTTTGTTTCTCGTGGTGTTCAATGCAGCCAGAGCTGATACTGAAACATCTGTGAGAGTATAAATTTGTAACACAGGAGACTAGGCGGAATAATAAATAATAAGGCGGTAATCTCGTACGATAGAGTCTAAAACCTTTCACCCGCCTTCAAACCCCACTACAAACTCAGCTGAGAGTTTTTATATGCTGGGCAACGCGTGTTCGTTACGCATATCGCTGCGTTCTTTGCCATTGGATGCTAGCGCACGTCACAGGGTGTACAAAGTGCCTCCAACCTTTCCTTATTAGTGTAGAACTCATGTTTATGTTTGGGCGATATCGAGTGACCCCCGCGCATTCAGTACATTCACCACGACTCGTTACATAATATTCCACAAGCCGAGCCATGCCCTCTTTCACGGTGTGATCTACTCGATCTGTTTATCATGGCATTCTGAAAAATGTTTATTATTATGGTAAACGATTATTAGTCTTTTGGAAGAAGTCAAGGACAAAATTATGTCAAAATTAATAAAACTGGGCGATAACCAGGCTTAGAACTCCAGACGGTATTGGAATGTATAAACTAAAGGAACAAGACTGGAGCCTTTTCAAAGGGTGACTGAGATGGTTGAGGAGCATGCGCGCCATCTAGCGGATAAGTGTTATGATTGGATTTTTTTTTTTTTTTTTTTTTGGTTTCTTCAGAAAAAAATAGATAAGTACGTTTATCAATAAATCATTTTTCATTATTTATATTAGACCTCCGCTATTCTTTGGTTATTATTATTATTATTTCATGTAATAAAATAAAACAAGTTTCTGCTTATTGGTGGAGACAAAAATGATCTCTTCTAAATAATATCGGTTTAACTCTAATTATATGATCAGGGTATATCAATACATAATCAGATCATGCAATGAGGAGAAATAATATATTTTAATAATTATTATTATTATTATAAGGCTACAGCAAGCATTTTAGTTTTATAGAAAGAGAAAAGCATCTGATCATAACAACATGGGTATGTTAGCACAAGCTCTGCAAATTAGCACTCCAGTAATGTCACGTCATGTTTATTTATTTGGCATTTTATTCAATAGATATTGCTTAAAAGCAAGTAGCTTTACAGTATCATACATGAAAAGAACTGTCAGTGCCTAATTTCATCAAAAGCACACAAAAAAGCGGCTATCCAGTGTGTTCATGTTTTGACCCGAGGAGATCTTATCTGAATATGAGGTCTCTGTGGAACAAAAGTGGGCGTTTCTGTATTTGTGGGTGTTTTCAAACTGGTGGGTGTTTATTAATCATGCAATGAAAATGATCCCCTTCACCCGACCCCACCCCTAAACCCTACCCACAGTCTGACGTCGGCAAATCAGGTAACGCTCTCAAAAACACCCCCTCTGTTTATGGCCTCGCCGACAAATCTGTAACTCCTATTACTGTCCTGCAGAGACCTGTACTTGTCTTACCTCGATGGACTCAACAGATGAAAAATGAATCAGAGAGAAGAGGCGTGAAAGAAGGCGGAGCCTCAGCGCAGTGAGCGCACACCTCCTATTACATTACCGTCATGGATCAATGGTAGTACAGAGGTGTTTAGCAAATGTTTCACTATTGATCACCCTTTACTTCTGTCAGTGGGTTTTGCAAATATTTAACCAATGAAACATATTAAAGAGATCTTTGTGACTGAAACTTGTATCTCCATTGGATCCTCAAACTTCGGTCATAACTCCACCCTGTCATGGACCGTCTCTGCTTGTTCGCAATACAATGGTAAATAAAAAACTGGTTTTCTGAATATGGTGTTTTCTTTACTTATGAAACACTACATGTAAAGGCTAATATTTTATGTATTTGAGGAGCAGAGAAGAGTGCCGTCGAGGCATAGCCATATGTCTTAAATACAGCCTATACGAAGCTCTTCATCTTTTATAACATGAGATTGTGCCCCAAAATTTATTTTGCCTGTTACAATATGAGGTAAGGCCCTGAGATTATGAGAAATGATCAGAGCGCAATCAGATAAAATAACATGTTACAACCTGTGTAACTGTATACCCATATTACTGCAGAAAATGTACTGTTTCTCATTTTTAAGGTGTTTTGGATTTGATTAATTAAAATGTTTTTAAATACTTTGCAGGTCATGTGTGCTATTTACACTAATGTTCAGGATCTCAGTGGGCTCTCACTCCAATTTTGCAAAAATATTTTTTATACAGAGGTGGTCAGAATTATTGGCACCATTGGTAAATATGATCAAAGATGACTGTAAAAATAAATCTGCACTGTATATCCTTTTAATCTTTAATTCATAAAATTAGCAAAAATCTAACCTTTCATTGAAAGAAAAGAATTGAAAGTGGGGGGAAAATCACATTATGAAATAAATGTTTTTCTCCAAAACACGTTGGCCACAATTATTGGCACCCATTTTCTTTAGGGTTCAGGTCAGGGGACTGGGACGGCCATGGAGAAGCTTCATTTTGTGCTCAGTGACACATTTTTGTGTTGGTTTTGATGTTTGTTTTGGATCATTGTCCTGATGGAAGATGTTGGATGTTGTCCTGATGTTGGATTTCTAGCAGAAGCAGTCAGGTTTTGATTTTTTATCTGTTGGTATTTGATAGAATCCATGATATCATGTATCTGAACAAGATTTCCAGGATCTCCAGCAGAAAAATAGGTCCACAACATTAAAGATCCAGCAGTATATTTAGCCTTGGGCATGGGGTACTTTTTATCCCTGTGTGCACCAAACCCATCTGGTGGGTTTGCTGCCAAAAAGCTCTTTTTTTAGTTTCATCTGACCATAGAAGCCGGTCCCGTTTGAAGTTCCAGTCTCGTCTGACAACTGAATATGCTGGAGATTGTTTGTGGATGAGAGCAGAGGATTTTTCTTGAAACCCTCCCAAACAACTTGTGGGGATGTATGTGCTGTTTGATCATTTTTTTAGGCTTTCTGAGACTCAAGACTCAACTAATCTCTGCAGTTCTCCAGCTGTGATCCTTGGAGAGTCTTTGTCCACTCAAACTTTCCTCCTCACCGCGCATTAGGACGATTTAGACACGCGTCCTCTTCCAGGCAGATTTGTAACATCTTTAGTTGATTGGAACTTCTTAATTATTGCCCTGATAGTGGAAATGGGGATTTTCAATGCTTTAGCTATTTTCTTACAGCCACTTTCTATTTTGTGAAGCTCAACAATCTTTTGCTGCACATCAGAACTATATTCTTTGGTTTTACTCATTGTGATGAATGACTAAGGGAATTTGGCCTTTGTGTTTCCTGTTTATACTCCTGTGGAACAGGAAGTCATGGCTGGACAATGTCATGTTCATGAGATATTTTATTCATAAAAAATTCTAGGGGTGCCAATAATTGTGGCCAACATGTTTTGGAGAAAAACATTTATTTCATAATGTGATATCCCCCCACTCTCAATTCTTTTCCTACAATGAAAGGTTAGATTTTTTGCTAATTTTATGAATTAAAGATCAAAAGGATAAACAAGGCAGATTTATTTTTACAGTCATCTTTGATCATATTTACCAAGGGTGCCAATAATTCTGACCACAGCTGTATATTTATTTTGAGCTGCCACCATATACACTAAGAAATGGCCTTAATAATGGCAAAGACATGGCTAAGATCAATATTTTAAGAGTACTTCCAGAACAATGAGACAAATGTTGTGCATCCAGTGCAACTGGCACAGTCCATGTAGATGACTTTGTAGTCCTGAATTGCAGGTGTACTTCAAATGACACGAAATTACAGTGATACTGAATGCATAAACATCACAATAAATAAATGTATTCCTTCCAAATACTAATCTAATAATAATTTATTTATTTGTAAATAATCCAATATTGATTAGTATATTTGTTTCACTATAACTATTTAAAGACACAAGGCTACTAGACTACTAGTGTATATTCCAGTTTTCAATATACACTACACTGTAAAAAAATAAATCCATAAAATAACAGAAAAAGTACTGGCAGCTCATTACCTGGACATTATACAGTAATTGTACAGTCATTTCCATTTACCCTAAAACACAGCTCACCTGAATAATAATAATAATAATAATAATACGGAAAATTCCATAAATTAATACAGTACACTGTGCCCTATTTTTAAAATTTTTTTTTAGAGTGTAGTCTGGAATAGACACTATCGCTGTATTTATTTTTAATTTTTTTTTTGGACAACTGCATTCCAATTGTTGGTTTAACAATTGTGACAGATCTAGTGTCTCATAAATATGCACAGTATCTAATAACTTGCTATAACACACTAGTCAATACACAAAAACGCAAAAACTGTAACCATGTCTTATAAATATCGGGGTCCTTTTAGGTACTCAATGTAATAAAAGTAAAGTGAAAAAAAAAAAAAATGAAAATAATGACAATGTTTATTTTTAGGTGAACTATGCTTTTTAAATTTTGAGCATGCCTGACACTTGAGTTTTTTTGTCCAAAATACATAATTAAAGTGATTAAAATAAAGAATAAAAAATAAGAGTAAACTAGTTCAACTAGAATGTAAATTAAATATGACTATCCACAATCTAAAAACACATCTGACTCTAAGCAGATGCTAGTTTAAGTGAAGTCTGTGGATGATAATACTTATACTTTGAGTTTTATGTCAGTTGTTACCAGAATAGTTATCACTGCTGGGATAGTGACTATGGCGGCAAAGCAATAGTTTACTATAGTAAAGCTAAAAAAGACAATAGGCTACTAATGAAAATATAAATAATAATTCGTTTTAAGGAATAACGTCAACTGTTTGCTATAGTGGGAGATCATGCTAGCTTATGTCTGGATGCACTCATTAAGGAAGCATGGATTTTCACTGAACTAGTCCAAAAGTACGGAGTGTGATGCTTATTGCTTATAGCTGTCTGGAGTTGATTTAGATGTACATCGATGTTTTCTAGACAAACCCTACTTTGACGCTTGGCCTAGAGAAAATAATTTCGTTTATTATTATACGCAGAAGAAGTTTGAACAATTTCTGTCTTGAAGAGGAACTGACGTTAGCTAAAGCAGGTCAATCAGAGAGAAAGAGAAAAAGGGAGAGAGAGAGAGAGAGAGAGAGAGAGAGAGAGCTAACGCTAGAACAGCCGCACTGCTAGCACTGCAGCCATATGTGCTTTTATCCGCTTCAAAAGCCAAACTTCACTTGATATTGGGACTGGGGGAAATATTATGCATTCGATGCAGATTTTTAAGAATTCGTAGCTCTATATAGCCAGTTAGGGGAGTTTGCATTAGTGCAGGACGGAGTTATTTGTTTCAGATCAGAGCAGTTGAGCTGAGTTAGCTTAGCTATAGCGAGCAGCCAGCGAGCCCAAGTTCCTTCAAGCTCTTTTGCGATTCGCTGTCAAGATGCCTGCGATGTTAGAGAAGGGCACCGCTGAGATATCGGGTAAAAGAAGGGGCAGAAACTCTGTAAATAATCCGACCAAAAGTTTTACTTCAAATGGGAACAGTAACAATTCATGGGAGGAAGGAAGTTCGGGTTCCTCAAGTGATGACGAGCATGGTAAGTCACGGTGGTAGCCTCGGTCCCTCTTCACAAGTTCATACACTTCTGATGAATGTAATCAGTCCATCTTATTTGTTAATTTGTCTCTCTGAAGGTGCAGGCGGGATGCGAGTTGGACTGCAGTATCAGGCAGTTGTTCCCGATTATGATCCTGGTATGTGACTTTTGAGTGTTGGAAGGTTCTTTGACAGCACAGGGTGGATGGCGTAATAGCCTCAAACACTCTTCGTTGTTGGAATAGTTCGTCCGTTTAGTGCAGTTCATCTTCAGCAACACTAATAATTTATTTTATTTTTTTGTCTCTTTGGCAACCTACATTGAAAATAGTTATTGTTCATAAAGATGTTAAAACAAAAGATGAAAGAAAAAACTTTTGGTGGTTGATATTTGAAACTTGAGGTGAGGATAATGAGCACTTGATCAGTGTCATACTGAAGAGCGTTCATCATTTTTAAAAATATCTTCTAATTCTAATTTCATTTAACTCCTTTTTAGTTCGTTTAACTTAAAATCTTTCCTTTTTATCTAATTGTTAAAAGATTTGGCTTGGATGTAAGAAAAGGCCTTTTAGTGAAATATTGCTTTTAGTAGTAAAATTGTTTTTGTTTGAAGTCAAAATTAGATTGATGTGTTCTTGTTTAATCCACTAATGTCTCTCTCTCTCTATCTCTCTCTTTTTTTTTTTCTTTTTTTTTTTTTTTTTGTCATCAGAAGTAGCAAAGGCAAGCCAAGAGAGAGATAATCTGGGAATGCTGGTGTGGTTTCCAAATCCAAGCATACCAGAGGCCAAATGTGAGTCATTTATGAGGATGTTAATTGGCTGTATAAATAATAAACCAGCATTAACTGTTTTCATATGTAAATATTGGCATTTAGTTATTTTTATCATGCTACCCAGTGTTATTCTGACACTTTAAAGCTGAAGTGTGTAATTTTTTTGTGGATAAATTACTTTCTGGTCTCACAGCATAATACAGAGAGCCATTTGTAGTGTGATTTCCACAAAAAAACGGGAACGCTTTTGATCCGTTTAGCCCAAATGGGATAATTAACCAACATTTGAGTCTGGAGGGGGACTGGTTGTCCAACCAATGAAAGACGAGGGCTGTATTCAGATAGCCAATGAATATTCAAAGAGGTTGTGTAGTAGTATTACTGTGTAATACCAGACATCCCACCAAGCAAAAACTTGTTTCAGATGGCACAAAGGCCCCCCTCCTCCTTACTGAACATTGCATTACAACAGAAATAATAAGAAAACAAAATAATAGGAAATCTGTATGCAAGTGGTCACAGGAGATGCATTTGAAGCCTGTAGTAATACCAAGTGAAAACAGTTATGTGAGAGACTCCTGGATCTTCCAGGAGAGGTGGGATGTTTGCAGCCATGGTTCGTCTGTAAGGGCAGGTGGGGCAGTCACCAAAATATTCATCCAAAACATAGACCTCTATATAAACTGAATCAATAATAAACTGTAAATGTATTCAGCATTCTGTTACAATTTTTCGGATTTCAAGGCTATTTTAAGTTGTAAACTGTGCCCCACATTTTTCCAATGTGAATATGTGGTGAAAAATGTAATTGAGAGCCATTGGGGCTTTCAGATTTCAGACTGCCCTGCTTTTCACATTTCCTTATGTAAACCTCGTTCCAGACCAAGACTATATGAATCCGCTTCAGCTTTGTGTATATTAGTCTGAATCAGGTCAGTAACTAGTTGGCATGTCTGTTCTTCGTATCAAATTAATGAAAGTTTAAACGTGCTAATGTGAACAGCCTTTATATTATGTTGTTTTTGTTATATGAAATTTCTGAGAATAAAAATTACTTTCTTTTTTTCAGTGGAATTTCTCCGCAACTTCTAACACTCTAAAACAACATTCAGAGGCAATAAATACTAAGGCAATACTAAGATAGCATTCTGTGTGTGTTGTGTGTTCTTAAAGGGATAGTTCACCTGAAAATAAAAATTGCCATCATTTACTCACCCTCAAGTAGTTCCAAACCTTTATGAATTTGTTTGTTCTGCTGAACACAAAAGAAGATATTTGGAAGAATGTCGGTAACTAAACAGATCTCAACCCCCATTTACTACCATAGTAGGAAAAATAAATACCATGGTTGTCAATGGGGGGCGAGATCTGTTTGGTTACTGACATTCTTCCAAATAAGTTCCTTTGTGTTTAGCAGAACAAAGAAATGAATACAGGTTTGGAACTACTTGAGGGTGAGTAAATGATGGCAGAATTTTAATTTTTGGGTGAACTATCCTTTTAAAGCCTGTCAGTCATCATTAGAGCACCGCTTTCAGGCTGAATTATGCAAGGACATTAGAACTCTGCAAAAAGTGTGTCTGCATGTGTTCAACAATTAGAAAATAAAGCTTAGAAAATGTTTATAATAAACTAGTGCTAAGACCCAGGATCTGCCCTACCTAAATTTACAGTCAGGAGCCGCTACTGGATGTCTGTAATACTTTGTATCTCACATACTATCTTAAAAGATATGTGTCAATTCTACAATTTGCATAGAATATTCGTAGTATGGTATTATGGTATTCTCTAGTGGCACAGAAATTATACAATTCATCTTTAAATATTGGCTTAAATCAGTCACACAATAGTGTTGAGGAGGCTATTTATAGGAGGAAATAATGATTTTAATGTATTAAATATTTGTCATTCAAAGAAATGTATTATGTAAAATGTTTATCTTTCAAGGGTTTGAATTATTTTTGATATATGCTCTGATTATTGTTTTTGTCCCGTTTTTGTTACAGTGGATGAGTATATTGCAATAGCCAAAGAAAAACATGGGTACAATATGGAGCAGGTAAAATGATTGTTGACATTTTTGTAGGCTTTGTAGGCACAATCAATGATTTTCAATACTCTTTTGATGTGTCTCATTGTAACTCATAAGATAAGGTAGAATATTTTTTACTGCATTAGTTGAAAGTTTCTTATAGTTAGTTTCACAGCATCAGTTTAATTTCAACAGTCTAAAATGTCGGCGAAACATGGGCCATGATGTATTCTGTATTTAACAGGCATTGGGCATGCTGTTTTGGCACAAACACAACATTGAAAAATCTTTGGCAGATCTTCCCAACTTCACCCCTTTTCCAGATGAGTGGACAGTTGAAGACAAGGTGCTGTTTGAACAGGGTTTCAGCTTTCATGGAAAGACGTTTCACCGCATCCAGCAGATGGTGAGTGAGATGGCTGAAACCACTCTCACCATTAAAATAAAACATGCAGTTGAGAGAATAAGCATCTTCACAAATTAAAATGACAACCAATCATGAGGAGCCTCTGAAATCCAGTTTATTAATAAACAGTCACTGGTGCATAAGAAGACCAAATGGGTTCTGTCAAGTCCTAAATTCTAATGCTTAGGCTCAACTACAACTGAATCGGTGTCAGCTTTGATCATGAATAATGATGTATCATTGTGGTATGTCCGATGTTTACATTGCTTATGTGTTTGATTTGCAAGCTGTTTTTTTTTTTTTTGTACCAGCTTCCAGACAAGTCAATTGCAAGCCTGGTTAGATTCTATTACTCGTGGAAGAAAACGCGCAGCAAAACGAGTGTGATGGACCGCCATGCACGCAAACAGAAGAGAGACAGAGAGGAGAGGTCAGCATGAAGCTATTAATAGAATGTTTGATGTCTGTTTTTGTGTTTACTTTGGTTTTAAGAGACTTGATCAAAGATTATGCTGTCATGGAATGCTAGCATGGTCTGTTTTTAGAACACAACATTGTCATTGTTGAAAAGGAAATGACATATTTGAACTTTTTTTATGTAGTGATGAAGAAGGAGAAGAAAATGGTTGCAACTCTCCAGGGGATGCTGAATTTGAACCAAATAAGGATGAGAAGAAAGAGGTAATATATAAATGGATATATTTCTGCACATTATTATGCACAGTTTTTCAGCAATAGCATCTCAGTTATGCATTAACATAATTAGACGATTGGTGTTTTTTTTTTTTGAGAGAATATTTTATTTTATTTAGATTATTTTAACTTTTAGCAGTGCTGCTACACTTTACATATTTAGCGTCTATCTCAATAAAACATTAGTTCTCTTTTTTTTAAGGGAACATCTGGACTTGAGAAACAAGAATCAAAACCTGCAGTTGTGCAAAAGGTACTATACTAAATTTATAATTTAAATGTTTAATTTTTTTTGTAAATGTGCAACACTCCTTCACTGTACTTATACAAGTCTACATCATTAAACATGTTTTAAATCAATCAAAGTTTCAAATGGCTCTGTGTGTTTCTGCAGCCAGCAAATATTGCAGAGAAGTCACTGCATGTTAAGAAGGAGGTACAGGGACTTGCTGGGAGGAACCTACATAGAGCAAAGAAGAAACCTCCTAAAGGAATGCATTTAAACTCAGATGATGTGACGGCAATGTCCAGCAGCGGCCCGGCCGCAGTTAGTGTTCTGAGGCAGCTGGATATGGAGCTCATTGCCATAAAACGACAGGTTAGAGTTTCATTATTTCTCAGCAACATCACTTTCTGACAGACAGTGATGTAGTTTAGAAGTATGTTATCGTCTAAAACTGAGAACTTTGAAAATGATGCAAATAACCCTTATTTTTCTTGTTACAGATTCAGAGCATTAAACAGCACAATAGTGCCCTCAGAGATAAGCTAGACACAGGTGTGGATGAGTTTAGGCCATCTGAGGTAACAATATTCACATTTTTACAATTTATTTCCATCAAACTTATTTCATAGAGTGCCATATTTACCTTTTTTTTTTTTTTTTTTTTTTTTTTTGCATAAATGTTGTTCACAAAAGATATAAATGTGCTTTGTTTTCCTCAGGCTAATCAGAAATTTAATACCCGCTGGACCACAGAAGAGCAGCTGCTTGCAGTACAAGGTAAATTTGGCCACATTTCTCAAATGGTTGTTGGATAAAGACTGATTAGTTAAATGAAAGCAGTGAAATTCTGGTCAATCCTCGGTTCCCTCTCTCAGCTATAAGGAAGTACGGGCGGGATTTCCAAGCCATTTCTGATGTGATCGGCAACAAGTCTGTGGTTCAAGTAAAAAACTTCTTTGTGAATTACCGGCGTCGTTTCAACTTGGATGAGGTCCTGCAGGAGTGGGAAGCTGAGCACGGCGTGGAGGGACGCAAGGGTATAGATGAAGAGAAGATGGAGGTGTCATCCGAAGAGGGGACCACCCCGGGGCCTTCAGAAAACCAGACAGAGGTCATTAGCTCCATTTCCCATCAGAACGTCTTACAGTAGTTAATGGGCTTTTCCACCAAAATTCTGCTTTAGATTACAGTCAGTCTGTAAATTCTTGCTCTAATTTAAGTATGTTTTTCCTGCATCTGGTTTTGTTTTATGAATCTCATTTGAGAATGATCATCAAATTATCTTTTTCAGGAACCAGCGGCAATGGAAACACAGAACCCTTCAGTTTCCTGAGTTCTCCAACAGCGGTCAGACGAGCTCAGATCAGTTGATGTCGCAGCTGTGCGTTAGAGGCATTAAGGCTTCAGTGGCCTCAAGTGAAGCCTCTTCGTAATGGACATTCCTCCCCCCAGCCCCTCCAGCTCTCACCCCCCCTGCTGAACCCAGGACTCTATAACAGGTGCTACCGCATGGGAGCGCAATCTTCACCAAGCTAGGAACTAGGACCATCTTATTAGTCACTGCCAACAGAAGTAGAGTTTCTGTCTGGTCTCTACCAATCTGGTGCTCCAGCAGTTCTCCACAAATGGTAATTGGTCTGTTTTAGGGGGAATAAAACATCCATATATATATATATGTGTGTATATATATATATATATATATATATATATATATATATATATATATATATATACACACACACACACACACACATATATACATATATACATACATTTTATATATATATATATATATATATATATATATATATATATATATATATATATATATAATATGTGTATGTATGTGTGTGTGTATGTATGTGTATATGTGTGTGTGTGTATGTGTATATATATATATATATATATATATATATATATATATATATATATATATATATATATATATATATATATATATATATATATATACACCCATCCCATTGTCACTGAACAGTGAATTGTGGTCTTGAAAGATCTGTTGTCTGAAGGAGTTTACTGTCACTTGACCATCTCTTTCTTGATATATTCATAGGACTTTGATCTGGTCCTAGTCCAACATCCCTTTCCAGTTACTTTTTTTATTACTGTAGCATATTATCTAATTATATGATTTGATATTTTGATATATATTTTTTTTTTAAACTCTGGTTGGAATTTTAAGCTATTTATTTGCATAAAATCGAATTATAATAACTGCACTGTATAAATAAAATGAAATGTCAGTGTGGATGAAGTTTAAAAAATTGAATACCAATTTTAATATTCTTTTAAAAATGCAGCTCTTGTATTGTTCAAGTGAATTGGTTTAGTATTAGGTCGTATTATGTTTAATCATGGACCCTTGTACATGTATTTGAAATGCATTTTATCTCAAAAGGTTGCTTGGCTGAGGCTGATGATTGTAAGAATGTAATGGAATGGGGAGTGAGTTTGTTTTTTTGTTTTTTTTTTGTTTTGTTGTTTTTTTCTTGGATTTTTTAAATTTTATTTGAAACTGTTTTGCATGCATGAACTGTTTCTTCTTCATGCCAAGGTCAAGCTTTTCACCCTCTTACAGGTGTTTAAACATATATGAATTGCCATGTGTAGATAAGAATATTAAAATATTGCAGCACATCTAAATTTCTACTATTCCATGCTTGTAGATGTTTTTCAATACCTTGATTATTATGGTGTTTGGAGATTAAAGGTAGATGAGTTTTTTTTTTTTTATTATTATTATTGTTTAATTTGAAAGTGAAATAAGTTATTTAAAATACATGCACTCTCACTTGTTTTGACCAACTTTTTCCCTCTCATAACTGTAATGGTACCATACATGTGTGAACTCCTTTTAAACTTATGTGTGCAGATAACATGTACATGGTTGGGGTGAAATTCTGTTTGTCTGCGTGTTTGGGTGGGAGCTAATGTGGTCATAAACTGTGGCCTATATATATGTAATCAATTTATGTCACATTAGCCATAATAAAACTAAGGGATTTATACTGTTGAATGTGTTCAGTGTTATTCAATCCATATACATCACATTTTGTTACATTTAATCGATTATTAGTAAATAATAAATTATAATGTGTGATAAGGATCTTGGAAGACTATTGGTGGATCACAGTGGGAATTTGCAAAAGTGGATAAATCTCACAGAGAGCGTATCTGGGTTTTATTTTATTCCAAAATAAATAGAGAAAATTAAGTCTGAAGTCATCAACGATTTTTTGCTTTGTGATATATTATTGTCATGGCAATTAAGTACATTTTCATCCCCAGCTCTCATTACAAATATTTTGGGTTGCTGGTAGGAAAATAGCTCCTCATTCATATTGTGATTTATTTGTAATTAGATTCCTTCAACTAACTCGATAATATGCCAGGAAATTTGAACAGTAATGTAACAAGCATTTTACAGTTCATCACCTATTAGAAACACGTGGAAAAGAGCTGCTGAAGTGAAAGCGATTCTAATTACGATTTGGCGCCACCCCACGGCCAGACATCATACCACAGCCTGTTCTTTTTCTATGGCGTCCTTTTACAACCAGCTACATTTTTTTTCATGACGGGGATTTCCTGAGGAAGTCAGACCAAGGGGGCTTTCCAGTTAGTAGACTTGATATCAACAGCACCCTGCCACAGTGGCGGCTTCTCTACCTATTCGTGTATCTCAACCGAGCCGTTTTTGGAACATTCCGATGTCAAAATGACCCGTTTTAATCTTATGGCCGTTGTTGCCTGTTTGAGAAGCGAGGACGGAGCTGTGGCCGCGTAAATTTGGACGTTGTTGTCTCGGTGTGTCTGTCATATGAGTGGACCATCTGTGGCTCCATTCGTGAAATTCTTCAGAGAAACACGGTTGGATCATCGGACGACATCGTTGATCAACTGATTCATGTAAGTGGATGGCTATTTCACAGATCCACATGTAAAATAACGTGTAGCTCATGTTAGTGAATGGTAAGATTAGGTAAACCCAAAGTCTATGGGTTCACCTACAGTGATCAAAGTGTGTCCTGCTTTGATCTGAGATGTTCACCTGCTCTCTTAACCGTCTTCAGGACAAATATAGGCCCTTTTGGGCTCCGATTCTTCAAGTTGTGAAACATGTAAAGCTATCAACATGTTAACAGGTTAAATCCCCTTCAGCTCCTTTACAAATTCATGGTAGATGAAGATGAGCTCACCTTTGCATGTTATGTGTGTAGTGTACTTTTTACTTTTCTTTTATTATGATGAGTTTACAGTTAAGGATCAATAAATTCCACATACTATATTTTATACAGGCTTTGTTGTATAGAAAGAGGGTATGTTCTATAAACTTATACCTATATAACCTTCACACACACAGTGTGATCTTTTATGTTTTTTTTCTTCTGCTCTTTAATCTTCTGTGGTCTTATTCCTTGGGGGCAATACCTAACTTGCAAAATTCTTGCATGATTTAGGCCTGTACGCTACTGATGGAAAAAACCATGATGGCATACTGTATTCCACTGTTGGATGCAGTTTATGAGACAGAGAATGGGTGTACTGCTGTCTTACATATCATATTTTAATCAGAAATGATTAATTTTTATCAGTATATTCCTTTTAAACACAATACTTCTGTACAGATTTAGTATACTAATATTGATTTTTCACAACAAATAGTTTATAAAAAAGTATGTCATGTAACCTATATGTAGGTATATATATAATATTTTTTTATATATTCCTTTTTTGCACCGTGTTAACTACACAAAAAACATACAAACCTAAAACAAAGTATGTTATTTCTAAAAATAAACATGTATAAATAATGTCAGCTAATAATAACCGTCTGTACACTACCGTTCAAATGTTTGGGGTTGGTAAGATTGAAAAAAGTCTCTTACGTTCACCAAGGCTGCATTTATTTGACCAAAAATCGTGAAATATTATTACAGTTAAAAATAACTGTATCATATTTCAATATATTTTACAAGCGCATCTATTCCTGTGATGGCAAAGCTGAATTTTCAGCAGCCATTACTCCAGATTTCAGTGTCACATGATCCTTCAGAAGTCATATTCTGATTTGGTGCTCAGCAAGCATTTGTTATCATTCACAACATTGAAAGCCGTTGTACTGCTTAATTTAACAGGTTAACAGGTAAGTGGTTTTTGTGGAAATCGTGATACTTTTTTCCAGGATTCTTCAAATGGAAAATTCAAAAGAAAAGCATTTCTTTTTTAACATTATAAATGTCTTTACTGTCACTTTTGATCAATTTAATACATCCTTGATGAATAAAAGCATTAATTTCTTTAAAAAAAAAAAAAATCTCACTGACCGCAAACTTTTGAACAGCATGCACTGTGTATAAATGTAGATTTTGGTTTTAAATGTGTGATTTGTAATTAAGTGGATTATATTTAATGCTAAAAACAAACTAACTTATAACTAACTAACTAACTATATTGTGCGTTTTGCACTAGTGGATTTTACTACAAGCTCTGGTGACGTATTGCGACCGTTATGCAAATGTCATAATATTATTACTTTGAAGAATATATTCCATTTATCTGTAAATTCAATATTGATTATATTTCAATATTGAAGTGAAGGCCGTTAAATTAGGAAAGTGTAAATATCATTCAAAACAATTATCTTTCACTCTCTATTTAAATTCACTGATGAAAAAAAGCCAGTGGACTCAGTTTGAAAATCTAAAATAGTCCAACATGTGCTGCAGATCAAAACTGAGACAGTTTGAATCCAGCTTAGTTTCACTCTCAGAATAACACAGTAAAGTGTTGTGATACACTACAGGGAGCACAC